>CM046067.1:5157905-5757905 GCA_025215515.1 Schistosoma japonicum | reverse complement strand
CAACGTGAACTTGACAAACGTTTGGGTTTGCATGGGTTTTCTATGACTGATTTATGCCGGTTAGCATGTGATGTAGTACTGTCAGACAATTTCAAGTATGTCGTTTTTGTAATTTTCAATATCTGTCATGATAGTATCGTATGTACTTTTATTATTCGAATTTAGCAAACTTTACTGGGTCAGTCCTCTGATGGATCTACGCGACAATTTTATCTGCTGGTACCAAGTGATTGTCCTGTAATCATGCCAAGAGTTTCTAATAATCAACCAACTATGACCTCCATTTTACCATCTGCATCCCCTCTGATTGAATCTATCTCTACAAGTGCCCCAATATTAGAAGCTATATCTCCAGGTGTAGATTCTGAAGAGAATTGTGTTCAGATGCAACCTGAGTCATCAACATGTAACAATACACAACCGGTTTTAACTTCTGGGTCACATTTGGCTACTACAATGCTAAATCCGATGAGTTCCACATCGACTGCATTGTCCACTTTTCTGGCAGGTTTAGAAGCTCGGAATCAACCTATACAACACTTCCAGTTAAGTGGCTTACCTTTATCTACAGTAGCATCTCCATTGTCTTGTTCATATCCTAACTCTACATCAGCTCATACTAAAGATTCATTGGCTCCCAGTTGTCCGAAACTCAGAATTCCACTACAGATTTCTGGCCTTCCCATTTCCGAGCACGGTTTATTGTCAGTTGAACAAAGTGTTTATCCAGTTGCGAATAACACAATGAACTCGATATTAAGTGTTGTGAAAAGTAAGTTTTAGTACGGGTTAACAAAAAAAGAGTAGTTAACAAATTATCTTGTGAAGATAACTTTTCTGCATTTACATTTCATTCTTTTCACAGAGACTAACTGACTTTAATAATGCCTATTAGCTAAGACCTAGGTTTTACCCGTTCTCGTCTGTTTTTAAGAATGCTGTAAAACATTAAGGTTCAGAAAATGCCCATTATTGATTAATCACAGAAATGTCCTTACTTTCGATCATTAATCAATGGTTTAAGTAAAACCAGCAGGTGTGGCAATGTTTCGATAATGCTTAGCGTACTAACATTTGTGAACTACACAATAAGGCTGTATAACCATCCATTTACTGAGGTAAATAGGCCATATGTTGCACGCATATTTAACCATTGCTTTCTCGGTTGTATACTATACTGACTGGCTTAAGGAAAAGTGCCTAGAAGGGGTGAGGCTTGACCAAGACATAGGATTGTATCATGAAGTCACCGCTGATATGTAAACATTCCTGATGGTGATGTGATAGATTATTATAATATGACCAAGACCATAGGTGATATGGCTTTGAGCTAGTAGCAGCCAGACATACAGTAGTTGAATTATGCATTACGGACTGACCAGGAAGTACTAGGCAACTATTTCATACTAGAATGCAACTTCTCAGCAGTGCGCATTTATGACCTTACCTAGAAACAACCTAGAACCTTAAGGCCTCGCGAACGCTTAACCGTAAGATCACCGAGTGGGCATCTACTGGTTCGCATCTGCAACTCCAGTTGATTTGTAATGTTGTACTACAGTTACCTATGTCTTTAGTAGGTAACTGCCTTATATCCTCTTATATTTGAACTCCATTAATCTCACTTTAACTCCGAGAACTACCAACCAAATTTAGACACCTGTAAGCACATTGATTATAATTACTGGGCTTTTTGGAGACTGCCGAATCTTAAGTTCAACACCAAGGATTACAGTTAATATTAGTGTTGCTCCTTTGATTTTCATCTTGTCGACGCTTTTTTTGAAAAAGCCCTAATCTCAGATAAATGACTCGTGCCTATATTTGCTCACCGTGTGCTGATGTAAAATATAATAGGCTTGAAGTGATACACATTTATGCCAAGTTTTATGTTCATTATTATCTTCCTATTTTATTCTCCCTGTTCTTAGTCGTCAGGTTTTATACTGTCTCGCAGCAGTTACTTTTTCTAATTAGTAATCATAATTACACTAAATGAATTTGTAAATGTCATATTACGGAATTCTGTTCTGATTTGGTTTATTTGCTGTACTGTCATACATCCTTATAGAAACATCCTATCTGATACATGACGTCAGCTCGTAAAGCCATGGGGTTATTGCTCTGAGCCATGTAGGTAGATGCATATCACAGGGTTGGAATCCTCTCTATAACTGCCATTAGTGGTTGCATATATTAGGTCGTGACTCATCAAATTGACGCAAGTGGATTGATTGTTTACCAACTAAACCTTGAATTTCGGTATTTTGAAGATACGTCTCCATTCTGTTTCCTCGATCTGTATCACTAATGTCTAGTATTTGTCCTTATAATTCCTATTGCAATTATGTGATCCTTTGTTAACGTTGGTAATTTCATCTCGTCGTACTGATATGGTTTGGGGGGACAGACAGATACAACGCAGAACTTCGTACGTACGTACATCAGTTCAGGTCGCCATACCACATCAGCACAGAGACGCAACTGTCAGTTCAAATCCAAGAGTGATAGCGATAGTAGAAGTATTAGCAGTAATGCAGAAAATTAGGGAGCGAAGATATGATTCGAAAAGTATAATTCAGTAAGATAAATTTGAAAGGAGAAAGATAGAGAATTCAGAAGGTTAAATTTTGAGAGAACACAAAGAGTGGATGCCCCTGCGCCATTGCAAACGATTCTGAGCCATATCTTTCAAGGTCTCTAACCATCGGTGACTTTCGTCTCGCGGAACCCAACCACGCAGCTTACATCTACCAACATGACTCAGTCCACTTGTCAGTGACTTCATCGATTTCTGCCATGTTTTGGTTTGGCCGCCTCTAGCTTTCTTCTAACCTATACGCAAAAGCACGAGAGTCCAAATTGGTTTGGGGGGGACACTTTTGCTAGATTGATATTTAGACTACAATTAATTAGAAATCCTAACTCTTGTGGATTCATACAATTGTATGTTCACTTCACTAATCATGGGTAATCAAAGTAGAAGACATTTGTAAGCTGCAGATCTTTGAAGCGTCACTTGCATTTCCTGGAACGAAGGGATAGATATAGTACTAGACAAAGATGACAAATCGGTTAACGAGGCTACGAATGCTCATCTACTAAGGTGCTTAGTAAATATATTACCTATACTCAACTGCGTACCATCTAGTTCGATGCGCGATATTGGTTGGTAAAATTGTAGGTTAGAAGGACACTAGGAGTGGACAAATTAAAATATGGTATCAGTACGTGAAGTTGCTTACTACTTGTTTGAACCATGTTGGCAAGTCCAGACCACCAAATTGGAGTAAGTAAGATAACTGAGGATCAGAAGTTACAGAAATCAGTCAGTTATATGCAATGTATTGTCTGGCTTATGTGTGCATTGATCGAAAATACCACATTCCCGACAGTACAGAAATAATAATTTATTATTAGTAGTTAGTTAGAGACATTGAATTATATGACTGATAATATCACAGTGGTGTTGGTGCATTCATTCTTTCATATACAGTCTTTTCATATAAAGTCATTCCTTGTTGAATCATATTCTGATATTTCTTTCATTGTGCTAGTGTGGTATGTGAACCTGAGCTAACGTACCTATTCGCCACTTTTCACGTTATTTATAACTGATGTTATGTAAATATTGTGCTTATCTATTACTGTTGGCGACAATACTCACTTTTATCTATATAAGTGACCATTAGTACTTTATTTCTTATATCACTTGGATTTTCAGGTGATCCTGATATGTACACTCCTAATGGACATACCTATTCATCTCTAGTAGATGAAGCAAATCGATTCAGATCTTATCCAACATATACCCAGGAATTATCTCATCACATATCTCACAATACTACAGCTGGACGACAATCTGCTCTAACTGCGTCTACAGCCTCAAATAGTTCCTTTTTTCAACAAGAATCATTAAATTCTTTATTGGTTAATCAAACCTGCTCTATACAACAGAGTAGTGTTACGTCAACCAACACTAATAGTCATAGTAGTGATGAATCATTAACAAATGAACATTTTCCATCAGCATTATCACATTCAAATGCTTCAGGAAACGCTACTGCATTCACGGCGTCATTAACACCTAATTCATCAGATAAAACACCACAGTTACCGTCGTCGTCTTCATCATCAAAATCAAACACTTCTATAGATGACTGTCGTAGGAATTCAGTAACAGGCACTATGTTAAACAATACACCTAACAATCGATCGGAGCAAGTCAAAGGTGAGTATTTATTGTTAATCATCGGGCTTTTTGGCAATTAATTTTTTGAATTTTTAGTTTGAGTATCCACTCACAAAGTCTGTTTGTATTTCCTGAGGAAGTTTTTTACTTGATTGCACATAATTTTAAAGTTCTTTTTCTGAATTTTAACAACCAGCATAGAAGTTGTAAACAAATGTCGAGATTTTATACCTGGGGTTATTCTCAAGATTTCTAGCAATCAGCACTTTCCGTCTGTTCCATTTACGCACTAATGATTTTCTTTTAATCAGTCAATTAATTCCTGTTACTTCTCGTAAAGCATAAACCACCGACCAGCATTCTTCGACCAGTTCTTCCCAAGTACTGCTCATTCTTTTCATGTCTACCTCCAATTCTTGGCGCAATGTGTTCTTTGGTCTTCCTCTTTCCCTTCGGCCCTGAGGATCCTAAGTTAGTACTTGTCTGAATTTATTCACAACTAAAATATATGGTCATATTAGTGTGGCGCAAGCGAATATTCCAAATGAAGGAATATATAGTGTTTAGATGATTAATTACTTCATAGATATTATTGTAGGTATGGCCACAAAGGCTGCATAAAATAATGTATCCATTTAACTCCATATCATCTGTCTTTCTAGCTAGTCAATTAATTAGCACAACGCAGAACCAGGCACATGTGTTCATTGGACCAATTTGCCATACCTCATTAGTAGAAGTAGTAGTTACATCAGTAGTGCTAGGAAAAAAAGTGTGGGCATATGGAATATGATACGGAGAAAATGAATTGGTTCATGGAAGGAAGGGTATAACAATTTTAAGCTCACTGTTTGAGGTACGAATAAAGCGTGAATACACTTGCACCTCAGTACCTGATTCTGGACCATGTCATTAAGAGTTTGCAGTCATTGATTATGATAATTGCTCCGGTTTAAATTAAGTAGTGCACAGCTACCAACACAACTCAGACCAACAGTTAGTAACTTCATAAACTGATTCTACGTTTAGGTCTGGCCATCCCTTCCTTCTTTTTTTCGATACCAGTTAACATTGTGTTATGTCCTGAATGAGAAAAAAGCGTTTATATTTATGTAAAATCTGACCACACTGCGAACTAATAGGAAGAATAACGTTAATACAAAAGAAGGACAATAATTACTAAGAACTAAGGAAACAGACACAGTTAATTGATTATATCTACAGAATAACATGATATAATAACATTTCGTGCGTCTAGTGGAAGGTTAGGGGAACATGACAATAATCGAGATTAAATAGTAGATTTACATTTCCTCAAACCAGTTGAAATAGTCTTCCAAAAGACAGTCCCTCTTCAATTGTCCGATAAAATACCTCCCTTTATTTAAAAGAAAAAAACTGACTAAGTTGAGCGCATTCGAATCTGGGTGTGGTCATGTATAACTACAAATTTAATCATGAAAAAAGAAAATATGGCTAGTTACTCATCTAAATAACCACAGTCTACCACTGGTCTCGTCCCTCACGAAAAGTTATTGGACCCTTGCGTGATAACCGGAACAACACTTAGTTACATCGAATCAGGTTTTCAGGCC
Source organism: Schistosoma japonicum (assembly GCA_025215515.1). Taxonomy (NCBI): domain Eukaryota; kingdom Metazoa; phylum Platyhelminthes; class Trematoda; order Strigeidida; family Schistosomatidae; genus Schistosoma; species Schistosoma japonicum. Next base: position 5,752,118 of record CM046067.1, on the reverse strand, counting down.
GGTTTTCTTGCAACTTCTTGAACTACTGTATCCATGACTAGTGAAGTCGATGACACTCACATCTGGATTGTCCTTTGACAATTATAACAACTCGGTTCTAGGATTTCGTTAGATACCAACTCATCAGGCCTATTGAAACTTCCGAGATTAGTGAAGTGATCGATGCTCTCAGCTTCGCTCAGTGTATGTTGAGATTAAACAGAAAGAGACAGTGGATCACCTCTACGGACATCACGTGTGGTTACAAGTTTAGACGACAGTTTATTATAAACTCTGACTTGACTAATAATGTTCGAGTAAAGAGCCCTTACAAGTTTATCTACGTTTGAGGTACAACTTTTAATAGAGGACACTGCCATTAAACCTATTAGTCTACGGATACAAATGCTGCTTTTAAGTTAAGAAAAATCATTGTCGTATATCGATAGGTATATCTATGTTTGGAAACCTGACGAATGGTCGAATCAGATATTATCTGATCTGAAGCCACTCTAGTTTGTTATTTACAGTTCACAGGCTCTTTGTTATTATTAAAGCTAATGTTTCAAAACTACATTAGTCAAAATAATTTCTCTATGGTTATCAAAAGACAATCCTGGACGTTTGGCAATCGAGACCCGTCGAATATTATTTCCGGCTCCTTACTTTACGTAAAATACCCGTCACCCTAATTTCTAAAACTGAATTACTGTCATTAGGAACTCGTGGAGCTAATGCATCCTAATTCGCTGCCTCTTTTTCACTTTAAATTACCTATAGTTTTTTCAGCTTCAGCAATAGTCAGGTGGGTGGTCCTGCGTCAGTTATCCACTCAAGCTGTTCGGAAGCAGTGGGTAGCTATAAAGCCAGTTATGAACAATATAGAACCTATCATATACGCGTATATGTCCAAGTTGCAATACCATATTATCACGACGAGATCAGATTTACAAGATTAAGACGACGGAATAATTGAACAGGAAGGAATGAAGCAAACGTATGTACTAAAGAATAATGAAACTGTTGATCTAGTGGAATATAGAAAATGCATACATTTGTGCTACTGTGACTAATTCTGAGCCTTGTCACCTAGTATCTCTAGCCACTAATCACGACTATCATACAGACCTCAACCAGGTAGTCTGCATCTACCGACATAGCCCAGACCATCAGTCAAGGAATTCATGACTTGATGTCATGTTTTGGTTTAGTCGCCCCTACTTTTCATCTATCGTACTCCTACACCAGCCGATATAGGGGGATAAGACAGGAGGTGGTCGAGCATACATCACCCATGTCCCAACCATTTCAGTCGACGACAGTTTGCTATATTCGACTGATTTCCTATTTTCCCAAGTTTTTTGTATTTAACTTTAGTATTGCATATCCGGTCATTTCACGATGTACGGGCAATATTTCGTGAATTTCTATGATCACAGACTTGGAGCCTACACATATCTACTTTCTTAGCCCATATTTTGTATCCATAGGTTAAAGCACAGCGGAATATTTCACAGTCCTTTAGGTCTTTAGTTAACTAACAGATATCTCGCCCATGCCACAAATGACGCACGTTGGTAAAAACCAGACGAGCCTAGGTCATCCGTGCTGAGATTTCATCAGACACTGATCCACTGGGGGAGGGGATAATAAAACTTCGGAGATAAGTGAAGTGGTCAACACGCGCAGCTACTTCACTCCCTGTGACCAATCTAGACGATAATGCAGACCAGTCCTGAAGTAACATTTTGCATTTAGAGAGATGAGAAACACATTCCAAATTTGCTTGTGATGTTACTGATTTCTGTAACTTCTGATTCTCAGTTATCGTGCTTACTCCAATTTGGTGGTCTGGACTTGCCAACATGGCTCAAACAAGTAGTAAGCAACTTCACGTACTGATACCATATTTTAATTTGTCCACTCCTAGCGTCCTTCTAACCTACAATTTTACCAACCAATATCGCGCATCGAGCTAGATGGTACGCAGTTGAGTATAGGTAATATATTTACTAAGCACCTTAGTAGATGAGCATTCGTAGCCTCGTTAACCGATTTGTCATCTTTGTCTAGTACTATATCTATCCCTTCGTTCCAGGAAATGCAAGTGACGCTTCAAAGATCTGCAGCTTACAAATGTCTTCTACTTTCATTACCCATGATTAGTGAAGTGAACATACAATTGTATGAATCCACAAGAGTTAGGATTTCTAATTAATTGTAGTCTAAATATCAATCTAGCAAAAATGTGCCCCCAAACCATATTAGTACGACGAGATGAAATTACTAAGGTTAAGGAGATTGCGTATTGTCAACGTCTTTACGGAATTTAACTGTCATCTTCATATTCTTCATAGGTTAGTCAGCGTCCTACTAATAGTTTAGTCCGTGGAAAGTGTAATTTTTATTATGGATTATATGACAAATTAGAATCGAATAAGGTATATAGTGGCGACACAGACAAACATCACTTGTGGTTGGAATTCTGCCGTCTTTTCGCCATTAGCTCTGACTTGACCAGAAGCCTTCAAGTTTATATATATATATATATATATATATATATATATATATATATATATATATATACTTGGTGGTCAACGTTATAAATGTTATTCTGCAATTGTGAAAAGAATGCTTTTTGATTATTTTAAACGCTATGAGCTCTGTACAAATGTTTTTTTGGAAGCGTATTTTTATTATTGTGAAGAAAGTCTCATTCATTTCACGTAAAACATATAAGGCTGTGTCTCACTTCTGATTGACTTAAAACAATGTAACATTTAAACCAAAAAATCTAAACATTATTATCACTTTACATTTTTCTCATATAAACTTATGTTGCTTTTAATATCAACCAATCAATCAATCAATCATTGTTATCTTTCGTGAAGCATAGGCAGCAGACCAGCATCCTTCAACCAATTCTTTCCTGGGCTTTCCTTTTTAGTTTTTCCCAAGTACTGTTCATTCTTATCATGTCTGCCTCCAGTTCGTGGCACATCGTGTTCTTTGATATAAGTATTTGTTAATTCTCTTTATTTATCAGCTTTTGTTTGAATGATGATATGTTTCATTGATGCGGGGTACTTTTTATGTTGTCGCTAGCGAACTATTTTTATCTATGTATTAATACTTTGTTTTTTATGCTGTTAATTTAGTTTCTACAACCTATCTAGAACATTTGAATCCAGAATCAAAAGATATAAGACGTCGTGTTAGCCATAATGAAGGTAAATATGTTATATAATTTATCGTTATTGTGCCTCGTATTGTGTAAATTAGTATACCTTTGCTCAATGTATAAACTGTTTGTTTGTGTGACTTTTTTAAAAGTTATCTACCTATTGCTTCATTAACTTATCTGCTTGGTGGAGATTTGTCTACTTAACTTCGAGAACTTCTCTAAGTAGGAGGACTAATAATAATTTCTAGTTGCCCAGATTGTTAGTATCCAGTGACTCTGACCAGAAGTCGAATGCCTTGACGATTGAGCCATCACTATAATCTATCTTGAAGTGCAGTTATCTCATTGACTAGTTCATATGCATTAACAGTTGAGTCAAATCTGTACACAGTTAAAAGTTGCGTAATTTTTAGAAGCAAAAGCAATAAGTATGTATACATCCAAATTCGTGTAAATAAGTAGAATATTTTACAAGTTTGATGTTGAATGTAACATGCATATAGTGATTTGGTCAGTTGGTAGTAATATTCTTAATCACAAATTCACTTTATAGATGAATGTATCGAGTATGATAGACATATACTAATTGGCACGTACAGTAGCCAATGGTGACAAAATCGATATTAATTATTGAAATTACCAATCAGGATAATAAAATTGTTCAAGGTAGTGTGAAAAACCATAATTACATGGAATGGTAAATTGAATAGGTCAAAAGTTTTAATGAATAAAGTAAGAAAATAATAAGACTACAATAAACAATGAAGGTTATATGAATACATAAATGTTATGAAAGATAAAAAATGTGACGATGGAACTTGCAAAACTAAACATAGTGACTTTTGACACATTGTTAAAGGACAAAAAACAGGGACAAGAAATGTGAGTGGGAGAGGGAAGAAAAGAGAGGATAGCAAGGTACCACTCACCATGACAGTGCTAGGCGAACCACGAATTTCTTAGATGCGCACAAATCCAGGTTACTACGATGAATAGCCTAATCTTTTGTATAACGTAGAAGTATGAAGTTATTCCGCCTACTTATCATTCACAAAGCAACATCGGGGTTCACTGAGTAACCTGTGTACTTATTTGATATTCTAGATATTTACTGAACTATTAAAAATACGCATATATATATATATATATATATATATATATATATATATTCGTAAGGGTTTTGCATTTTCCATTTATTGAAGTTAGAGATTGCAACTGATCAGTCTCTTTTCACATATGTTCATCCTGAACAGATTGTCTCAATATTCCAACAAGCTTTTATTGTAATATGTCTGATCTATATAAGAGATAGAAAGGCTGTATACCACGATAGTGTGGAGAGCCGTGACTTACTGATATCCCTTTTCCTTTTATATCTGTGCTTTTTTCACTCATGACTGCTTGTGATAATGTTAATATAATATATACGTATCTTCTCTTGCTCATTTGGTTCTTGATCGTTCAGTTTGATTATCGTGTGTTAGTTGGACTACTAAGGCAAGGTTGAGATTAGTTATTAGCTACTGAATCAATTCAACAAGTAGTTTAAAGGTACATTTAGTCACCTCGTCTTTTTAATATATGTCAAATGGAAATGGAATTCACAACACGTTTCGTATTATTTAGACCTTATCAGTCGGGTGGGAAAACTTAAATCCTTACAAATACATGGCCTCGAATACGTTAGCAGCATGTGAAAGTTGTGTACTCAGTAAGTAACGCGTTGATAGTACTGGGTTGGAATCTCAACGGAATGCAGATTGGCGGTTAGCCGGTCAGTTCAATACTGAACAATTTGCATATCCACAACCCGACTTTACTAAAATATGTTTGCATATATAATAGTGTTATAAAAGCTGTGGGCTTGATTTTGATATTACAAATTAATCTGTTATACAACTAGTGGAAATTAGTAATCCTTAGACAGCTTTTCTGCCTTAGAAGTATACATGACCCCAATTCAACCATGTCTGGTGTGATTGAGTTATCCAATGATGGAATGGGTGAGATCGCCTAAATATATTGCGCATTGGTTGAAGTTAGAAATACCAACTGTCGGGTGCTAACCCAGTTGTCTTATGATTAAACCTTCACAGCGAGGCCTGAAGTTCCTGTGTTCCCCAGTAAGTTAATGGATATACATCACTGTGAAGTTCCATACTAGGACTAATCAGCTGTCTAATTTTCAATGGTTGTCTGTCTCAGATTGATTTGTGATTCTTAATTCAAACATGCATTTATTGGCATCATTTTATAGATATTCTAATTATTCTACTAACAGGTATCTGCTGATTGTAGTTCTTAAATGCATCATCTAGTAGGGAAGGATAACCTCTTTCGACTTCAGTTGAGATAGTTTGCTTTTAACCCACTCATATATTATTCTAAGCCATATATAGCTATTTATATGCATACTCTTGATAAAGTTGCAGCTAATGAGAATAGATTCTGTTCATACTACATGATTCAATCAAAACATGAAATGAATGAAATATGGTATCATGTATTTTCCGAATATCATGTGATTCATATTTTATGAGAACATTGTCTTATGAATTACACCATTTTTATATTTATTATCGGAACTAAATCTTACGCTTAAGCCTACATAATACTACTACTGATATTTCTAAACTATATATTGTATTACTGTTGTTATTATCAAATATTAAACCTAGTTTTAAGAATTTCGTTAGCTGTTGTTTAGAGAACAGTATGTCCAGCATAGAAAGGGTTCAGATTTTCGTCAGAAAAAAATGGCGGAGGTTATTGTGAATAGAAGCAGTCGAATTTCTCTAGATTCTACTATTAATATAATAACACTTCATAAGTACATTAATCGTTGATATTCGTTTACAGTTGCATCATTCAGCGTTAGCTTCGGATCCTTGTCTAGACGACTAGGTAGTTGCATTCTACTATCCAAAAATCAGAATGACGAGCCTGAAAGTGTTTATTAGTGACTTGAATCAACATTCTGTCAGTGATTTAGGGTTAACTTATGCACATTCTCTATTTAAAACATTGGCACATTATATCACAGGTTGTGAAGTATGATTATGAAAGTTTTGAAATAAGGAATGGGCCTAATAGGCGTCGATCAAAAAACCAACTTTAAGGCGGTCTTTATGCCACTGGAATTATTTCAAAATTTACATATTCTCAAGGTCTACCTTACTATTTACGATGCATTCATTCGATTTTTAGCCATTAAGTATCATGGTTTAAACCCACGATTCTCCTACTTCGATTTGAGCAAACATATAGTAATAAGAATCCTTAATATTAGAGTGTATCCCATGACCGAATACGCGAGTATGCACTCGGTGGATTAGTCAAATTTAATAAATAACATTGAGTATTCATATTTACACACACCTGACTAGATAAACATCCTCCAATAATCATGTTTTACGTCCCTATCAGGTCATACTTAAAGTGATTAGCTTTAATCTACAAATCTTTTAAACTTTTGTTTGAAATTCTACTTCACTTAATTTTTATTTACTGTTAATATTCATCATGGTATTCTGATTCTTAACTTTATTCATTCATCATTAGAAACATTTACAGTCCTAATTCCGTCAGCGTTAGCCATTTTTCACTTAGCGTTGATTTGGTAAAGGATAATATATGAAAAAATTCTTTGACGCTTTTACTTTTGCACTTGGCTATTTTATTCAATTTCCAATCGATAAACTGTAGGTTCGAACCCCCCTGTCTGTTGTCGTTTAGGCAACTAGTTTCCGAATTCGGTGTTTGCCAAGGATATCAAGTACATGAATTAATACTCGGTAAATGGTGGATTAATGTCAAATAAATTTAACTGCATACCCCGTAAATTCCTACTAACAATTAAAGTCAACCACAATACTGTGATGACCTTTGGAAACTCGAACAGTTTGCTAAAATGGTTTATCTAATCGGTTAACAAGTATACCTTAAAGCTGAGTGTATCGGTCTGTACTTGATGAATGAAGTCACTAATCATGTAATTGTGGACCTGCTACTATCCATAACGTTTTCAATGTTTTTATACTAATTTTCTAAACACTTATTCATCTCCCGAAATTACCTAACATTAGAAATATGAACAGAAACAAAAAGCGGTAAGTGTGACCAGAAACTACTTCCTAAAGTGTGTTTTTTATGTTCAGAAGACGTGAATATTGATAGTTAATGTTACTGAAAATTACCTGATTAGGATATAACGCACCTATTTGTTAGAAGTTACCTAGTGATATTTATAGTACAACATAGCTTTTCCTTCCATTTTCCTCAATTTCTAAGGACTTCTGAAAATTTGTCGGTCATGTAAGGCAGCTCTACATGTTAAAGTGTAATCTTCCTCATGGAATTCATTTAAAGCCGAAACTTTCAATGTACTTGTGTTTTTCATCTTACGTGTCTTCATGCTATACGCCGACTTGTTTATGTCAGACCGTTTCTGATGTCTCTAAATTCTTTAGATATAATTTTGAATGAAAATTACTCTCAAATGCAATTCTTACCCATTAAGCGAGTAGCAAATAACTAGGATTTCAGAAACCAGCATATCTGCTGAATATTGTTAACATCATAGTTAATCTCAGTTATTTTAAAATATCGTTAGTTTCCAACATGTAATTAATTTTGACATAAAAATTATGAGTAGTGTGTTTATCGATGGAAATTTATTAATCAGTTATAAACAAATAGCCTGGATCATGTGCGTATTAGTTCAAGTCGACATTAACACTTTTAAATCATATTAACATGATCAATAGCAGAATATGATTCAACATGAAGGAATGAAAAGACTATATGAAAGGATGATGAAACTTTAGACTTAGAGGAATTTTAAAAGTGAATGCACCTGCATTATTGTGACATTGTCAGTCATACCACTTAACATCTTTGCTGATTTGCAGTTATTGCACAGTCATCCTACCTTATAGTCTTCATTCACCGACATCACTCAAGCCAGCAGTCGAGGACTTCATGGGCTAATGCCTTGTCTTAGTTTGGTCGCCACCTGCCTTTTCTCCTACTCCTATACCAATAAACATATAACAAGATAGTCAGTGGGCATACATATAACATGTCCTGATCACTTCGGTCGAATAATATTCACATCCTTATCAATTAATAGAAACGTTTAGTGCTAACTTAAAGGCGTCTGATTATTCAGTGTTAAGACCGGGATATGTAAATATTTAATTGGTAGCTACAGTCCTTCAAATTAATTTTCAGGTTTTACCATTACGTAGCTTAACATCACAATGTATTCTATTTAACTGTAATTGTTGAAAAGATTTTCTAATCTGTAACCTTAAGAATCCCAAACCGTAGCTACTACGTTGACGTGGTGGTTGGGCTTACCTATCGTGATGACTTAATCGAGCTATATTGGCTAAAACACATGCCCCTCTAGATGCTACCATACCAAGCAGGTCTTTTAGATCTCAGAGTGATTAGACTAAAAGCAACAACCTAGGATCTGGTGGCGAAGTAGTTGCTGACTACAACGGGGTGTGACAGCAGTGAGATGTATTCGTTGGATATCCAGTATCTGAAGCGATGTTTATAAAAGGTCGACCCTAAAAATGCCGCATTTCACCTTATTCCACGAATTTCTGTCTCCGGCAGCAAGGCCTTTTAGATAGCAGAGCTTCCCATAATAAGTTCGTGTGTGACTGACCTCTGCACTCACACTCCCAGGTCACTAAGACCAACACTAGCCGAGTTCAGGTCCCTCAAGAAGTAACGTCCTTTGGTATGGACGGCCAGGAGGGGAAAACTACCCTCATACCTCTGATAGGACACGAGATCATTTCGTTCGAGGTCCAAGTACAGTCATTCGCTTGACCTCACCATGTCAGAATAAATAACCTTCAGGATTCATTCTTCGTGTTTCCGAAGACCCCACTGCTACCACTCGAGGCCTTGCTGGTGTAGATTTGGCTTTTAGTTCGAAAACAAAACAGGCTGTCCTAGATTGGACTCTAATACACAGCCACTTGTATGCTATTTGACTAGATGGAACAGTAAGAATCTTCAATACATCTACGTGCACTTCAATTGATTACAGCGCAGATGAAGTAAATGATAAATTTTACAGAAAGCTTTCCAGCCTTCTTCAAAAAACTAAGCGCTTTAATATAATAGTGATTGGCAATTTTAATACCCAACTAGGTAGACTGAAAGGTTAATAAAATGCAGTGGATTTTAGTTAAATCTTCTGAACAGATAGATGCTCGGCAACTCATTCCTTCTGTCTCTGGACATGATAATGAGCGAAGGCAACTTAAATACAGGCTGGTAAGAAGCCTAAGCAATGATCATGAGCAGTGGTGGGTAGCAAAAGCTAAGTCGATAGAAAATGCAAAGGTAATAGGTGATGGTAGACAGCTGTTCAGACCTATCAAAGAAACGGGTATCACAAATCCCGCTGTTAGTAGAACTATCTTGAGAAGAGATGGGACGATTATTCGTTATCAGTCCAAAATATTAGACTGATGGTCAGTGCACTTTAAGAAACAGTTCAACTGGCCTTCACCCACACTTCAGTTATTCATCCTCCCTAAGCGATCTGAGTGATATCAGTCCCTCAAATCTTAGTGATGTTGAAAAGGTTATAGGCGGTCTAAAGCTAAGGAGAAGAGTAGTACCTATTGGACTAACCTTTAAGTTACTTAAGGATGGTGGTCCAGCTTTAGTAGTTAGATTGACTGAGATTTGGGCTATAATTTGGGAACTAGACTTGATTCCATGTGACTGGTCTCGATCACCAATCTTCCTGATCTATAAGAAAGGATACAAGTCCTGGCGTAATATTTTCAGAGGTATCAGTTTAACGGATATGATGTGTCTAAAATATTAGCCTCAATAATACTTCGACGCCTAACTAAAGCTCATGAAAAGCAAACTCGAGGAAACTAAGATAACTTGAAACGTGAACGTGGTTGTACATCGTAGAACATAAGCACGCTTTTCAACTTTCGACATTAGCTGTTTTACTTGACAGTGTTTGATTCTGTTGATCGTCAGGTTATGTGATAGTGTCTGTCTTTGAAAGGCATACCGAAAAAGTACAATAACCCCATACAAGCTCTCTACTCGAACACTACATGTCGAGTCAGAGATTATGGCGAACTGTCCACATAATTGATTACTTCAAGTGGTCATCACCAAGGCTGTCCGCTTTCCCCATTTTTATTTAATTTTATCATTGAAATGCTTATAGAGTTAACATTTTTGTCGTCTACGTTCTCAGGAGTTGACCTCCTTCCAGAGGATAAACTTATTGACTTACAATATGCAGGTATCATAGTTCTGTTGGATGAGGATGTTGACAAAATGCAGCGTCTTTTAATCGCTTTAAGTATCAGTATGTGCATGTTTGGGAGGCGATTCTGTCCATCCGAATGCAAAACGTTACTTCAGGATTGGCTTGCTTTTGCACCGAAATTAGTGATACAGAGCAAAATAGTTGAGTGTATTAACCACTTTACTTATCTTGGGAGTCTTATCAATTCTAATAGTCTGGTGTCTGATGAAATTTTGACTCGTATACAGAAGGCTTGCCTGGCTTTTGCTAGTTTGTGTCACTTGTGGCGTAGGCGAGTCATGTATCTATCGATCTAAAGATGAGCTTACTGCGTCACACTCCGATCCGTTGTAATTTGTGGGTGTGAAAGATGAACATTAGGGATAGGGAATATTCGTAGGCTACTTGTATTCAATCATAGATGTCTTCGATGCATTTCTCGTATTTTGTGGGACCACCGAGTAGGCAATATGTGAGTTGGGAATGGAGTACTAGATAAAGGTGGTAAATTGATTAACGTAGTAAATCTTCATCAGCTGAGGATGGTTAGGACATGTGTTACGTATACTCAACCATCGCCTATCTTGACGAGCAATGCTGTTTAGTGTAGGAGTAGATTGGAAGAAAGGTAGCGGCAATCAAACTAAAACAAGACACCAGTCCATGATGTCATCATAATTTTCTTTTTACTGATTTGTATTTTTAAAAATTTCGTCTTCGGTCTCTAGTCCTCTCCATCAACATTAATACTGTTACTACCTCCGTTACTCTGGTAATCGGCCCGACGATTTTATCTGTATCTGCTAATTGGTGCATGGCAACTTGAACTGATGTACACTGGTACAAAGTTCTACGCTGTGACTTATTACTTACTAACCTTATGAATTATCATATTTCGTACAATTTGTTTCCTTCACAAATGTAGTTGTTCTTGTATTATCATGTTTGATTGTTGTTTTCTGAAATGACTACCTCTCGTGTCTTTATCCCAAATCCTAATTTGCGAAGTGGAACAACATCACGAGATGTTAATTACGCTGTCACATTCGTTATAGACACATTAAATAAATGAATACAATTCATGCTTACTGAACATTGTTATTCCCTTGGTCATAATCAACATATAGCCTGGTACAGTCACCCATTAGCCCAAGTTTTCATATCATATTAGCACAACGAAATCAAATTAGTGAGACAAGTAACGTATAAAAGTCTAGATAATTGTGGTAGCGATCGTAATAAGGCGAATTAAACATGTAGAATGTAATTCGATAAAATGAAATGTAAGTATATATAATGTAATACTAAGACTGGAGATTTGTGAAAGAGTAACGTGTGAGTGCATTTGTGGCATTGTCATCGACTCTGAGTCGTCATCACCTAATATCTTCAGCGACTGATCACGATTATCACACAAATCTCAACTGGATTATCCGCACGTATCATCATGACTCTAACCACCAATCAATCACATTATGGACTGACATCGTAGGACTGAACATCCATAACCTTAGCAAATAGAGTAGTGTAACTAAAGTTTTAGTGTCCACACAAACTACATTTACCCATGAGATCAAAATCCAGTTGTTACTGCCATTTCTCTAATTCCTAACATTTGACTCGAATTCCATACTATTGAACATTCAAAGTATTGTGGATAACCTCCTCAGTCGGTTATTATCGTTGTTGTTTTATATTTCTATGGATTGTTTTAAATGATTTAGATTATACACATTGCACACACCTATTCAGCTGAATTCCAAACAGGATTAAATGATTAGTAGTTGTATATACCAAAGTCCAAAACGTGTGTATGTTGATTTCGTTTGGTTTTTATTATTATATGATTATTTCAATTGGCATGTATTAGTACGTCGTGTATGCAGATATATGTACGTATAGTCTAGTTGTATTTTAGATCCGTAAAAATATGAAGTGATAGACAACGATTCATTTGTTATTGCTTTCCACTGACATACAGTAGTAATCCATTGTATTTGTTTGTTTTTCTATCTACGTGCCATATCTGTGAACTGTTTAACTGTAAAAATCAATATATCATCAACATCATTTTTCTCCCATACACATTATTCATTTACATGTATAAATTATGCAATAGATTTCTTTCTTTTGGTATTTCATTCATTGCATTAAGAGAAAAATCATCATTTCATCACAGCATGTTATGTAATTGTAATGTGCACATATTATTTATGTTATTGTACTTGTAAAAAAATAGAGATTTATGTGATTAATTTTTCGGGAGAAACATATTCAGATCCACTCTCTGAACTCAGTTATTTCGACTGCTGTATTCTAGAGCTAGCAGCTGATTATGGTTTAAGCGTTCAGTTATTCAATTTTTGTTCCGTGTCACCTGCCTCGGTTTTGTACAAGCAGATAATATCATTAGCTCTCTTCTCGCTTAGAGTTTCATTCTAAGTCAATTACATAAATATGTACTCGGAAAATAAGTTATACACGATCGCGCTTTATGTTGTTGAATTCATGAAGTTGTGTATTATGTCTTAATTATTCAACAAGATCGTCATCACTATTAACACTGGAAGTTTGTTTTGGGTCATTGTAGTTCTCGTAGAGCCTTGCCTTTTTTGTGAAACAATTAATTTAGTATTGCAAATGATCTTTTATCTGAATCTATAAAATTGATGCTTATAACTACTCAGCAACTTTACTAGACTAATTATGACTAATTGACGTAGAATGTTTCTGTCTTATAGGTCCAATCAGAATATCTCCTTTATTATATATGATTCGGCACTCAACAGTATCTACATCAAATAACAAGACACTACGCACAACAAAACGTTTAAAAGCTTAGCATATCAGTCTGGTAAACGAAATGTTTGTTAAATACACGTTGAAATTATTAATACTAATCTCACTAAAATATGTCTTCTAAGATCATTCTTCTCAATTATTCGTTTCCATCTTACCACAATTATTCATTGAATGACGTCGCTGTTGAGCAGAAAATTGAAAAATATCTTTTAGAATATTCATTTTAGTTGATCGTGCTAACTGAAAAATAGTAATCTTTAAAGTTACGTTTCGCGATGATGGTATCCCTCACCGTTTAGGGTTTATTTCAGGTTTGGAATCCATATATGCACACAATTGCAATCCTGTTTATTTATGGTTGCGCTTATTCACACCGACCATTTCCTCATCGATTTAGTAGGCTGGTTATTGAAGTGAAGTAAAGAGTTATTTTCTACAAACATTTCATTTCAGATGTCTCCAACTATCAATAATTGTTTACTATGAACATATCACCGATGTATAGGAGTTTGCACACAAAATAAAATACAAACATAATAAGAGTTTGCGAAACACTACCGAAGTTACTAGATTTAATAAATTTCTATAAGTAATATTTTTTTCTGCCTTTTGAATGTAGTTGAACGTCGACGTCGTGATAGAATCAATACATGGATAAGCGAATTATACAAATTACTTCCACCAGATGAACAAACAAAATCACAGTATCAAAGTAAAGGTATTGTGTTGAAACGTGTCTGTGAATATTTTCAAAACGTCGATAGTATGTTGAAAGCAGCCAATTCAGCAGTTGAACAAGTATGCTATCTGTGTTACGTTTTCTTAATCATTTTTATTGTTTATCATGACAGTGTTTTATACAGTTCTCTATTGGTATACGAAGGAAATGTGACATTATTTTAATGAAATATGATGACTTCATCGTGTATTTAATATCTTTCTCTTTACACCTCATTATCATTTGTTTATTTAAACACAAACTTTTGATGTCAGTGGATACGATAAAAATTGTCAGCGTTACACATTTAGCAACGTAATATTATAAACTAAACAAATAAAACCTAGAAACCAATTACACATAAAAATGTAAAAATTAATAAGAGACCAAGATGATTTCGTAGTAGGGTAAATACAACTATGTTATAATTGCGGCGAAAAAAAGACTCCTTTCAGTTATGGAAAGTCACCTGTATGAATTTTTATTAAAAAAAACTAGCATAAACGCTACTGATCGTTGTTCTGGGTCATATCTGAAAACGTCTCAAGCCACTGAATTACGACCCCAACCAAGCAGTCTCGATGGTTTGTCAGAGGTCAGATCAATAGAGCTTTCTTTTATCTTACGGAAAAAGGCCAGTTTAAATGACACACATGGCTTCAAAGAAGCTGTTCCAAGTATCACTGTCAGTATAAGTATTCATGTAATCAAACCTTAAGCCGTAGATAGGATAGAACTTTCAACGAATTTCTGAATGAGATTGATAGTAAATGTGAATACAGAATAAAATCGATGTAATAGATAGATGAAGAAATTTAAAATAAATTCATTTAATTCAACTAAATTACAAGTATTGTTTAAGTTGAATTGTGACTAGCAAACGGAATCTAGGACTTGCTTTTCGTTTTGGGACTCGTCCCTGACAAATCAAAGTGAAGATACAAATTCATCCTGAATTACAAGGTGTTTCTTGGTAAATATTAAATTATCTTCGTGTGGACTTAGATACTGCACCGGCCATGGTATTATTGGCCACAGTATTCCTTTACCATCGAATTTGAGGGGTCTTTCCGAAAGATATCAATGGTTTTAGCTTGGAGAGTTTCAAAGTCTATTCAAACTACAGGGATATGGTTTCATAAACACAGCATAACTGTTCTCCGGCATCGTTTAGCGTCACGGATATGATAATATCACCAAGGATGTTCTAAATTAGCATAAACTCTCCAGTCAACATTGTCATCGTCTGATTTCTCTGGGTTTGACCTCCTTCCAGGAGATAAACTTACTGACTTAGAATATGCCGATGATATAGTTCTACTGAGTGAAGATGCTGATAAAATGCAGCATTTTTTGACTACCTTAAACTTGAACGTAAGCATGTTTGGGATGCGATTCTCCCCATCCAAATGTAAAATGTTACTTCAGGACTGGCTTAATTCGGCACGAAAGTTAGTGATAGGGGGTGAAACTATTGAATGCGTTAACCGTTTTACTTATCTAGGGAGCCTCATCAGTCCTAACGGTCTAATGTCCGATGAAATCTCGGCATGTATACATAAGGCCCGATCGGCTTTTTCCAACCTGCGTCACTTGTGGCGTAGGCGAGATATTCGTTTAATAACAAAAGGACGCGTTTACTGTGCAGCAGTCAGATCCGTTTTACTTTATGGATGTGAAACATGGCCTTTAAGGATAGAGGATATCCGTAGGCTCCTAGTATTCGATCATAGATGTCTCCGAAACATTGCTCGTGTTTGCTGGGACAACCGAGTAAGCAATGCATGGGTTAGGAATAGAGTACTAGGTAAATACGGTAAGCCTATTGATGAAGTAGTGAATCTTCACCGGCTGAGGTGGTTAGGACATGTGTTGCGTATGCCTGACCACCGTCTACCTCGACGAGCAATGTTGTCTGGTGTGGGAGTAGGCTGGAAGAAAGCTAGGGGTGGCCAAACAAAGACATGGCACCAATCCATGAAGTCATTGACAATTGGGCTGAGCCATGTTAATAGGTGCAGACTACCTGGTTGGGGCCCACGCGATGATCGTAACAAATGGTTAGAGACCTTAGGGGATATGGCTCAAAATCGATTGCAATGGCGCAGGTGCATCCACTCCTTGTCTTCCACCAAATTCTAATTTTTGAGCTTATTATAATCTACTCTTTACTGAATCACTTTTTATCTCAATTCTCATTTCTGATCTCTATGCCTTTCCATTAGTACTTACTCTGTTACTACCTCCCCTACTCTGGGATTTGGTCCGACAATTTAATCTTTATCTGCTAATTGAGGCATGGCAACTTGAACTGATGTACGCATGTACCAAGTTCTACGTTGTAACTGACTGACTGACTGATAAACTCTCCAGACTCTCACTATGCATAGATTAACCTTCTGTGCCACTCTGCCATCACTACTCACACAACTACTGATGCTTACCAGTGGTTCGTCTTAAAATGGTAATTACATGTACAGTCTATTGCTAGTCTTACGAAAGTTCATTGTATTTTAAAGGTGTTGTTTGCACACAATGCCAGTTTGTTGAAGTGTTTTCTCTGTCATGAAACAAGCTGTTAATTAATATCATTAGTTCAGTTATAATAATAATAATTATTTTTGTGTATTGTGGTGTTTGTTGAATTGAAAGCTTAACAACACGAACTGACTTAAGACAACAATCGTCCAATATCACTAATGAGTGACTACCTCACTCTCGACAATGTTTAACTGCAGTGACCACCTAATGTTACGAGTCAACTGGAACTAGGAATGCAAACGATCAAAATTCAACTAAATAGTTTAAGGACCCATTCGCTATCCTGGAGGTTATGAGCTCGGTTCGCGGTGAGATAACCGTTTTGCGCTATTAGAAAATCCCATACTGGAACGAAATAGTATAATGATTACTGGTTTACAAGAGTAACGTTTAAAGAAAAGACGGTAAAACAGTTGATACCCTTAATCGGTATTGACTGAAATGCTTGAAACATGTGCAATTTATGCTCAGTTATTACTCATTTGCTGATTTCTATTGTTTACTATTACTATAAAGTAGCAGAAATTTCATCGTTATTCGACGAAGATATAATGCTGATTTTTGAACAGATTATTTTCTGCTTTTAGTTACGTCGATATATGTAGTTTTCCCCTCTGAATTTATTGTATTATCAGTAGCTAGTGGTTGAATTTTGCTGCTACCTTGACGTGGTGGTCGGGCTTGCCTATCTTGATGACTCAACTGAGCTATGTTGGCTGAAACGCATGTTCCTCTTGGTCCTACCATGTCGAGCAGGTCTGTTGGAGAGCGATAAGACTAAAAGCAGCAACCTAAGATCTAAGGGCGAAGTCGTACTGCTGACTGCAGCGAGGTGTGACAGAAGTAAGGTGTTCCCCTCGGATAACCAGCATCTGCAGCGATGCTGTCTTCTTGACCGAAGGAAGGGGTTAGAAAAGGTCGACCCTAAAAATGTCACACCTCACATTACTCCACGGATTTCCGTCTCCTGCAGTAAGGATTTCTAAAGAACGGAGCTAACACTTCGAAAACTTCCCATAACAATGCTGTGCCTTATCGGCCTCAAACAGTTGTTCCTTGGGCTTTGCGATCGCGCTCCCAGGTCACTATGACCAATACTAATCCAATTTCTTTTTCAGGTACTTCAAGAAGTAATATCCTTCCATGGTGTGGGCAACCAGGAAGTGAAAATTGCTCTCATACCTCTAACAGCACACAAGGTCATCTTGTTGTTGGAAGTCGAATCCTACCATCAACTCCTAATAAGACTCTTATCACCATGCCTAATCCTTCTAGCATAATTTTATCACGTCGCGCCTCTAATGGTAATGATTTGAGTTCACGAAACGTTATTCCTGGCCTCCTGTAACCTCGCACTAAACTATATATCGGAGCATTTAACGTTCGAACCCTATGTCAAATAGGACAACAGGCTTCCTTAGCTATAACTCTAGAATCCCGCTCCATCAATGTCTGCTGCATCTCTGGAGCGCGTATACAGGATCCAAGCATAGTCATTCGCTTGACCTCACCTTGTGAAAATAAGGAACCGGCTCGGTTCACTCATCGTGTTTCCGGGGACCCCACCGCTATCACTCGAGGCCTTGCTGGCGTCGGTATAGCACTAAGTTTAAAAGCTGAACAGGCTCTCCTCGACTGGATTCCAATAGATAGTCGCTTGTGCGCTGTCCGTCTAAATGGAACGGTAAGGACTTGTAAAGATAGGGACACACACCGTTGTCTCTTTCTTGTCTCTGCCTATGCTCACACCGACTGCAGCTCAGATGAAATGAAAGATGAATTTTACAGAAAGCTTTCTGACCTTCTATGTAAAGCTAAGCGCACTGATGTAGTAATAGTGGCTGGTGATTTTAATGCCCAAGTAGGTAGACTAGATGAAACCGAAAGGCACCTAGGTGGATCATATGGTGTTGAGGCTTAACGAACAAACAATGGCGACCGTTTACTACAACTATGTTCAGATAAGCGTTTATTTTTTGCAAACACCAACTTTAAGGATAAAGAAAGACATCGGTTGACATATTGGCCTCCACAATCAACTCAACGCTGGACTCAAATAAACCACATTGCTATCAGCCACCGATAGATGATTGCCGCTCATTTTTAAGTACATGTTTAGACTCAGATCATGCCTTAGTACGAGCGCGTATTAGTCTGCGTCTCACTAGACGTAAAAAATCCACGACAAAGATTCCCCTTAGAGTTCAACTTAATTATGAAAAAGTCAAGAAAACATTTGAAGAACAACTAGAAAACCAATTAGTCAACTGCGTAAACTGTACTCATCCTGAATAAGCTTGGAACGATATGCAAAAAGCTGTTGAAACAGCAGTAATATCTACTAATAAACTAAACCAAAATGTTAAGACAACTCAGTTGATTTCAGCTGCATCTACTGAATTGATAGATGTTCGGCCACACATCCGGTCTGGTTTTGAACATGATGAGGAACAAAGGCAATTTAAACATAAGCTGGTTTAAAGCCCACACAGTAATTGTGAGCAGTGGTGGGTGGCGAAAGCTAAAGAGATGGAAAAGACAGTGGTAATAGGTAACAGTAGGCAATAGTTCAGACTTATCAAGGAAATGGGTATCAAAAATCCTACTGTAAGTGAAACCATCTCCGAAAAAGATGGTTCCACTATTCACTGTCAATCTAGAAGATTAGTCCAGTGGGCAGAACACTTTAGGGAACAGTTCAACTGTCCCTCGGCGTCATTCCTGTTACCCACCACCCCCAAACAATCTGAATGGCAAATTAATATTGGTCCCCCAAGTCTCAGTGAGGTTGAGAAGGCTATAGGTAACTTAAAGCGAGGAAAAGCAGCAGGACTTGATCGACTAACGCCTGAGATATTTAAAGACGGTGGTCCAGCTGTAGCAGCCAGATTAACTAAGATCTTGACTAGAATTTGGGAACTGGACATAATCTCATCTGATTGGTCTCGAACACTAATCGTCGCAATCTATAAGAAAGGACAGGAGTCCTCGTGTGACAATTACCGAGGAATCAGTTTAACGAATATAGTGTCTATAATATTGGCCTTAATGATACTTCGACGTCTAACTAAAGTTCATGAAGAGCTAATTTAAGAAAACCAAGGTGGTTTCAGACCTGGACGTGGTTGTATAGACCAAATATTCACACTTCGGCAGGTTCTGGAACATAGACACGCTTTCAGACGCCCAACAATAACTGTATTACTTGACCTTAAGGCGGTGTTTGACTCTATTGATCGTAAGGTTATGTGGTCATGTCTATCACTGAAGGCTTACCGAAGAAGTACATTAACCTTATACAAGCTCTCTACTCGAACACCACATGTCGTGTTAGAGCTTAAGGTGGATTGTCGTCGAAATTTATCACATCTAGTGGTGTTCGTCAAGGATGTCTGCTTTCTCCACTTTTATTTAATTTTATCATGGACATACTTCTAGAGCTAACATTGTCATCGTCTGATTTCCCCGGGGTTGACCCCCATCCAGGAGATAAACTTACTGACTTAGAATATGCATATGATATGGTTCTATTGTATGAAGATGCCGATAAAATGCAGAATTTTTTAACAACCTTAAACAAGAATATGAGCAAGTTTGGGATGCGATTCTCCCCATCCAAATGTAAAATGTTACTTCAGGACTGGCTTGATTCGGTACCCAAGTTAGTGATAGGGAGCAAAGCAATTGAATGTGTTAACCGCTTTACTTATCTGGGGAGCCTCATTAGTCTTCCGAATTCTAAGTTCTTGTGGTTATCATAATTTTCTCTTTACTGATTCACTTTCTTTGCTTCAAATCTTATCTCTGATCTCTATACCTTTGCATTAGTACTTACTCCGTTACTACCTCCCCTTCTCTGCGATTTGGTCCGACAATTTAATCTTTATCTGCTAATTGAGGCATAGCAACTTGAACTGGTGTACGCATGTACCAAGTTCTACCTTGTAACTGAATGACTATAGCGCCAATTGATTATTTGCAAATTAAGCAGCCTATGTATTATGACCAGCAGCACGTCAGTATGTTACTTGTTCCCTTGGGATTTTAATCATTCGATTTAAGGCGTCTATCTCTGCGTAAATAATTTAATCTTTTATGACTTTGCTGATCGATGTCATAAATTATTCTTTTAACAACGGTAGATCAATGAGCTTGTATATTTATGTAACGTGTTTCTCAGTCATTTAAGGCAAATGAACCTATGGTACGTTACTTTTGCTATGCACTAATCACCTGATGGTTTCAATAAAAATGCTGAACTTTTATGCACAGTGCATTAATTTATGCTGATATATTTCTTTGTTGAACTTAATCTTACATATTCTTTAATTTTTATTTTTTTATGACTGGTTTGTTGCTAATTGGTACTACATCATTGATCATAATATGGCGTGTAGGTTGTTATCACTTTATAGTTGCTTATATAGTGGAACTATACTTCTTAAAATGTCTCAAAATGGAATTCATTGAATAGTGGTATTGACCTTGAAGGACTATTACTAGCACACACTCAGTACAACCAGCCGGCAGTATGACTTCGCCCTGGGATCGTTTGTCGCTTTTAATCTTATCTACCTCTACTCGATATGCTTATAGTAATTGGTCTTAAAGTGTCAAATCTCCCAGTCAGTGTAACTAGATTAGGTCATCATGATAAGCAATTTAAATCACCACCTTTATGTTACAACGTAGGTTTATCGTATTCCAAAATGTTGGATGGTTTTCAGATAATTTTTTTTCTCTTAAGCATAGTGGTATTTTTCTTTTTTAGTATATCTTCACTATTTGATTTTCTAAAACTTTTCAGATTCGGGTGGAAAATAGTATTCTGCGTCAACGAGTGCATGAATTACAACAGGAAAATCAGTTATTATCCGCTTCTTTACAATTGGGTGCCGCAGCTGCAGCTGCGCATCTTAAAAATAGGCAACCTAGACCTGGATCTGTCAATAGTACTATCACAAATGAAGGAGGTACTAGTGCAACATCAGGGGGTAACAACGAAAGTAATTGTTCATTGTTAAAAGATTCTACAGAATTTACAGATTATCAATCCCCTCTTACTGTATTCACTGTGGATACTGTGAATTATAATCATGCAAATAATTTCAATCAAACTAATTCCAATTGTGTTACACCCACAAGTTCACTAAATCCAGCATGTTTTGCGACTACTCCTTTAGCATCTATTAATTCACTTGGTGGTTTTAATGTTTCGGAAACTGTAGCATCATCTCCATCATTATCAACTAACAATAATAATAGTAATAACAGTAATAATAATACATCTTCAGCACCAGAAATGGTAAATCAAGTGTTATGTCCTTTAACTTTACCAAGCTTAGATCATATGACCGCCTAATGATGCTGATAATCGATTATCATCACATTAAAACAAACAAACACACTCTGTATCACATAGTCTCTCTGTTTGTTTTTCTACTTAGTAGCCATTTGTTTCTCAGAATATTCATTCTTCTTTTGATGGTAACTATTTTAAGAAGTTAATCGTAAATGAAAGAAAGTGCTAGCGAGTGAATCACTTCTAACAGTTTGTTAACAAAATAAAGAAAACAAATCAACATTCCTTTTTTTGTGCGCAATTGTTTATCTATCCCGTTTGTTGTTTATTTATGGAGATACGTTCATTTGTTGTTTTCTTTTCTTTTGTTTTGTTTTGAAGGAGATTTGCTCTTCATAATAATTTCATTACAATTCTTTAGAGTTCATGTGCTTTCCAATTTATATTTCATATTCATATTTCATGTCTTTCTTATTCTTAATTAATAATATTGTTATGTAATCAACTAACTGTTCACTAACTAACTATATTTATGTTATGTAATAATTTTTATTTTGTCTTCGATAGCGTACAAACCTTTCTTCTTCTTCTTCTTCTTCTTCTTCTTCTTCTTCTTCTTCTTCTAACTATTCTTCATCACCATCTGAAGAAATACAATTATCCATTCATTTATTCATTCGAATAAAATTCTACTGATAGATTTAAAACTACATAGGTACATTATTCTATTTTATTCACTTCTATATGCTTTAGGATGTAATTGCTTTACTTCTTGTTCATGATAATGATTGATCATTTAGTATCTTGTCGTTATTTGTTTGTTTTACATATACATTAAACTATATATGTGTTAATGGTTATGGCAAACAATTTGATAATTATTTATCTATGCAACCATTCATTCACCTGGTGATTTTTTTCGCGTTATGTTTTTTGTCACTACTAATAAATAGTGCACTGTTCATTATTATCTTAAAGAAACTACATGGTTAATTTTCTTTTTAATATGTTTCTCATGCATATATATATACATATTATTATTGTTACTACACCTTTTGTATGCCTATCTGTGATAGTGCTTTCAATAATTACATACAAGGCGGTGACGTTGTGAAATATGTTCTTTATCTATATCTATAAACAAGATTAATACAAGATTTAATGGCCGTCGTTGTTATCCATCCATCATTTAATAACTTTTCTATCCTTGCAAACAACCTATTCACATACCATCTATACATGCATAGTATGTGTTAATTGAAACATAAAGTTCATTCATTTAGCAAACTAACGGACAGACTACATATCCATGTTGTCACATGATCGCAGTCACTAATAACTACTATGTATTGTATACTTCTATGTATCTGCTCACAGACATTGCCATCGGATAAATCTTCCATTCTCCGTCCATAAATATGAATACTTATTGCGCCTGTTCTTTTTGTTTTCACCTCTTGTTAAAATTTTATTCTTTGTAATTTTATTACACTTGTGTAGTTTTCTTCGTTTTTTTTTTATGTCTTTCACAATGATATAACATATACACATTTGCACGCTCCCTTCTCAAAGTAAATTAACTAACTAGTGTATTAATTAATTTGTCAAAAAGAAACAGAAACTGATGTGGTTGTATCATTTCTCTTGTTTTGTTCTTCTTCCGCTCTAGTTTATAACTTTTATCATCTAAATTGGTTAGATTACTTTATCTTGACTTACGTGTTTGTGTATGTGCGCGCACATTCGTCGTTATCAGATTGCATGTTATGAATGAAACACAGTGTTGTTTTCAGTTGTCATCATTGCTATAATCTGTTTTTTTTTCTCCTGTTCATTTAGAGATAGATACCGGTTGAGATACATGTTGATTAAATGCAAAGTTAGCGTTGTTGTTGTTGTTGTTACTGCTGCTATATACAACACATGTTGAAGTATACTTTTCTTCTGTCTGTTTTATGTATATTTTCATGCTGTTAATTTACTAGTCTCTTAATGATAAGATTAGCGAGTATTTTACAGCTAAAGTTATCATTAAATGAGTGATATGGACGCTATACAGAAGAAATGAGTATTTCTTCTATTAAAATTTAGTTTTTTTCTTCCAATTCAAAAAAAAAAGTTCAAGTAGCCACCTTGACATTAGAAAACAAATCACAGGGATACGAATTTTATTCATTTTTAAGATTTAGCCATATACAGACAGTTGAATTGTTTTTGAACTTAGTTTGAGGATTTCTTCCTCGTATCCTTCCAGTTAGTTTTGTGTTTTGTTCTCCTTTTTCTTCAGGCTAATGGCCTAAAATAAACAACAATTCTATCTGATTAAGTTCATTCGATTAATAATAATAATAATAATAATATAGGCTTGATATAAGTGTAGTTATTTGTTACTTGCTCATTATTTTTCGTGTCTCACCTCAGTTAATGCGTTAGCTAGTTACTGTGTTTCATTTGTTTCTTTTTGGAAGTGAGAGAGGCAGGGGTTGGGAAGAGGCAAATGTTAGACTCTTCCTCTCTTGTTTATTGTTCTTATTTACTAGTTTAGTACCATTACCATTATTTTTGTAGAAATTCAAAGAATAGGAGAGAATTGTTTTGTCGTATTTTCTTCACTTTATTTGGGATTTATTGTCTACATCTTATGCATATGATTTTGATGATATTTTACATGGATGATTATAAACAGTGTTTACCGTTTCGCACATATCGACGCATACAGACGATTCATTTTACTGTAGAATTTCTCATACTTAAAAATAAGCAATGCAGTACGCATGTAAACGGTTGCTTAACAGATATATTCATCGTTTAACGTTATTGTTCGATTTGGATTGTGGCTGGCAAGTGAAATTCAGGACTCGCGTTCCGTACTATTTCGGACTCGTCACCTGGATGTACCTATATCCCACTGGTGATGTTCACACTGTGACTCGAACTCAGTTCGTTTCGTGCAAAACGCCACCGCGTTCACCACTAGGTTACTTAGTTCAGACAACTACACTTGTACAACATGCATATATATATAGTCAGGATGGATTATCCCATTGATTTATTATAGACTGAAGTATGAACTAAGCAGCCCAGTGGCGCGAAACGAACTGGGTTCGAGTCCCGGTGTGAGCATCAACAATGGAATGCAGCTACATCCAGCTGACAAGTCCAAATTGGGACGAAATGCTCTTCCTGGATTTCGCTTGCCAGCCACACTCTAAATCAAATAATATTTTTTAAATCGTGGCTATATTGAGGCAATTTGCTCAGGATGCGCATATGGCAACAGAGACTGACTCCAGTCCATGATAAATCAACAGTAATATCCAAATTCATTCTAACATTAATATTATTGTTAGGTAAGTGCATGCGAATTCTATTTTGCATGTTTTTCAGTTTCGCCTTTATTTTCTGGCCACTTGTTAAGCGAACGATAGATTTTATGTCACGAATTAATTTTCAGAAGAACACTGACTGAAATTTAAGTTCACAAAACGATAACTATTAATTGTATTAATAGTAATAAGTTCTGGAGTATTCAGTGTATATTCGTAGTAATAACGATAAATTCAAACTCAGAGGTAAATTGTTAGTTTGTTGACGTGACTGAACCTCAAAGTGTCAAGTTCATCTGAAAGTATGAAAAACATAATCTTGCAAAAATTTTAATTTCTAAATAGTTTCAAATCAAAATGGAAAGTGTATCTACACGTCTCTTCATCTTAATCAAATGAAGAAGGAGAAGGGGAGTAGCATAAATGAAGATTACAATTTTTGGAAATATTTGTTATTTCAGGAAGTAGAACGTGATTGACTTCGATGTTTTACACTATTTATCTCTCCCGTACTGATCTTTATTTTACAACTGAACTGAATTGATGAGACTAAGTTAATGACTTTTAAGTGAACCGTCATTTTTATGAGAAAGATGAACATTAATTCTAAAGCCAAATTAGTGTTTCGATCAAATAAATGATGCTCTATTCAAAGGTTAGTGAATACAAAGTCTTATCTTCTAGCATGGATCAACCACGGAGTGGACCAATGTGTTGTTCATTTGAATCGCTTATTAATGATAGCTTTCTATCATCCAAGTTATAATTGCTAGTTTAATTTACTTGATATAGTATACAGTTTGCTCTAAAAGATGTTTGTGGAGTAAACCTTAATCTACCTCTAAACAGGAAGGTGTGTTTAAAATTTTACTCCCATCAGTGCTTTTTATGAGGTTTGGACTCAGGTCACTTGATCTTATTTTCTGAGATGTTATACATGATATGGTCAAATTATCAGACTAGTCACCACTAAGTCAATAGGACTTTTTTATCGGTAAATAGATTAGGCAAACAACATAAGACATTACCCAGGAATCAATCAGTGTAAGTATCAGTTCTACAGGTTTGTCTTGGCCTCTAATTTCTTATACTTCCAATCTGAATGATATATGTTTGAATCATCTAGGATTCATCAATTACACTTGCTTCTTTTTGACAAGTGTAAGCCAGCTAGAGGTTTGAGTGTTCAATAAAATTTCCTACCTAGCATCTTTAGCCACTTGACATATATGTGCCTGCATGTTTAGACACTTCATTTGAGACTCGTGGAAGAGTGGTTTCTGACGTCCGGACAAGGTTTCCTACTATATCTTTTGATCGAGGATGACGCTGTGCTGTGAATAAAGGACGACAACTAATCTCGCTAGGCCAGTTGTTAAAATGTTTTTTCTGTGGAACGGATCCCGTTGTCAGTACCAGTTCAATAGGTATCCCTTTGCGACTTAATATCTCTCTCATTGCTCTCTGAATGGATTTCTCAATCGGATTACTTGTCAATGCTATTTTTGGCATTTGGGTATATTCATCAATGATAATTAAAGTGTAATATGAATTAGAAAACTGACCACAATAATCAGCATGGATCTGTAACTACAACTCGGACTGCAGACCAAGGATTCAAATGTAGATTTATTATATTATGATCTACGTTGACATCCAGGACATTTTTTATTATCTCCCAATTATATCAGTGCAAGTGATTTCATTATTCTGTTCCTAGATTGGCAGAATGAAAATGGTCTAGAACTGTAGATCTAAGTGTTGACGGAATAATAGTCATTCATACATTAAAAGCCTTGCGAATGTAGTGATGTTTTCTCTTTGTGTATGTAAAAATCTAGTAAACTACGTTCGCATTAAGCATTACAAAGTATTTGTACTGCATTTATGAAATTTTTGAAATGCTTCAATGTATCTGTTATCAGCTGCCTTTTATCAATAGGCGATCGTAAAACTAATAAACAATCGTTTTTACTGGGTGGCTTTTAGAAATACAAAAAGCGCGACAGAAAGTCTGCATTTGGTATTCGTATGACTTGTGTATGCCCATTAGTAAAGTCGTAAGTACTCAATTTCAAATTCCATCTTTAAACCATTACAACAAATGACTGTCGAAGCTATTTAGTTAGATGGTAAGTGAACTTTAGTGCGTTTGTGAACATCCTTGTTCACTTTTACTAAGTTATCTCAAATTAGAGATAACAGTTAGCTTTGTTGTACCATTCATACTGTTAATAGGCTTAAGAAAGAGCTTAATGTATCTGTCATTACTTATTTACTAATTGAATTGAGCATAAATTAAGACACTAAGGGATTATATCGTGAATTGTACTTTTTTTATTACAGTGACAACGTTTTTCACATTTTACACTTGAGACAAAGAGAATTCAAGATGTACAACTACTTACCAATGAGATATTGACATGATTAAGTGTTATGACGAGAGAAATTTGGGGGGTGATGGGGGGTTGGATGGCCGAGTGCAAATGACTTGTGCCTAGTTGGTTATTGCGCGCCTGCCCTGTGCCCACTTAGTCCCAAGCCGAAATAAGAAGAATGCGAGCTAATAGGTTAGCCAGACAGAATCTTATTATATTTCAAGCATTCTTTTATATATACATAAAATCAGACCACCCAGCAAACCAATTAGAAAATTCGCATGAATACAGAACGAGGGAAATAGTGGTAGTGAATAGGATCAACTTGTACACATCTAATTGACTGTAGTCCATAACAACAGACAATATGATAACAGTAATTATGCTAAATGGGAGGATAGGGCAAGCGGAGCGTAACAATAATAGAAACAAAATGTTCACATTACAGACAGTTCGAATAAATGAAATAGTGTTCGTAAACACAGTTCTGAAAGTTTATTACACTTCTTTGTAGTCCGACCTAACAAAGTAAACTACGTATGGATTATTAGTGCATTGTATGCATATTTTAGCCTATATCCTGTAGTTATTCATTATAAACTAACAAACAATTTATTAAGACAATTTCGAATGGTTCCTTTTCACTGAAAAAAATGTTCCGATTGTCAAAACACGTCATTATAGCGATAACATTAGTTATAGAGTGTGTATGACAGGATATATAGGGATTCGACATTTTTCTTTTGTAGAATACTGTTAGTTTAGTCAGATACAGATGGCAGTCGACTGTATTATAAGGAATATTACTTTTGGAATAATCAATACATTGATATTCTTGGTGTTTACATTTTCGGGATTCTACAGGAGGTATCAGTTTCAACAAGATTACAGGTACAGTCTTAATAATCAGTACCAATTATCAAGAAACTTAAGTGAATCAGTTTTTCTTGCTATATAATTCCAACTATTTTGCCCTAAAACATAATGAACTACGAAGTCGTGTCGTTTAGACTGTTGGCTATATTGAACCTTGATCGATAGAATCCGATTAGTACTAATGGATTAGACAAAAAATAATATTGATTACATGTCGTTCATGAATCAGTGTATATTATCAGATAGGAAAAGACTACATTCATGTAATCACATATTTACTTATTGTAAAAAATATAATATAAGGAGAAAGACCCTAAGTGTTTTGTTGTGAACAGAAAAACAACGGAAGTTATTTTTGGGAACTCTATTCAATTTATTCAAAGCTCGTGAATAAACTAACACTTATTTTTGCTCTTAGTTCATTCTACTAATCTTAAGCTTCCGTTTGATGTATGACTCATCGTCATACCATTTTCTGTTCCGAAGTTATTGTAATTTAAACGTAGCCTTTGCTACACCATTCCCCGACCTTTATCCCCTGTTTCGGACATAATTGTATTTGTAAATTTGTTCTACGTTGTGGTCCTGTAAATCATCTATATTATTCATGCATTTTTGTACACTTATTGACAATCGCATGGCTATCGCATTTGAGTGGTATTAACAGGTGAATAAACGTGTTCCAGCCAGCTCGTCTTCTCTCTCTCGCGCTAGAAAACCAATCAGGTGAACGAATAGTTTCCGTCTCTCTCTCTACCCCTAATTATTTAGTCTAACCTGGAACTCACGCGATATCATCCTCAAGGTTAGTCATTCGACCTATCACTGTCAAGGTCTTGACCTACTTATCAACAAGTCGCTTAATCGCACATCATATTAGTGGGTGGATAGAACTAAAGGACACAACAAAAGTGGCGACGGGTATCTTGCAGTTATCAAGGTCATAACAAGTGGCAACTGCGTTTTTTTTTTATCAATTTTTCAAAATGTCTGTGTCCTTGGACGACCTTAAAACTATTCTACAAATTCAGCAAGCGCAGAGTGATGCAAATCAAATGAAGCTGTTGGATGCATTGATACAGAAGCTATCATCTTATTCAGTTTCTACTTCACAGTCAGATAAATATGAAAGCATTGCGAATTCTGTTTCTGAATTCAATTATGATCCCGAAAATGGCATTGTTTTCGATTCCTGGTTTCTTCGTTACGAAGACATGTTCCGGGTCGACTGTTCAGATCTCGATGATGCAGCGAAAGTGCGTCTACTCCTTAGAAGACTTGGAACACGTGAATACAACAAATATATGAATTTCATTCTCCCTCGAAATCCTCGAGATATATCCTTTAATGACACAGTCAACATATTATCTAAAATTTTTGGGGAACAGTCTTCGCTATTCAACATTCGCTATCAATGTTTTCAAATATCTAAATCACCATCTGACGATTACCTCACTTATGCTGGCAAAGTAAATCGAGAATGTGAACGTTTCAAATTGAATGAAATTACTGCCGATCAATTTAAATGCTTGATATTTATTTGTGGATTGAAAAATCCAGAAGATGTGGATGTCCGCACCAGAATTCTGGCACGCATTGAGCAGGAACCCAGCATCACTCTTCAAATGGTCACAACCGAGTGTCAACGGTTGTTGAATCTCAAACACGATACTGCCATGGTTCAACAGAAGGAGAAATTTTCAGATTTTGGTTCCATAAATGCTCTCAAATCCTCTAAATCTCCTAAACACAAAACAGCAAGTGCTAAACAACCTTTTGGTAAGCCGCCATCACCCTGTTGGCTTTGTGGAGCATGGCATTTTGTGAAATTATGTCCATTCAAGAATCACAAATGCCGCCAATGTCATCGCATTGGTCACAAGGAGGGTCATTGCCAATCAAAGAAAAGCCAGTCCAAAAGTGGTAGCAGAAATACGAAACGACATTCACAGCTCCAAATCAAAAGCACTTTCGCGACATTCAAAGTTGGTTTTCAAAGTAAACGAAAGTTTGTAAGCTTATTGGTAAATGGAAAGCCTATACGTCTCCAATTAGATACGGCTTCTGATATTACTTTGATCTCCAAGAACACGTGGCGCAAGTTAGGATGCCCACGCATTCAGCCAACCGAACATGTTGCCAGAAATGCTTCAGGAGATATAGTTAAGCTCACCGGAGAAATCATGTGCGAAGTACAGTTCAGAGAACATAAATTCATTGACGTTTGTTATTTGACAAACCGGCATGATTTGGATCTATTGGGCTTAGACTGGATCGAGAAGATTCATCCTTTGAATGAGTTATTAGATGAGGTATGTTCTTACAAACCCCCTTCTGAATCTATCCAAAATTCTCATATTTCTAAATCAAATGCTTCCGATGGAATATATTCTCATATTTCTCAATCAAATGCTTCCGATGTAATAAATTCTCATATTTCTAAATCAAATGCTTTCGATGGAATATATTCTCATACTTCTCAATCAAATGCTTCCGATGTAATATGTTCTCATATTTCTGAATCAAATGCTTCCGATGTCTCATGTTCACATGATATTTCTGTTCCAAATGACTCCCATGAAACATGTTCTAATTCTAAATCGAATACCTCCGATGTATCATGTTCTCATTACATTTCTAAACCCAATGCTCCTGATGCGACATGTTCTCATATCTCCAAATCGATTACTTCTGATGTATCATGTCCCCATGTTTTTTCTGAGGCGGAAAATTCTGATCCTCTGTTCTCTCACCATGATATCAATTCAGTTGTCTCCAGCAAAGTATCCTCCCACAGGATCCCAAAGTCTCATGCATTTTCTAATGTTAATTCCGCGCCAAAACCCTCCACTTTCTCTCAAACGTCCATCGCATCTCACGTAACTCATCTTCGACAAAAACACGCAGACGTATTCCAGAACAGACAAATTGACAAGGGAAGAAGGAACCGAAAGATAGAGACGCAATTTAATCGTCATCATGGGACAAGACGTAGAGTTTTCCAAATTAACCAAAAGGTATACGTCCGCGACTTCCGATATTCGCCCCCGCAATGGACCAGTGGACGAATACTTAAGAGACGAGGAAGTGTAATGTATGTGGTAGACGTTGAAGGTCTAAAATGGGTGCGTCACGCAAATCACATTCTGGAACATGCTGCGGCTTGTCATGAAACAGAGAGACTGAACACATTGTGGGAAATTTTCCTTGACAGTTTCGATACGGAGAACGTAGCAACGAAGAGAAATGCACAGCTGGAACAAAATCCTGTTAGGAGATCAATGCGCAAACGCCGGAGACCAGAGATTCTCCAGGTGGATCCAAAAAGAAGAGCTTACGTTTCTGAGGACAGATATCAGTGATGATATCTTAGATATTACTCCACATTGGTTACTAATTGTTTTTTTTTTCTTCTTTTTTGTTCCAGTTAACCGCATTGGTCACGCCTGCAAAGATCACAACGCTAGTCGCTTCTCAGAGTCCAGCAGTCAGACTTTATTTTTTTTTTTTTCAAGGGGGAAGATGTTGTGAACAGAAAAACAACGGAAGTTATTTTTGGGAACTCTATTCAATTTATTCAAAGCTCGTGAATAAACTAACACTTATTTTTGCTCTTAGTTCATTCTACTAATCTTAAGCTTCCGTTTGATGTATGACTCATCGTCATACCATTTTCTGTTCCGAAGTTATTGTAATTTAAACGTAGCCTTTGCTACACCATTCCCCGACCTTTATCCCCTGTTTCGGACATAATTGTATTTGTAAATTTGTTCTACGTTGTGGTCCTGTAAATCATCTATATTATTCATGCATTTTTGTACACTTATTGACAATCGCATGGCTATCGCATTTGAGTGGTATTAACAGGTGAATAAACGTGTTCCAGCCAGCTCGTCTTCTCTCTCTCGCGCTAGAAAACCAATCAGGTGAACGAATAGTTTCCGTCTCTCTCTCTACCCCTAATTATTTAGTCTAACCTGGAACTCACGCGATATCATCCTCAAGGTTAGTCATTCGACCTATCACTGTCAAGGTCTTGACCTACTTATCAACAAGTCGCTTAATCGCACATCATATTAGTGGGTGGATAGAACTAAAGGACACAACAAAAGTGGCGACGGGTATCTTGCAGTTATCAAGGTCATAACAAGTGGCAACTGCGTTTTTTTTTTATCAATTTTTCAAAATGTCTGTGTCCTTGGACGACCTTAAAACTATTCTACAAATTCAGCAAGCGCAGAGTGATGCAAATCAAATGAAGCTGTTGGATGCATTGATACAGAAGCTATCATCTTATTCAGTTTCTACTTCACAGTCAGATAAATATGAAAGCATTGCGAATTCTGTTTCTGAATTCAATTATGATCCCGAAAATGGCATTGTTTTCGATTCCTGGTTTCTTCGTTACGAAGACATGTTCCGGGTCGACTGTTCAGATCTCGATGATGCAGCGAAAGTGCGTCTACTCCTTAGAAGACTTGGAACACGTGAATACAACAAATATATGAATTTCATTCTCCCTCGAAATCCTCGAGATATATCCTTTAATGACACAGTCAACATATTATCTAAAATTTTTGGGGAACAGTCTTCGCTATTCAACATTCGCTATCAATGTTTTCAAATATCTAAATCACCATCTGACGATTACCTCACTTATGCTGGCAAAGTAAATCGAGAATGTGAACGTTTCAAATTGAATGAAATTACTGCCGATCAATTTAAATGCTTGATATTTATTTGTGGATTGAAAAATCCAGAAGATGTGGATGTCCGCACCAGAATTCTGGCACGCATTGAGCAGGAACCCAGCATCACTCTTCAAATGGTCACAACCGAGTGTCAACGGTTGTTGAATCTCAAACACGATACTGCCATGGTTCAACAGAAGGAGAAATTTTCAGATTTTGGTTCCATAAATGCTCTCAAATCCTCTAAATCTCCTAAACACAAAACAGCAAGTGCTAAACAACCTTTTGGTAAGCCGCCATCACCCTGTTGGCTTTGTGGAGCATGGCATTTTGTGAAATTATGTCCATTCAAGAATCACAAATGCCGCCAATGTCATCGCATTGGTCACAAGGAGGGTCATTGCCAATCAAAGAAAAGCCAGTCCAAAAGTGGTAGCAGAAATACGAAACGACATTCACAGCTCCAAATCAAAAGCACTTTCGCGACATTCAAAGTTGGTTTTCAAAGTAAACGAAAGTTTGTAAGCTTATTGGTAAATGGAAAGCCTATACGTCTCCAATTAGATACGGCTTCTGATATTACTTTGATCTCCAAGAACACGTGGCGCAAGTTAGGATGCCCACGCATTCAGCCAACCGAACATGTTGCCAGAAATGCTTCAGGAGATATAGTTAAGCTCACCGGAGAAATCATGTGCGAAGTACAGTTCAGAGAACATAAATTCATTGACGTTTGTTATTTGACAAACCGGCATGATTTGGATCTATTGGGCTTAGACTGGATCGAGAAGATTCATCCTTTGAATGAGTTATTAGATGAGGTATGTTCTTACAAACCCCCTTCTGAATCTATCCAAAATTCTCATATTTCTAAATCAAATGCTTCCGATGGAATATATTCTCATATTTCTCAATCAAATGCTTCCGATGTAATAAATTCTCATATTTCTAAATCAAATGCTTTCGATGGAATATATTCTCATACTTCTCAATCAAATGCTTCCGATGTAATATGTTCTCATATTTCTGAATCAAATGCTTCCGATGTCTCATGTTCACATGATATTTCTGTTCCAAATGACTCCCATGAAACATGTTCTAATTCTAAATCGAATACCTCCGATGTATCATGTTCTCATTACATTTCTAAACCCAATGCTCCTGATGCGACATGTTCTCATATCTCCAAATCGATTACTTCTGATGTATCATGTCCCCATGTTTTTTCTGAGGCGGAAAATTCTGATCCTCTGTTCTCTCACCATGATATCAATTCAGTTGTCTCCAGCAAAGTATCCTCCCACAGGATCCCAAAGTCTCATGCATTTTCTAATGTTAATTCCGCGCCAAAACCCTCCACTTTCTCTCAAACGTCCATCGCATCTCACGTAACTCATCTTCGACAAAAACACGCAGACGTATTCCAGAACAGACAAATTGACAAGGGAAGAAGGAACCGAAAGATAGAGACGCAATTTAATCGTCATCATGGGACAAGACGTAGAGTTTTCCAAATTAACCAAAAGGTATACGTCCGCGACTTCCGATATTCGCCCCCGCAATGGACCAGTGGACGAATACTTAAGAGACGAGGAAGTGTAATGTATGTGGTAGACGTTGAAGGTCTAAAATGGGTGCGTCACGCAAATCACATTCTGGAACATGCTGCGGCTTGTCATGAAACAGAGAGACTGAACACATTGTGGGAAATTTTCCTTGACAGTTTCGATACGGAGAACGTAGCAACGAAGAGAAATGCACAGCTGGAACAAAATCCTGTTAGGAGATCAATGCGCAAACGCCGGAGACCAGAGATTCTCCAGGTGGATCCAAAAAGAAGAGCTTACGTTTCTGAGGACAGATATCAGTGATGATATCTTAGATATTACTCCACATTGGTTACTAATTGTTTTTTTTTTCTTCTTTTTTGTTCCAGTTAACCGCATTGGTCACGCCTGCAAAGATCACAACGCTAGTCGCTTCTCAGAGTC
Source organism: Schistosoma japonicum (assembly GCA_025215515.1). Taxonomy (NCBI): domain Eukaryota; kingdom Metazoa; phylum Platyhelminthes; class Trematoda; order Strigeidida; family Schistosomatidae; genus Schistosoma; species Schistosoma japonicum. The sequence goes on along the minus strand of CM046067.1, from coordinate 5,717,021 downwards.
CAGCAGTCAGACTTTATTTTTTTTTTTTCAAGGGGGAAGATGTTGTGAACAGAAAAACAACGGAAGTTATTTTTGGGAACTCTATTCAATTTATTCAAAGCTCGTGAATAAACTAACACTTATTTTTGCTCTTAGTTCATTCTACTAATCTTAAGCTTCCGTTTGATGTATGACTCATCGTCATACCATTTTCTGTTCCGAAGTTATTGTAATTTAAACGTAGCCTTTGCTACACCATTCCCCGACCTTTATCCCCTGTTTCGGACATAATTGTATTTGTAAATTTGTTCTACGTTGTGGTCCTGTAAATCATCTATATTATTCATGCATTTTTGTACACTTATTGACAATCGCATGGCTATCGCATTTGAGTGGTATTAACAGGTGAATAAACGTGTTCCAGCCAGCTCGTCTTCTCTCTCTCGCGCTAGAAAACCAATCAGGTGAACGAATAGTTTCCGTCTCTCTCTCTACCCCTAATTATTTAGTCTAACCTGGAACTCACGCGATATCATCCTCAAGGTTAGTCATTCGACCTATCACTGTCAAGGTCTTGACCTACTTATCAACAAGTCGCTTAATCGCACATCATATTAGTGGGTGGATAGAACTAAAGGACACAACATGTTTCTTCTAGCTATTGCTACTACTCCGAAATGTTTGTTGGGCTCACCTACTGTCATTAGCCAATCGGGTTATACTGGCTGGAATTACGGTCAGACAGGTCGATTGAAGAGCGATAAGAGTAAAAGCAACTAAGTTTAGGTTTGAGACTGAAGTACTGCTGACTACACAGAGGTATGACATCATTAGGATGCTTTCCTGAAATAACAAGCATGATGGTACTGATGCCTTCCTACAAAGAAAGAACGAGGTTAGAAAAGAGCGGATTAAAAACGGCATACCTCACCATACTCCACAAATTTGTGTTTACAATAGTAAGACCTTGACAAGTACGGAGCTAATAAATTCAAAAATTACTTGTAAAAAGATTGAGTGTTCCTGAGCTTAAACAGATGTCCCTTGGGCATTATGGTCACGCATCTGGATCATAATACTAACCTCAGTTCAATTTGCTTTTCATGTATGTCGAAAAGAATCCTTCTACAGTGTGTACAACCAGAAAGTGATAACTGTATCCGAGATTATCGGGTTCATAAGTAAACTTCTTCATTGCCTAATATTTCTTTTACCCTCACTATCAACTGTTAACTTTTGTTTTTGACTCCGTCATCATGTGCCACCGATGAAGATTCTTATGCTTATCAACTGAGTGTTATGACGTGAAAAACTTGTTTGGTTGACTGAACGCCAATCAGGTGTGTCTAGTCAGTAAATGCGCGTCTATCTTAAGCCCACTGTGTCCCAAGTAATCGTGAATGTGAACAGGAGTACGTATACATAGTTGATTAACCATAATTGATCAGTGGGAAATGACAATAACAGTTAATGTGTCAAACGGAAGAATAGGGCAGAGGGAACTGAATGATAATAGAAATAAATTGTTCACGTTGAATCTAAGCAATAATACCGAAATATTCTATAGATAAATGGTTCTTGAAGATAATCAATCTTCTTTAGGTACTTGGCATATCACAAAGTAACACGACTTTATTTGAGAATACTGTATATGACAAAATTTAGCAGCAATGACGATAGTTTCAGTAGCTAATAGATTTTCCTTGTGCATATCAACAGCATTTGAATTGGTCAGTGAGTAAGAATCCCTGTTATTTTATCTGATTTATTATTGTTTTGTATAATTGATCTTAAACTTATAGGGTATCGCAATTGGATTTTTGCACAAGATTCAAAGCAATTGGTGAACACAACCAGTTGCATTTCAAAGGTATGCTCCTTACTTTCTCTTGACTTAGTCTTCAGTTACTAATGAAAACAAGAACGTTTAGTATCTCCAGTTGATGTGGAATACATTGAAAAATGCTTGAGTATTTATACATTCACTTCTGAACGAAAAGTCACCTTGAATAAATGAGATACTAATGAATGTTATTACTGAATGACAGTAACTCAAACTTAAATCGAATGTATTTTAATGGGAGTTTAATATGTCCATCATGACACTAAATAAAAGAAAGGACAAATAGGTCTGTAATATTCTTCATGCTTTTCAGAAAGCATAAAATCTGGATTCATGATATAATGATAGTTGAATTTGAGGTTTCTCACTGCAGAATGATCTTAATTAGATGAATATTGGGTTATGTCGGGCGATTAAAGCTGAATAACTAACTTTCAGAACTATGTTTTACACGATTATTTCAGCTGCTTTAGTCGTGTGTAAAGTATAAACACTTTATTCCCGTCATCATTATATCCCTCGTCCCCTATCCTCCTGTTTAGTACATTAACTGTTAGTATATCACTTCCTATTTGTGAACTACGGCTAATGGATTGTGTACACGTTACCTCTATTCACTACTAACATTAATTTACTGATTGACTGACTGTATGGTCTTGTTTTATGTACATATAAAGGAGTACTTGGAATACAATATGATCTGTCTGGTTGATTTATCGGTTTATATTCTTCCTATTTTGACCTTGGATTGAGTGAACATCGAGCAGACATGCATGTACCGACTCGGCATTCTCATTTGTGATTGTTATCACTTTGTGCGCACAATATCACGACAATTAATCGACCGTACTTTCAACCATAACATCTTTCTGACGTCATAACAATTGGCGACGGGGTGGTTGTATCAAAACATACCAAGTTGGCAAAATGTGGAGACGAATCAAGCCTACGTATTTTATAGTGGAGTTGTTTTCAATAATTGGACCAAATAAAATCAATGTAGTTAATTCTTCAGTCGATAAATCAGTACGTCATCAGTGACCTTACGAGTAGTTGGTTGGATTATTTATATAGAGCTGTGTTTCGTACAAAGCGACCAGATAAACATAAAATAAATACGTCCGCTACGTTTGAGCGAATCCAGTAATAGTTTCAGCAGCAGCGACAGTAACAGAGTGTATTTAGCTGCTCAAGCTTAAATGCTAGCGTCAGCACTATAAAAACATTTTGATCCAACCCAGAAGGGTTCAGAATTAAATGATAATGATGCTCTAAATAATTCAGAGAATGAATTTTAATGTCTGCCTCTATCATTGAAGAAGTGAAGCAAGAACATTACTCAGTCCCCACCATATCCCCCTAGTAAGCAGCGATATTGCCAGAGCTTTATGTCGATGAATCACAATGTGAAGAGGTCGATAGTTCACATCTGAAAACCGTCGTATTTGGTGTTTATAAAGATTCTGTTAGGAGTCAGAAGAACCAGGGGTTACACAATAGCGCAACATCTGAAAGAAAGACTGTATGAAGTCATAATATCAACCTTAAATTCTCCTAATACAGAAGCTACGGGAATATGAGAGGAGCAGGGAATCTTCATTGTCATGTAGTAACTTTTCTGTTAATACGAAAGACTCTAACAACTTTTTATGGATGAAAATAATGTCAGTAAATTGTGATTACTTAGTTAATATGTAACTAATCATGTCTTTTCACTTCGTAAATTATAGTCGAACCTGACAGCACTGAAAATTGAACTGTATTTGTCAAACGTATCGTCAATCTTTGTTTTTCAAAAAGGGTAGGTGTTATATCGGGCGATTCTAGAAGGGCAACTAACTTCATGAACTGTTTTTCAAAAAGCTATTTCATTTGTTCTCAGTTTATGTATATCAACTATTTTTGTAATGTTTATGTAATGTTTCCATCCCCTTAACCTCTCATTAGACTTATATAATATTATCGTATTTATCATTCAGGAACTATAATCAATTTATTATGTATCTGGACCCCTCCCAATTCCCAGTCAGAATTATTTCTGTTTTGTATAAGTGTTATTGGTACGCTGGGTGGTCCGGTTTTTTATGTACACAAATGGATGAATGAAATATAATCTGACCATCTGGTGATTAGCTTAATTATCTTGTGTTCTTCATTCTGGCTTAGAAACTAGTAGTTTCGGGGCAGACGTGCGAGTGCACTAATTGGTCAAGGTTTTTCATATATTGTGAGTGCTCGATTTTTCAAGATACAAATACTTTTAAAACTAACAAACGCTCCTACTATAATACTCTCTAGGAGTTGTGCGTCAACAACCCCACCGGGAAAGAAAACTAGGATTTTCATTCTTCGCGTAAACAGCTTATCTTTAAACTATTGGACAGGGAACCAGTGGTTTACGTCAGTCAGCTTAGGATAGTATGAGGTGATAACTCAGTTTCAGATACCCGACCGTAGCTGCTACCTTGACGTGGTGGTCGGGCTTGCCTATCGTGATGACCCAATCGAGCTATATTGGCTGGAACATATGTTCCTGTAGGTTCTACCATGCCAGGCAGGTCGATTGGAGAACGATAAGACTAAAAGCAGCTACTCAAGGTCTGAGGGCGAAGTCGTACTGCTGACTGCAGAGGGGTGTGACAGCAGTAAGGTGTTTCCCTCGGACAACCAGCATCTGCAGCGATGCTGCCTTCTCACAAGGAAGGAGGGGTTAGAAAAGGTTGGCCCTAAAATTGTCACACCTCACCCTACCTCACGGATTTCCGTCTCCGGCGGTATGGGTGCCCACTAAGGGCTTTCAAGTGCGGAGCTAATACTCGAAAAACTTTTCATGAAAAGGCTGTGCGTGACAGGCCTCAAGCAGTTGTCCCTTGGGCTCTGCGGTCACGCTCTCAGGTCTTTAAGACCAACACTAATCTACCTTCTTTTTCAGGTTCGTCAAGAAACACCCTTCCATGGTGTGGGCAGCCAGGAAGTGAAAACCGCCCTCATACCTCTAACAGCACACGCGATCATCTTGTTCGAAGCCAAATCCCACCTTCAACTCTTAATAACTCTCTTATCACCATGCCTAATCCTTCTAACATAATTTTATCGCCTTGCGTCTCTAATGCTATTGGTTTGAGTTCACGAAACGTTATCCCTGGTCTCCTAAAACCGCGCACTAAGTTGTATATTGGAGCTTTCAACGTTCGAACGTTATGTCAAATAGGACAACAGGCATCCTTAGCCATGACTCTAGAATCCCGCTCCATCGATATCTGCTGCATCTCTGAAACGCGTATACAGGATCCAAGCACAGTCATTCGCTTGACTTCGCCTTGTGAAAATAAGGAATCTGCTCGGTTCACTCTTCGTGTTTCCGGGGACCCCACTGCTACTACTCGAGGCCTTGCTGGTGTAGGTATAGCACTAAGTTTAAAAGCTGAACAGGCTCTCCTCGACTGGATTCCAATAGACAGTCGCTTGTGCGCTGTCCGTCTAATTGGAACTGTAAGGACTCGTAAAGATAGGGACGCACGCCGTTGTCTCTTTGTTGTCTCTGCCTATGCTCACACTGACTGCAGCTCAGATGAAATGAAAGATGAATTTTACAGAAAGCTTTATGACCTTCTATGTAAAGCTAAGCGCACTGATGTAGTAATAGTGGCAGGTGATTTTAATGCCCAAGTAGGTAGACTAGATGAAACCGAAAGGCACCTAGGTGGATCATATGGTGTTGAGGCTCAACGAACAGACAATGGCGACCGGTTACTACAACTTTGTTCAGATAAGCGTTTATTTCTCGCAAACACCAACTTTAAGCATAAGGAAAGACATCGGTTGACATGGCAGCCTCCAAAATCAACCCAACGCTGGACTCAAATAGACCACATTGCTATTAGCCATCGTTGGAGAGGCTCGATAGAAGACTGCCGCTCGTTTTGGAGCACATGTTTAGACTCAGATCATGCCTTAGTGCGAGCGCGTATTAGTTTGCGACTCATTGGACGTAAAAGATCCACGACAAGGATTCCCCTTAGAGTTCAACTTAATGATGGAAAAGTCAAGAATACATTTCAGGAACAACTAGAAAACCAGTTAGTAAACGGCGTAAACTATACTCATCCTGAGCTAGCCTGGAATGATATCCAGAAAGCTGTTGAAAGAGCAGTAATATCTACTAATAAACTAGACCTAAAGGTTAGGAAAACTCAGTGGATTTCAGCTGCATCTGCTGAACTGATAGATGCTCGGCAACACATCCGGTCTGGTTCTGAAAATGATGAGGAACGAAGGCAACTTAAACATAAGCTGGTTTAAAGCCCACACAGTAATTGTGAGCAGTGGTGGGTGGCGAAAGCTAAAGAGATGAAAAAGGCAGTGGTAATAGGTAACAGTAGGCAACAGTTCAGACTTATCAAGGAAATGGGTATCAAAAATCCTACTGTAAGTGAAACCATCTCCGAAAAAGATGGTTCCACTATTCACTGTCAATCTAGAAGATTAGTCCAGTGGGCAGAACACTTTAGGGAACAGTTCAACTGTCCCTCGGCGTCATTCCTGTTACCCACCACCCCCAAACAATCTGAATGGCAAATTAACATTGGTCCCCCAAGTCTCAGTGAGGTTGTGAAGGCTATTGGAAACTTAAAGTGAGGGAGAGCAGCAGGACCAGATGGATTGACCCCTGAGATATTTAAGGAAGGTGGTCCAGTCTTAGCAGCCAGATTAACTGAGGTCTTGGCTAGAATTTGGGAACTAGACGGAATCCTATCTGACTGGTCTCGAACACTAACCATTCCGGTCTATAAGAAAGGACAGAAGTCCTCGTGTGACAATTACCGAGGAATCAGTTTAACGAATATAGTGTCTAAAATACTAGCTTCAATAATACTTCGACGTCTAACTAAAGCTCGTGAAGAGCAAACCCGAGAAATCCAAGGTGGTTTCAGACCCGGACGTGGTTGTAATGACCAAATATTCACACTTAGGCAGGTTCTGGAACATAGGCACGCCCAACAATAACTGTATTCCTTGACCTTAAGGCGACGTTTGACTCTATTGATCGTAGGGTTATGTGGCAATGTCTGCCATTGAAAGGCGTACCGGAGAAGTACATTAACCTTATACAAGCTCTCTACTCGAACACCACATGTCGTGTTAGAGCTTATGGTAGATTGTTTTCGGAATTGATCACTTCTAGTGGTGTTCGTCAAGGTTGTCCGCTTTCTCCATTTTTATTCAATTTTATCATTGACATACTTCTAGAGTTAACATTGTCATCGTCTGATTTCTCTGGGGTTGACCTCCTTTCAGAAGATAAACTTACTGACTTAGAATATGCGGATGATAGAGTTCTACTGAGTGAAGATGCTGATAAAATGCAGAATTTTTTGACTACCTTAAACATGAACGTAAGCATGTTTGGGATGCGATTCTCTCCATCCAAATGTAAAATGTTACTTCAGGACTGGCTTAATTCTGCACCAAAGTTAGTGATAGGGGGTGAAACTATTGAATGCGTTAACTGTTTTACTTATCTCGGGAGCCTCATCAGTCCTGACGGTCTGGTGTCCGATGAAATCTCGGCCCGTATACATAAGGCCCGATCGGCTTTTGCCAATCTACGTCACTTGTAGCGTAGGTGAGACATTCGTTTAATGACAAAAGGACGCGTTTACTGTGCAGCAGTCAGATCCATTTTACTTTATGGATGTGAAACATGGCCTTTAAGGATAGAGGATATCCGTAGGCTCCTAGTATTCGATCATAGATGTCTCCGAAACATTGCTCGTGTTTGCTGGGACAACCGAGTAAGCAATGCATGGGTTAGGAATAGAGTACTAGGTAAATACGGTAAGCCTATTGATGAAGTAGTGAATCTTCACCGGCTGAGGTGGTTAGGACATGTGTTGCGTATACCTGACCACCGTCTACCTCGACGAGCAATGTTGTCTGGTGTGGGAGTAGGCTGGAAGAAAGCTAGGGGTGGTCAAACAAAAACATGGCACCAATCCATGAAGACATTGACAATTGGGCTGAGCCATGTTAATAGATGTAGACTACCTGGTTGGGGCCCACACGATGATCGTAACAAATGGTTAGAGACTTTAGGTGATATGGCTCAAAATCGATTGCAATGGCGCATGTGCATCAGCTTCTTGTCTTCCTCCAAATTCTAGTGTTTGAGCTTATTATAATTTTCTCTTTACTGAATCACTTTTTATTTGAAATCTCATCTTTGATCTCTATGCCTTTCCATTAGTACTTACTCTGTTACTACCTTCCCCTACTCTGGGATTTGGTCCGACAATTTAATCTTTATCTGCTAATTGAGGCATGGCAACTTGAACTGATGTACGCATGTACAAAGTTCTACGTTGTAACTGACTGACTGAGTTTCAGATAACTGTCTCATACTCTATGCCTGAGGTTACGGAATGTACTACCCACTAACTGGATCTAGACATTGACATATCTGGAGAAAGACATGTGATGGGTTGTGAGTAGAACGGATACATGGATCTGAGAATATATGATTGCATCTTGTGTATGTTTCAGATATTATTTGCTGTATTTAATACATAACTATTGTGTCTCACTTATCTGGTTCGAAAATATTCATTTGGATTATTGCGTGTCTGTGTAGGACTATTACTTCAATTTTAGGAATACCTTACCTATCTAGTCACTCTCTGCTTTTTTTAATACTGATGTAAACAATCGAATACAAACTTCACTGTCCAAAGTTAAAGGGCTAGCTGCAAAACTCAAACCTCCGAAATTCAACCTTCGACAAATATCGTATATGGTCATTTCAGTTTAGGAACTGGATAGGAGGATGAAATACCTATTCAGTGTATGCTAATTTTTAATGATTGTTTAATAGTTAGTCTATGATGTAGAATATATGTACGTGTTTATGTAATCATAACTATTGTTGTCGTCGTAGTACTTACTACCTTGATATATAACCAAAAACGTAATTATGATTAATCAGTATACATTTCTACGTGATTAATTATCTGTTTGTCTCTATTTGTCCTGATCTAAATCAATGAAATGTATTTAAAAAGGACAAATAATACGTATCCTAATCACACGTAAATGTTAGACGAAATTCATGATTGTCTACAATCATAATAAGATCATTTTCAAGTTTTTTTATTTTTATTTTTTAACTCTTATTACAATCTACTAATGAATGTTTAAAGGTTAGAATATTTGCATTGTGTTCAACATTCAATAAATATATTTTGTATCTACAATTGACAGTCATTCTTACACTTATTTAGTTAGTGATGGTATAGTTACTTCATTATGAAATTTAATTGTATACACTGACATTGATCACTAGATAATTATCATTGTCATTTTTGTCTAGGCCTATTTTTAAAAATGGATTAAACTATCAATCATGTTTACATGATAGACACTAGGTGACAATGAAAGGTGGTCGTTGACAGTAGTCAAGAGTATATAATTGTTTTTCATTGAAAATGTTATTTCAATTCTTTAACTTTGATTATTTTTATGTTCATCTAGCAAGTCAGATTAGTTTACCCTTGTTGGGGATATTAGATCCCCAAAACTCACTTGGCAAACTTGTTATTTTTGTGATTTTATTGTGGAAATTTGAATTTCCTGTTTTCGCGCCAAAAATTCCCCTTCTCACCTTCACTTCGTGTTTCCCATTTGGTAAGACGCTAAATCCTATTGGTTCGTTGTTTATTTTAGTACGCTATTTGTAACATTCCAAGGACGCTCTCTATTTTTATATATATATGCATGAGTTGTGTGTGATGTCGTCGTCTGACAGGCTGCCTGTGGAGTAAACGCTTCTTGCTGTCTTTGGACTTCTTACTCTAGTTAGCTGGGCTGGGGCGCTGCGGAATAGCTTAGCTTCCTGTTACTGTGTCACTGGTCTTACGTTCGTTAGCGGTTATCTCGGTGTCACCAATAACTGGCGAAACCTTAGCAACCCTAAAGATGTTCACATTAGACTGTTGTGAATAATTTGAAGCTGTTGAAAAGAAATTTTTAGTCGAAAAAACAAACAAACAACAACAACACTAATTTTCAATACTCATTCAGTCATGAGAAGAACGAGAAAACTATCGAAATTTCCTGATACACTTCATATACATGTGAGGTGGATATAGATAACCTTAGCCATTAATAAAGTTGTCATCATCAATTACTGTTGAATAAATTGAATTATGACAAACACATTTAAGAACAGAGTAAAAGAGAAAAAGAAAGAAGGTAACATACAGTTTCTTGTTCAGTTATCAAATAAATACTTACCTGATTAATCACTTAATAAAAAATAAATCACGCAGTAATTCTTCTTCAATATCTTCTTCAAGTGTATTATTACCAACGTAGTCTTTATGTACTTCATTGCTGGCCAACCATTCGTCTTGACAATTCTTACTATAACAACAACAATTATGATTATAATAATTGTTCACATGATTAACTTGTCCTAAGCATAATTCATTATTTGTCATCATTATTCTATCTTCTTGTTGATATGGTAGTAGTAGTAATGATGATAATGACCGTTGGTTATTCTGATTATGATTACTATGGTTACTAGTATTATTATAATTTTTACATGTATCATTTAAACTGAATTGTTTATGTTCTACAGGATTAAATGAATGATGACTATGAAATGTTGTATTCATTATATGAATGATTGATTCTAATTCTGTATCAGGAATAATTTTATTCTGTTGTTTTGATGATGTTGTTGTTGCTGTTGTTGTTGTTGATTGTTGATTATGTCCTTGAGATATTTTACAGTGTAAAAAAGGTGTATTGATTAATTTAACATTTTCAATTTCTGTTTTATCATTTATTGAATGCAAAATTTCTATCTTCTCTATTAAAATTAAACATAAAAGAGCAAAGAATTTGAAAGTAACAAATTGTTTGTGTAGATAAAAGTTTGAAGGTGTTTTGAAAAATAGGCCATTTGTTTAAATGACTGAATATTATGTGTACTATGTTATAATGAAAAATGGTGGAGTATGACAAGAAACGGACTGAGTTCAAATCCTACTGTGAACATCAACATTCGGATGCAGGTACATCCAGTCGATGAGTCCCAAATAGGACGAAACGCGCGTCCTGGATTCCACTTGCCAGTCACCATACAAATTAAAAGATAATGGTTTTGTTTAATTTGTTAGGTTAATTAAAGTTTCCCACTGATAACCATCGAATCAACCCTCTCCATCACAATGTGAAATGGAGTGACTTAGACTAGTGGCTAACAAACTGCAACTTGATCAATAGAATTCAATGAGTATTAAAAACACAACTAAACAATAATGGCTATTAACCATTATTCAATGATTAGTCAATGCAATTATCTCACTTCTATAGAAAGTCAGTTACTGTTTGAACAAGTCAGTAAGCATCATCTCCCTCGATATTGCAGTTATTCTTTGTTGACGATTAATGCATTAATCTGTTCGTACAGCGTAATCCATTGACATAATAATTGCCATTATGATGACGATCAATAAGTATTGCACTAGGTAATACTTTGGAAGTTTATTACTGTCTCTCATTTGACGACTTCAGATCCACTGCGGTTACCATTATATTTCACATAAGTTGACTATATAGTGTTACTGAAAATTTCTAAGTTAGAATCCTTATAACTCAGTAGTTCTTTACACTGACTTTGTGTGGTGCAATAACATCAAGAAACGATTGTTTAAATTCCACAACATGTGGTGAACATTATTTAATAACAGGATAACATTAAGACTGAAAGATGTCTGAATTAGATTGAACAAGTTACACTTACCAGTACTCAAAAGCTCTTACTATGAAAAGTATTGCTTAGCTTTATCGAATAGACACAATTAGATATACAAAATATCAACATATGTTATTCTATCCAGTATTATATAATTTGTTTCTACTAAAATAAATAGAAACTTCAACATTGATAGTAATGAACAGTAATGAGGTTAGTTTAATTTATTACCACTAAGGATTACGTTAGAGACAATCAGATTACATTTACCATAACTAAGAAAGATTTATCGCGTATTCCCACTGAACACACAGGTTAAGCAGAGAATGTTTTAAAGCAATTAACTGGGAAAAACAAAGTCAGAATTGGCATTTATTGTTTGTTAGTGATTTTCATATTCTGAAAAGTTGTCTAGCGACTGAACTTTTGAAAACTTTGCCGCCTTTGATATATGGGTTTTTTTAAAATAAGCCCAAAATCACTGATTAAGTAGTTACGAAGTATCTAGCATTACAGTTGAAAATACTGACTATATCCTATTGAAAAAGTTTATTTTAAATTAAGCTAACATGGCGCAATACTTCCATATTTGATTAGGAGCGCGTGGAGCTGATAGGCTGAATCTGTGATAAGCACAAACTTTGTTGATTATGCAAACTAATATGAAACTGTATTTACTACTTATAGAGGAATTATATCCACAACATTTAGTATTACAGCCTCCAGGTTCACGGTTAAATGCTGATTAATTCATAATCACCTGTTGGCTAACAAGATATGATTAATACCTAAGGTCTCTACACAACAGTGATTAACTATTTTATATTGTATTTATTTAGTTGATTGAATACTGTCATAGATTGATGTTTAAACGCATGAAATTTGTTACCAATGAGTAGCACAATTATGAAAGAAGTTTTAATTCACTAAAATTGCTCATTGATTCATGTACTGCCTAGACGCTCATACTGAAGCAGATATTTAGTCCGAAAAACAGTGAAACCATCAAGGAATGTAGTCTTATGGTACCTGTGACCAAAACGATTAGTACGTTATTCATTCCCTAAACCCATGTGTACCAACAGTTTGAAATCAGGTCTTTCAATTATCATAAGCAGATCTTCTGTATTTACCAACCTGATTTAGGGTGGTGTATATTTGCATTAAACCTCCTACTTTGTAAACAACATCCTCCTGCTGAATGAAGATAGTAAATAGAACTTGTCTGATAGTTGCTATAATCTCAAGGACGTATAATAGTATTTTGAGGGCTGGAACTTTCCTGATTTTCAGCCGTACTACATCATTCTGGAGCCAAAGCAATTTTGGGGATATTTATCAGTAAGATGTACTTGGGATCTTTGAGGGAGTCAGAACCTCTTGGAGGGAGGGGGTTCGATTCCAGGTCACGAAGTCTAGCAGTCTACGACCGTTACAACTAAGTTTCTGTCGTTGCATGGTTAGCAATTTGTTTATTTAATTAAGATGCAAACGAAATTAACAATAACTTTCGTTAAGACTACTAGACTATGCAATATGTTTATGACTTTATCGAATCTTTTCCCAATAACAACGAAACATAAATGTAAAATATTCTGTTGATTTTAAATTTCCATTTTTTTTATTGACGTATAAACTAAAAATGACAAAAAAATTGTCACTTTAAACTTAGTATAGCCCGCGTATCATGCGGTGATTAAATAGGTAATATTGAAGTCAGTTACAGATTAGTAAGAAAAAATGTCAAGCCAGTCAAAGAGATCGCAAACTAAGATGGTTAGAAAATGAGTTGAGTATGCTCGACTACCTGCTATCTTGTCACACTGTTTCGGCTGGTGTAGGTGTACGATAGATAAAAGATAAAAGCTACTAGACCGAAATATGTCGTCAGTCTATGGAGTCCTTGACTGGTAGTCTAGACCATGTTGGAAGATGCAGACTACCTGGTTGTGGTCTGCGGTATAAACATGATTAGTATCTGGAGATACTGGGTGACAAAGCTCAGAATTAGTCACAGTAGCATAAATGTATGCATTTTCTATATTCCACTAGATCAACAGTTTCATTTTTCTTCAGTACATACGTTTGCTTCATTCCTTCCTGTTCAATTATACTATTGTCTTAATCTTGTAAATCTGATCTAGTCGTTATGTGTTGTTGAAAATTGGAGTCAAGCACACATTTATCAGGTTCTACATTGTCTACGACTATCTGACTAAGAACGTAGTTAATCATACTATTTTTTTAAATATTCAATAACTGAGTGTTATATTCAACATGTTTAGTGAATTTTTTTGTATTCATCTAGCGGATAAGTTCTTCATATCAGTATATATTTAGCATTTCAAGTTTTCAGTAATTGACTTCTTTAAAAAAAAACTTTAAATGAAAACATAAACATAATGAAAATCATTGAATATTGAAACCGTTACAATAGTAAGGTAATCAATGAATTTCATATTCCACCTGCTAGTCACAATCTAACTTGTAAATAATCGCTTTATTCAAGCAATCTACTTAGGATGCTACATATAGCAATAGAGATTGATCAACTTTAGTCTATAACAAATCAACAAGAAGATACAAGTTCATCCTTGTATCATTTTTAATGTTTAACATATATGATATAATTCTGGTTTTTATTCTATTAAATCGATAAATACAAAATGTATGTAACATTGATGAAAGATTTCATTTTAACTATAAATAAATAAATCAATATGATGTTACTCTTATGTATTGAATGTAAACAAGAAATCTTTGTATAAATGTGTTAAATACTGATAATGTTGTGAATAACTTCAATCAATCATAGCAACTAATCAATTTAATTATTTAATTTTTTTTTTTGCTTTAACAATATAAGGAAATGTTTTATTAACTATATGATAAGTAATTGATTGATTGATTGACTACTTGAATTGGCAACTGTTCACAAAATTTAACATAATTAATACAATACTTATAAAAGAATAGATATTTTATAGACAGAATATAATTTATTAGAAATGTAAACATTTATGATTGATAGATATTGATTTTATTGATTGATTAGTCTATCACTTATAAACTTATTACTCATCTATCATTAACATATTTTTTTCTCTTTCTTAATCTATTTGTTTACATTGTTGTTGTGGTGGTGGTAGTTGTTGTTTTTCTTCTTGTCTCTTAGTTAGAATGTAATTTCTCTCTTTTTTTTTTTAAATATTTTTATTTATCACTTTCAATAAATTAATGAATATATTGAATTAAAATAGAATAAAACATTCATTTAAACTAGAATTTAGACATAATTGAATAGAGATTAATAACATGTTTGTTATCTCTAACATAATCAACAAAATATTATCATTTCTATGCATTAACTTGTTTTGTTTACTTTTTCTATATTACACAAACATTATAATTTAACATCATATGATTCTTCTTTTTTTTTTACTTATTCATCTATCTATTTATCCATCTATCTAGTTGTTTATTGATTTCTTATATTCATTCATGGATATGATGATTCACGTGATCAATTGACTGATTGTCAGGTTATTTTATTTAGAATTGTTTTTTTTTTCTTTTTTTTAAATGTAACTTTTAATTGAAATTTTCAATAAACAAAAAAAAATTATACATAGTAACTAAAACTATCTGTCTGACTAGCCTATATGCATTATTATTATCGATTTCTAATAAAAAAAAACATTCAATTTATGAAAATATTGATTTAACATTCAATCAACTGTCTACTAAATTATATGATTGATTGAATGAATAGACAATTGAATAATAAATAAATGCAATCGATAAAACAATAATAATGCATAACACTATGAATGAGCTGAAATAAGTTTGTGAAGATCTCTACAGTGAAGTAATTATCAAATTTGTGCCTACAGACATTTTTTTTGTAGTGATGAGCAGTTAGAAGTATTTGAGAATTCTATGTATCTAGGTTATTAGGTTTGTGAAGGTTAATTATGGTGTATCAGTATAGGCTATCTATAGCATTGTGAATCTTCCAAAGTAGTGACATGTGTCTTGCTATCCTGAGTCACATCAAGTTGGTTAACGAGATATGCAGCTATTCTTTAAGAATATCCAGGATGAAACCAGATAGCTACCATCTATATGGTTCCTGCTATCAACAAAATGCCTTCAGGTTTGTTGGCTAAGTGCCATTATTCCTTATATTGCATTTTCTACTTAAATTAATATATATATCCAGCATATATTAAGGCTTCTAGCATATTTAATTTATTTACACCATGCCTGGACCTTGCTTTTTTAGAGAGGGGAACTCAGGCTTGCTGGATGTTCTCATAGTGTGAAGCTTAATGTCGAACGCTATGAATGCGTTCTTTGTCTGATATGTGAAGCGTACTCCATGGCTAATATATATGTTTTAGTTTCCTTTTTCATGACACTAGGTTGATTCTTGACTAGTAGGATCTAGAGCGACTTGATCAATTGGTCTACTATAACTCCATAAACGGATATGCCATGTTGCAGTAATGAAACAGTAGACTGGTAGTTCAGTAAGTCACTGGTTAACAAATAATTTAAGTGTCATCTAATTTTTCAGTTAACATGGAAGACGAAGTAGGATCACCAGAAAATTGATGAGTTAGTCCGTCTTACTATTATAGACGACTGAGAAATATGAGAAGTTACAGTGCAGGAGGGATCGGGTTCGCTGAAGAGCCTAATTGAAGGTTTCTGCTAATGATTTCCCTTTCATGACATCTAATACTTATTCAGAACAAACACTAGGCTGTGTACGTTCCATTGGGCTAGAGTAATCGAGTGATTAACTGCCTTCGTATTTAGGTAAAGTCTAATACATACAAGGTCTTAATGACGTAGGTGATTAAACACCAATTGGAGTATCAACCTAAACCACCTTCAGTGACTGTATTGCTGTTAGTCTGGTTATATGAGGTCAGGTTTACAATGTACTGGTTACAGTGGTTCTGCTCTGTGCCTAGGAAACATAACCTCTTCAACAACTCTCTACGTTTGATCATCGTTGTCTTGGACTATTAGTGACATTCAATTTCAATATTACGTTAATATATATGGTATGACAGTAATTCAGTAGTTGTCACCATATCGACAAACCTACTTTGGTGGCTGGGACATATTTTATAATTGCCATATTAACACCCACATCATCCATTGTTTAACTAGGTGAAAAAATAATCCTGATATGAAATAAAACTGCAAAGTATCGGCAATTGTCGGTCTATCATGACTCCCTAATTCGAGACTTAAAAATGGTACAATCTAATGAATTAAGAGGTTATCACATACAAGCTCAAGCATAACTAGTAGCGATCCTGTCTTGGTTTCAATTTATATTTTTCAAAAAATGAAAGAAGTTTTAACTAGATGAAGTGATTCTTAGTTGCATTTTCCACTGAAATACATTCCATATTATTACACTATTCTTATTCACATATGCATTTAAACTGTTTTAAGCTCACACCACACTGAGACTATCTTCTATATAACAATCGTCAGTTAATCTATACACAATAAACGTTCCATCTTCTCAGTTACAATTCTCTCATTAATTCTTATTATTCAAAAGGCATACAAACAATAAACCAATCAAATTGTGGATACTACTCTCACTCTCTACTTTCTCCATTCTGTGAAATTCTCATCATGGTAGAATTAATGTTGCCTAGTGCTTAGAATATTTTACATGATTGAGAAAAAGTATTTCTTTTCTTTTGTTCTTAGCTTGGATGTATTAAATGTATCAAGTGATCACATTTTAAATATTGATTTTAAATCAATCACGTTTTGTTTCCATTCACTACATTTAATGTATGTAAACTAGTAGAAAAAAGAAAACCAATTTATTACTTGTTCATCAAAATAATGATGATGCAATGAAAATTACATTGTAGTAACTAGGTACCAACCTATCTAGTGTTTTTTTGTGTAGTTGCTGATAAAATGTACAATCATTTGATAGCCTCCTCTTCTAAATATAAAAATGTTACTTCATGGATGCTCTGAATCAATACCTGAATTAAAGATAAAGAGTGAAGTAGTTGAGTACATCGGCTAATTCTCTTATCATGAAAATATGATCGGCTATTATAAGTTGATGTTTGATGAAATCGTTGACTTTTGTCAACTGATGTCACCTATGGAGTAGGAGAGATGTCCTGTCTACCAATTCAAAAGACGAGTTGTATGGTTTAGCAGTCTTATCTTTTTAACTGTATGTATATGAAACATGGCTAATGAGCAAACGACATTTGTGAATTATTGGTATTTGATCATAGATGTTTCAGAAGCATTGTTTGTGATTGTTGGGATTATCGAGTAAGTAATACTGATGCTAAAAAGCAAGGTAGTGGGGTAAGGTCAATCAAGTTGTTATTGTTTATCAAGTGAGGTGGTTGAGACATGTATTAAATATACCTAACCTGCCTCATACCTCATTGCAAGGTGAAGACTGGCGTAAGAGTAGGATGGGAAGGTGTGGACAGCCATACTAAACATTAGCCAATAAAGCCAGTTGGACTATTGGTCTGAGTCGTGACAATAGGTGGTTAAGGTTCACGCGAATTGTTGTGACCGACTAGTTAGGGACTATGGGTAATATGTCCTGAAAGTAATCACACTAGGTGGAGGGGCGCATTCATATTGTATCTTACCTTTAGTTCCATGAAATAGTTTCCTCTTCACAAATCTTATGCGATCTTCTTTACTACATGTTGATATAACTACGACTTCTACTACACTGATATTCACCCTAATACATTGATGTGGTACGCTAACCTGAACCAACTGATATACTTACCATGCTCGACATTGCACATGACTGACAGAATAAATGTAGGGAAGCAATAACTGAAAATTCTAAATAACTAAAAACGTTTATCAAACACTGAACTCTTTGGAGATAGTTCATCCACACTATTGAAAAATTGTAGTACAGTTGAATTACACAAAAACGCATCGAACGTTTTGTATGAGCCAAGAGATCGATAATACATTACGTTTGGTTAAACGGTGTGTTGCTATGGTTTTTTTTTATGTATACATTAGAACGATACAGAAAAACCTCTTTCTCTAATTTCAAATGCATGTTAATAATACTTGAGTAATTTGATGATATGTTCATTATTCAATATCTGTTCCTATGTAGTCTTTTTCAACGAAAAAAAGTTCCTTTATGTTTACTTTTAGATGTAACTAATTAATGCACTTTCATTGATGCACTTTCATTCAATATTCAGTTTTTATACTAATAGCTTAATTAATAAGTTGATAATTGAAGTTATTAATTAAAAAAATACTTATCAAACCAGAGAGGACTATTAAATTAATACAATCTTCTAGATCAGTTAGCGATTTGTATTATTGTGGGTAACGTAATTTCATCAGAAACAGAATTTGACTGAAGCAATACGCAACGTTTTTCAGTATTTATAACGAAGGGGGGAAGGACGTGTTTTATCTGACATAGTCGATCGCCTTTCGTTAATTTAGTGAGAAGGGGGTAGGGTGAATTATTTATTATAACAATATAATCTTCATTAACAATTTCATTGTAAGAACCCAGTGTAATTCACAACTATTCGATATGACAGGGTAGTGTAACCTAACATTCCAGAAGAAAAAACACAAAATGTACGTGTCTTAGTTTGAATACCTAGTAGGCGATAGACACTCAAGTTCACTGAAGACTCCATAATGAAAATAAACAGTAATCAAGTAGATCGTAGTTTACAATGGTTGTTCAGTTAAAGTCCTAGTATGTAAAGTTTAAATGGCAAGATATTTACTTACTTTAGGACTGGTCTGTTACACAGATTAGAAGGATCATTGATAGTGAAGTTAAAGAGTGCATTAATCAATTAAATTGTTTTAAAAATATTACCAGCCACCTATGGCCGGCGTCTGATAAAATCTCAGAGAAGGGGGGGGGATTCAGAAAAAGCTTTTAAGTAATTCAAACTCTTATCAACTATGAAACATACGTCTGCCAAGCAAGCGATGAGTATACTGAGCAGTAGTTCACTCTGTTTTAAACGATTTCAGGACTGTGAAATACAGGTTATAGAATTTTAACATTTGTATACAATAAAATTCAGAGTTCGTAAGTGCTGTCGAAGTGCTACTCACGAATTCTCTAATGAACGAATAAGTAATGATGAATTCATCCATACAATATTACTACTAGTACTAGTTAAACAATCTCAATTGGTTAACGAGTTTGTAAATAATCATCGAATGTTGCTTGGAACATATATTTTGTATTGCCCGGTTATTGCCTACTTCGACAAACAATGTCAGTTGGAAGGAAACCAATAATGATAAATCAGAATGTCTCTTGATTCCATGAAGTCGATGATTGTTTGTTAAAGCTTTGTCATTATTATTGAAGTAATACATTGATTTCTTCACTTGATGCCAATATCTTATTGTTACCCTTACACTATACAAATTCACATTGTAGGCTTTTGAGTCATGATAATAGAATGATATAATAGTGAAATAGACTGCCTCTTCTAGTATTTTTAATTAAGACCTGTATATGGAATAATCTCCTCGACTAAATAATCATCCGAATGGTTGGGATTAGTGTTACTGATTAAATAGTAGTAGATCAAGATTACACCAAGAAAGGAGTTATTATGAATGAGTTGATTCTGAAACAGTATAGTGATCGACTGTTCACTGAGTAATGATCAATGTTATTTTTATCTAGTCCATTGAGTGGTGTTCGAATTCCATCAATCATGAGTTACAATGTAGTCACTAATCTCATCGTGGAGTATAAATGTTTTGATTTTAGGTGATCGGAAGAAAGTAGAAGTAAATAGTCTATATTAGTAAGGCATACTTGAATTCCTGAGGGAACTGATGCTCTGAGTTAATGAACTCGAAGCTGTGTAAATAGGTTGCTATAGTTTGAATGGTTTTTACTGATTTATTCAGGCTGTGACTATAGTTGGCATGTAATACTTAAATACTAGCGTCATTATGATTACATTTCTTCGTTGTTTTATTAATACTAAGACGTTCTTGCCGAAAGTTCTTCAGGATTTTACTTTATAATCTTGGCCACAATCTTAAAGTGGGGGTCATGTATATCAGTCTATCATGATGACCTAATCAGGGTAAGCTGGTTAGAACCCTATCTCCTAAGTGTTCTATCATAATAAAAAGATCAGCTGAATAACGACAACTCGAAATCCAAGAGTTATGTTGTACTGTTGACTTTACAGAAGTATGAAATCAATGAGATGCTTTCTTAGATAACTAACATATGTAGCGTTAGCGAGTTCTTACAATTAAATGAAAAGATTAGACTGATCAATATTACTATGAAATTTCTACAACGAATGGATTTTGATAATCACTATTAAATTGAAAAGACTATTTACGTAACTTTTACTTGATTGAAATAGTATAAGGATAAAGATTCTGGGGAGAGTGTTTGTTAGTGGGATATAGACTGGATTAAAGCATGTTCGGTGCATGATCGTGATAGTGCACGCTGATTTAGTGTTTCTAAACCAATCAGCTCTAGTGGATTGTTGGAGAAGACTCTAGAAGCTTCTTATGTAAATACTTTAGGTATATTAACGTTTCTCTAACTGTGAATTCCTACTTTTATCTACCCTTGTTATTTTGGAATACAATTTCGTTCCTGTTTAAACCTGTTCTGACTGGGGTCTTGTCAAGTGTTCGATGTCTAAGAATACTAAGCAATAGGAGAAGCTGGGTCGTTATTAGCGAGAAATACAACAGTACTACTAAAATTTTAATATTTCTAAGAAAAATTAAGTCAATAGAATACAATAGGGTTGGTCTGAACCATAATTTGAACATGATCATCCTAATGCATTTTTTCATTATTTTATCAGTATATACTTGTACAATATCTAGAGTTGACTGAAGTTAGAAATGTAAGCCATCAGATTCTAACTTAGGAGTTTAAAAATAGGACGTTGGTTTTAAGGGATCGAATTTTTAGTTCTGATCATAAATATCGTCGTGTATACGAACTTCCACTTAGAATGAAACAATTATCTGATGCTTACTTTTTTAATGGTTATCTAATGAAGGATAGTACGTGATGTTAAACTTTTGAGTACGACAATCTCTACAATGCCTTATAACTACCAGCATAGCATATCATATATTTATAATTGATTGAATATGTCCACAGATTGATATTGACAGGGTACCACTGAAAAGCATGGAGCACTGTGCAAGCTGTTTCGTTCTAGTGTGGGACTCCTCAGAAGTGCGCACCCCAGATTTTCTTATTTAACAAACACTTTAACTCAACAAATGACTATGTTAACTAGGTGTTAATGTCATAAAAACACTAACGAAATTTCTCACACTTCAGATCATATAATTAATTAAAGATTATGTACTATCACTTAATAGATAATATCAGTTGACATGTACAAATAATCTGTACTCGCATAAAATTATTCAGTAGTATACTATGATTTCATGTAACATTCATCTCCCTCTATAAGGTTGGCTGTAATATATGATTTTGGTTATCTTGAATATTGTTAAGTTATCCGAATGTATTAAGTTAAGAATATCAAAATTATAATTCGAGTACATTTTAATGGTATTTACATTACTCCATACCTGTGTTGAATAGTTCAAGCTCAATATTTTCACTATACTAATCCAATATTTCTGGAGACTTTCATTTGATTTAATAGATACTTATTAGAGTATGATTTTCCAAGTTCATATTTAATTTCAAGTATTAACTTCAATGTATTTGTGTTTGTTATCTGGAATACTGGGTCATACTGTACTAACATGTTTATAGGAGACACTTGTAGGTAACTTCCAAAGGCTAGAGTTATAATTTTTAATTTAAAAAATGATAACCTGAAATTTTCGAAGCTTGTAAACTAGATAAAAGTAAAAATAATCAAAAATGCTGGATACAATGAACTAGGTGAGAATTCAGTTCATCCAAATGAAGTTTGAATTTGACACCATAAATTGACTTGTATTAGATAACTACTACAAGCAAAGAGGCAAGTGAGTAGCTGTTTTGTCTTAGTAAAGGACTACTTCAACAGCACGCATCTGTGTTTCTACCAGGGATCGAGTTCAGAATGTCCCGGGCTTCACAGTGATACAATGGAATATAAACGCATTTGGTGTGAGGAGAGAAGGGTTTAGTAGTCACTGATTATTTACTGTAATTTCTTTACCTTCGTATTATAAATTTAAGTGTAAACCAATCCTACTTTCTGAGTGGGTAATAAGCCGTCTAAGGTTGGCTGACTAATAAAGTTTAATTTAATTTTGAAGGAATCAGTTCACAATTAAAACTCGTAGCTTACTATCAATAGGTTGTATACCACACATTGAAGTACTATCTGAACAATTCAGGTGTTTGAATGAGATTTCTGGCTTTATGATGACTTTGCTTTTGATGTCTTCGAGATGAAGGAGACTTCACTTCATTGATATCATCCTCATACATACTGAACACTGATAATGAAGATGTGGAGCAACAAGAAGAGGAGGCAGAGGACGAACTAGGTTTCATTTGAACTAATTTATCTCTTATAATACTTCTTTTTTTCCTTGTTTGGCTGTTTTGTGTTTTCTTTTCACACCACCTTGCTCTTCTACCTCTTATCTTGTTACGATGATGATTTCCGATATCAGTTTGCACTGACGAATTTGTCAAAGATTTTATGTTTTCAGTATCCAATATTACAGATAAATTGTTTGTTGGTTGTTGACTTAATTGTGGAGTAGTCGTAAATGAGAACAAGTTACATTCCTCTAGATAATTTTTACATTTGTCATTAGAATTAAAGAGGTTTGTTGACTGAAATGAATAAATATAAAGAAAGATAATTTTCTTACAGATGTTATGAATAGGAACATATTTAATCAAGTAACTAGGTTTACCATGACAGAATGAGAAGACATACACTGATTTACTAGGATTTAATTATTATAATGCAGTAACCTACTCTGAGTTAAAGTAGTAATAATTTTTTGGTTGTTTTTCTAGATGATATTATCAGTATAAACTTATACCAAAAGTTTACATGTATATGCGATAGAAGGTATATTGTTAAAACATAAAGGATGATATCTACACGTTGTTCAAGCAGATATCACATGATTGGTAAGAAACATGACCATGAAGCAATGTTTCTATTTAAAATAATCAACTCTATTCTAATTTACTGAAGTAACAGATTAAGAAGTCAAAACCTGATTATAATATCCAATAGGAGGCCATAATTAACCTATAACTACTTTAGTAGTAAGAAGTGAGAATATAGTGAGACTAAATTTTATTTTTCAAGAAATGATGATTCTGCCTTATAATCTCTGTTTTCTTTTACAAGTCTTTATACAAGTTTTATTATATTACCTAATCATATTCTAGAGTCATCATTAGAATTACTTGTAACAACATTTTTGAAAAGTTTAATTTTTCTATTTAGAAACATATTTTGATGACAATTAATTCCTTAAAAAATCAACTGTATGTTAATATTTTTAGTAGTAAGTAGAGCTTATATTTTTTTGAGGTTTCAATCATCTAAGCTAGAAAAAATATACATGAAGCAACATTGAATACACATTCAACAGTTGAAAAATAGTACAAAACAACAGACTGATGTTATCCATAAACATGTTCAATGATCAATAAATGTGTTTTACTCAACATTTATGATTATTTGTTTGTTTATTTAATTGGTAAGTGTCTAATGTTTCAATGTAATTTAGCTAAAGATTCCATTTCAAAATGTGTCAAGCTAACCGTAACTAGTTGCTTTGAATATATTAATGTAGCATAGTTCAACATACTGGATGATTAAGGAGAGTAACGAGAAGCTTGAAATGAAATTTTACAATGAAAAATATACTCTAAAAATGACTGAAAATGCTGAATTTATCAAGAATGTTTAGACAAGTGAAGACTTTTCACATAATCTCAGGCTACAAATCAGTCTTACATGATGAGCCTAAACACAAGACTCGAATCGCACCAATATCAGTCACTAAATTCACTAAGTATTATTCTCAAGTATGGTCAGTGATATATGTGACTAATGATTATGTCTGACGCTCACTTATATAGCTGGATATTATTATGGACTAAGTTTTCCTCATGATATTATTCGCCAATAGTAAATTTGGCTATTCGTTAAAAGATGGATTTGGTGTTTCTGTTTGTTATTTCAGAACCAATAAAGAAGAGTGAAAAACTTCCAGAACTGTGTTTTAGAGAACCATTTCATTTATTTTGGTCGTGAGTAGTGTAAACATTACATTTCTATTATTGTTAAATTCCTCTTACCCTATCCTCCAGTTTAGCATATTTGCTGTTATTATATTGTCTCTTATTATGGACTACAGTTAATTAGTGGTGTACAAGTTGCCCCTATTCACTACCACTATTTCTTTAGTTCTGTATTAGTGTTAGCTTCCTAATTAGTTCGCTGTGTGGTTTGATTTTGTGTATATATAAAGGCATGATTGAAATACAATTCAATTTGATTCTGTCTGTTTGGCTCATCAATCGTTGTTTTTCCTCTATTCCGGCTTGGAGACTGGTAGTCGCGGGGCAGACGTGTCCGTACACCGATTGACAATTATCAAGGGCACCGTACATTTTTCACAATACATAACAATCGGCGACGGGTCTTAAAGTGAATCCAACTTACGCAGTCATTGGTCATAAGTCGTAAAACATAACACCGTGGTTTACCACGTAAACACCACCGAGACCTAAATTATAATCAATATATGCAGTTATACTTTCATCATGAATAGTGTGTCTTCTTAAATACACAGAACGTCTAAACGATGCAATGCATAAAATGGCTGTTCAAAGTTGTTGTAGAACACCATTAGTGCTAAAGATATACTCATACAAGTCGTTTATCATTTAGTTATATATAATGTCTGCCTAATATTTTAGCTGCAGATAAATGAAACATCTTGACCTGACTTTTAAAGCATCTTATGAATACAAACTAGGCGAAACGAAGTGTTAGTGAATAGAAAGGCTGAATTAGTAAGCGATATCAAACATTTTCAATCAGTAGGCTTCATATGATAGTTTTATTTACTAAGGTGTCATATGATCATTCTTGTAGTGACATGAATGAAAAATATTGTGTACAATCATAGTGATATAAATAAAATGACATTGGTTGAGGAGGAGAAGGTTAATTATCCTTACAGTCGTATAATGGTTACCTTTTATCGAGAAAAAAAAGTAAAATCTCAAGTATTCATTAATAACCTTGTTATACATCATGTGACTGAGAGTCACGAGTTACATAGTCTACTAATATAAATAACAATAATAATCATTTATTATACTAGTAACAAACAGATGACTAAATAACTAACTATAAATTCATTTCATCAACAAAAGACAAATGTATATTTTGTTAGGAAGACATTAACATTTTAGAAAAAAAAAACCGATACAATCAGTGCTTGTAAGTGAATTAAGTTATAAAATAAACAAATCAAGGTAACATGACATCAGTGTAAGTTGAAAACAAATAGAATTGGAGTTTATCCGCAACGTTTGTTGTGTGTATGTATTTTAATCATCAATTTCGATCATTGTACAGAAGTGTATGTTACATATCAGAGTGTAGATTTTACAGTATAGACTTTATACACAACTGATTGATATGAATATATCCATGTGGAATAGTCAAACAAGACGAATCCAAAATTCAAATTTAATATGAATCATGACACGAAAGGAAATTTTCATTGGAAATTACACTCTGAACGCCTTGATTTTCTGTGGAAATATGTCGGGTATGCGTTTCTCTTATTCTGAATGTAAAAATGCTACTTTAAGACTGGTCTGCATTATCGCCTAGATTTATCATAGAGGGTGAAGTAAAAAAAATTTATTTGGACAATAGAACTGTCTCAGAAACTTTGTCAGCCATTGAGGTTTGGTGATTGATGTTTGGGTACATACACAGATTTTTCGCCTACGTGAAATTGCATTACTCGTGGTTTAAGCCAGGTATGTCTGTTAAACAAACAACGAGTATACTGAGCAGTAGTCAACTCTGTTTTAAACGATTCCGGACTGTGAAATACAGGTTATAGAATTTTAACATTTGTATACAATAAAATTCAGAGTTCATAGGTGCTTTCGAAGTGCTACTCACGAATTCTCGAATGAACGAATAAGTAATGATGAATTCATCCATACAATATTACTACTAGTACTAGTTAAACAATCTCAATTGGTTAACGAGTTTGTAAATGATCATCGAATGTTGCTTGGAACATGTATTTTGTATGCCCGGTTATTGCCTACTTCGATACACAATGTAAGTTGGAAGGAAACCAATAATGATAATACAGAATGTCCCGTTATTCCATGAAGTCGATGACTGTTTGTTTAAGCATTGTCATTATAACTGAAGTAATACATTGATTTATTCACTTTATGCCAATATCTTTACTATATAGGGATAAAAAGCCTACTGTTACACGCGAACTAACTGCAAATCTAATCTGCGAATTTGCCTACGCCAACTGATAACCGCAACCGTGACCAACAACTCAACAACTGATTACTCACCCCAAGACAAAATCAAGAAGACACGAGCGCAGCACAAGGAAGATTCAATTCTATTATATCCCAACTCTGTATATATATTTACAAAAGCTACCTTGTAGCAATTAGAGTAATTAGAACACTAAAAATACACTACAAGCAATCACAATTAACAAGGTCAGAGCGGAGAGAATGAAGAGCAGTGCCGTTTACCGCTTAATTTACAATATAATAAAAAAATAGCAAAAATGAGAATAATTATATGAAAAATAAGTACTTCCTTCTTTTTTTGGCACCTCCCCTTTTTGAGAAAAGGTTACTTTCTTGGAACCTTACTGTGGCTTTTCGTTTTCTTTCACTGCGTCTTAGTGGCTGTTCTTCTGCAGACGTTGGTTTCTCGTTGTTTGCAGCAATCATTGTTAGCTTTTCCGTGGAAAGCTTGAAAGTATAAGAATAAGTTCAAGTGCTAGGTATGGTTCATCCGCTTTTTCTTCACTAAACCTTCTATGTAACTAATCGCGATGTCGAACCCATATTTGTCCTTCTATTGCTACTTCATATATCACCTTTCGAATTCTTCCCTTTAATTACCCCATTTTTCCATTTCTCACTTCCCGGTCTGTAGTTCTTCACATACACCTGCTTCCAGTTCCTATAGATGTCATCTTCCTTGATGTCTACTTTTGCCGCACTCATCACCTCATTTATCGTTTTTAGTTTCGGCCCCATAAGTGCTTCTGCTGGTGGTTTCTGTTAGGGAGCACTGCTGTTAGGGGTAATTCTGTATACAGGTAGCAAACGCTGAATGATTTCTGCTAGGCTTCCCTTCCCCTTTGCCATTAGTACAGATCTTTTGAAAGTAACCACGAACTGCACCGCTTGTCCATTTGATTGCGGATGGTACGGCGAGAAGCAAATATATGTGGTGGCGTTTTGTCGACAGAAATCACTGAAAATTTGTGATGTATATTGGGACCCGGTATCGGTGATTAGTGTCTCTGAAAACCCATGACACGCGAATATTTTCTTCAATATTTCCAAAGATTTCTGCGTAGTCGCAGGAACTACTGAATGGATCTCTTGCCATTTTGAATATGCGTCTACTAACACCAAGTCAGTTAGTCAGTTAGTTACAACGTAAAACTTTGTACATGCGTACATCAGTTCAAGTTGCCATGCCTCAATTAGCGGATAAAGATTAAATTGTCGGACCAAATCCCAGAGTAGGGGAGGTAGTAACAGAGTAAGTACTAATGGAAAGGCATAGAGATCAAAGATGAGATTTAAAATAAAAAGTGATTCAGTAAAGAGAAAATTATAATAAGCTCAAACACTAGAATTTGGAGGAAGACAAGAAGCTGATGCACATGCGCCATTGCAATCGATTTTGAGCCATATCACCTAAAGTCTCTAACCATTTGTTACGATCATCGTGTGGGCCCCAACCAGGTAGTCTACATCTATTAACATGGCTCAGCCCAATTGTCAATGACTTCATGGATTGGTGCCATGTTTTCGTTTGGCCACCCCTAGCTTTCTTCCAGCCTACTCCTACACCAGACAACATTGCTCGTCGAGGTAGACGGTGGTCAGGCATACGCAACACATGTCCTAACCACCTCAGCCGGTGAAGATTCACTACTTCATCAATAGACTTACCATATTTACCTAGTACTCTATTCCTAACCCATGCATTGCTTACTCGGTTGTCCCAGCAAACACGAGCAATGTTTCGGAGACATCTATGATCGAATACTAGGAGCCTACGGATATCCTCTATCCTTAAAGTCCATGTTTCACATCCATAAAGTAAAACGGATATGACTGCTGCACAGTAAACGCGTCCTTTCGTCATTAAACGAATGTCTTGCCTACGCCACAAGTGACGCAGGTTGGCAAAAGCCGATCGGGCCTTATGTATACGGGCCGAGATTTCATCGGACACCAGACCGTTAGGACAGATGAGGCTCCCGTGATAAGTGAAACGGTTAACACATTCAATAGTTTCACTCCCTATCACTAACTTTGGTGCCGAATTAAGCCAGTCCTGAAGTAACATTTTACATTTGGATGGGGAGAATCGCATCCCAAACATGCTTACGTTCATGTTTAAGGTAGTCAAAAAATTCTGCATTTTATCAGCATCTTCACTCAGTAGAACTATATCATCGGCATATTCTAAGTCAGTAAGTTTATCTCCTGGAAAAAGGTCAACCCCAGAGAAATCAGACGATGACAATGGTAACTCTAAAAGTATGTCCATGATAAAATTGAATAAAAATGGGGATGGCGGACAACCTTAGTGAACACCACTTGAGATGATCAATTCCGACGACAATCTGCCATAAGCTCTAACTCGATTAGTAGTGTTCGAGTAGAGAACTTGTATAAGGTTAATCTGCTTTCCCGGTACGCCTTTCAATGACAAACATTGCCACATAACCTTACGATCGACAGAGTCAAACGTCGCCTTAAGGTCAAGGAATACAGCTGTTGTTGGGCGTCTGAAAGTGTGCCTATGTTCCAGAACCTGCCCTAGTGTGAATATTTGGTCATTACAACCACGTCCGGGTCTGAAGCCACCTTGGTTTTCTCGAGTTTGCTCTCCACGAGCTTCAGTTAGACGTCGAAGTATTATTGAAGCTAGTATTTTAGACACTATATTTGTTAAACTGATTCCTCGGTAATTATCACACGAGGACTTCTGTCCTTTCTTAAAGACCGGAATGGTTAGTGTTCGAGACCAGTCAGATGGGATTACGTCTAGTTCCCAAATTCTAGCCAAGATCTCAGTTAATCTGTCTGCTAAGACTGGACCACCTTCCTTAAATATCTCAGGGGTCAATCCATCTGGTCCTACTAACATCAAGTAGTGGATTCCTAAAATAGGTCCGACAAAATCTAAATGCATTCTGCTCCATGGTCTTGCGGGATCGGGCCAGCTTACTGGTTCAACCTTCGGTGAGTTTTTCGATGCTCTTCGACACCGGTCACACTTCCTTACCGCGTCTTTCATATTTAAGATACGGTGGCATACGGCATTCAGTGTGAAATTACCTAGTTTCAGATCAGTAAACCAATCTAAACCCAACAAGTTAAGATTATTGTTAACCACATTACATACTCCATCCATGATTATATCATTGAATGTCACTGAGCATAAAATTTTGTAGATAATCTCCAAACGATCGCCTGTTGCACTAATGGCGAGCTGTTCTGTAGAGCATAGTACAGGTTTCTCAATCTTAATCCATGTTTTTCTAGAAATAATAATAATATCATAGGCTGTGTCAAGTTGAAGAGTTACCAAATGACCATTTAACTGAACAAAAACATACTTTCTGGCTGGTCTATGGTAAGCGTGATTCGCGGTGGATACTGAAGGTGACTCAGCCAGCTTACTGGGTGAACGGAATGTTCTTCTAAAACGTAACCGAGTACGTGTGTCTTTCTGCCTTCACAAAGTTTCTTTGTGTCCCAGCATGTTGCATTTTCTGCAGCGATGGTTCTTAAATGGACAAAACTTGGCGAAATGCCATGCACCACAGTTCCAGCATCTGGATGAGGGAGTAATATTCTTCTTTTCGGCTGGTTTGTCACAATAAGTTGAAGCGGTTGCTGAAGTGACTTGATGAGAAGTAGGTTTTCGACGAACCGCGTAAACTTCAATGTCACTATTACCACCAGACTGGATGAGTGTAGTATCATGCATTTAGTTGGTCAGTTGTTGATATTCTGTGGCAATCTCATTGAGAGACAATGTTGGTTCTTGATCAAGACGGTGTGACAATTGCGTGCGAATATCAGCAAATTTTTCTGACTGTAAGCTGCAAATGAGGATTAAGGACTTAAATTGGTTTTCCGACTGGCCTTTTAATTTAAAACGTTCACATTCTCTGTTTACATTCCAACATGCGTTAAGAAATCATCTGTTTCATTCATTTTTAACTTAAAGTAACGATATCTAATATTGAACAGAGAAGGATTATCACCAAAATGTTGGCTGAGAGTTGAGCAGATTTCAGAGAATGTTCTGTCACGAGGATTTCGGGGTAAAATTAAGTTGCAGTACTTGTCAAGTTCTGCTGCACCAAGCTTTATGAGTAGTGGGCAAACTTTCTATGCATCATCCTGAGAAGCTAAATCATGCATAAACAAATCTTCATACCTTCGAAACCATGTATCAAAAGTAACATTAGCTTCTGGGTCATAATTAAATTCAGCAATACTATTAATAATTCCATCAACTGAAAATGTAGAGTTTGGAACAGGAACAGTCGAGGACGTTTCAGGATTAGATTTCAGGCTTGTGAAAAGCTTCATTAGTTTTAACTGTTCATCCAACAACATATCTATCTTGGTAGGATCCACAGTCACCATCAACCGTCGCCAATTGTTATATCGGGATAAAAAGTCTATTGTTATACGCGAACTAACTGCAACTCTAATCTGCAAATTTGTCTACGCCAACAGATAATCGCAACCGTGACCAACAACTGATTAATCTTATTGTTACTTTACACTATACAAATTCACATTGTAGGCTTTTGAGTCATGATAACAGATTGATATAATAGTGAAAAGACTGCCTCTTCTAGCATTTTTGATAAGGACCTGTATATGGAATAATCTCCTCGACTAAATAATCATCCGAATCGCTGGGATCGGTGTTACTGATTAAATAGTAGTAGATCAAGATTACACCAAGAAAGGAGTTATTATGATTGAGTTGATTCTGACACGGTATAGTGATCTATGTAATTATATAAACTCATCTAACAACTTAAAAATAAGTTGATATATCCTAACTATGGTCCTCAAGAATATATTACTAACTAATCTTAAAATAAAACGAAATAGCTGATTTTATTCATTTCTCTGTTGATATCGATTTTTCTAATGGTAATCCTTTACAGAACAGTTGGAGTTCCATTAGTTTTATCAAGTAATTTATCGTCTGTGTGTCCTATAACAACTGTATCATTAAATATTTTGTACAATCTCTGCCGCTTGTATAAAAATGATTGCCAAGTATTTCGTAATTAAAATAAACTGAGTCATCAATTTTTATTCTTACGAATTTCTGTAAGTAGATGATATGACTATTGAAAAACAAAATGAAATAGTAAGTAGTATATTTCCTTATGCTTTTATGTGCATTGTTTTTGTATTTTTTGATTAAGTAAGATTGTATTTATCTGATATGACGCAGGAAATTTTGGGATTGGGTGACCGAATGCCAAATTAGATGGGCTTAGTCGAAAATTGCGAGTCTGCCCTATACCCACTTAGTCCCAAGCTAAAATAAGAAGAACACAAGACGATAGACCAACTAGACAGAGTCGAATTATATTTCATACCATTCCTTTATATATACATAAAACCAGACCACACAGAAAACCAATACGGAAATTAACATTAATATAGCACAAAGGAAATAATAGGCAGTGAGTAGGGATAATTTATACACAATCAATTGACTATAGTTCATAGTAAGAGACAATATACTACGAGTAAATATACTATTCGAGAGGATAGGGTAAGAGGTACATAACAATCACAGAAACAAAATGTTTACGTTACCCACAGTTAAAATAATTGAAATAGTGTTCTAAAACACAGTAATGAGAGTTTGTTACTCTTCTTTAGTGGTCCGGCATAACACTATCAATAGACTCAAGAACATGTATTTCGTTACATTTAGAACCCATTAGTTGATGACATGACTACATAAAAGTGTTAATACTTATCCATTGGGTTTTACTCCGACTGCTATTTTCTTTAACCGTCTACTGAGTATTGATGTTTACATTGCAAGTAGCTTATTTAACAAGAGAACTCAGACATTACAATTATATATGCGTATGGATGATTTAATTAGTACATGAGGTTTGAGAAGATTTTCAAATTTAGTATTTATGTAGTGGAATGAATATTGTTAGATAACAAATAGACCCTAGACAAATGTCTTATCGTATTATGAGACAACTAAATTTTGGTCGCCTTATATTCCACCAATGATGAATCCTTGTGGCTTCAGGAATCATGGGTACTATTAAACATTGAAACCATCAGAGTGGTATACAATCTTCTACATTTCTAGTATCAATCAATTTGTACTCACCGTATAACCTGGAGGTGCTGAGATCTATCCCTAATACGATTTGTGATTGTGCACTGTTGATGAGTACTATGCTAGGACAAAACAACTGTCTACTGCTTCCTGGTTTCCAATTATTCTGTAGTTATAGTCAGTTCATGAAGCAAATTATGTAATTGTTTCACACGAAAAGATGATAAAAACGTTTTAATAAAATATTTACCTATTATATAGTAGTATGGTTTAGTATGAGGTAAAATCCGAGGGTACTTTAACATAACTGAGTACCATACTGCAAATGTTGATTACATTTCCTATTGTTAAATCTAAAGAAATCTTACTAGAAATTCTTGATTACGAAACGTGAGTGCAATTAAACAAAGGTTATGTTGTCATATTTTCCTGTTTGAAATTTATTTCACTTTAGACGCGGTGGCGCTTGGTATGACGCGGACTGAATTCAAATCCAAGTGTCAACATCAACATTAGATGCAGGTACATCCAGCTGATGAGTCCCAAATTGAACGAAACGCGCGTCCTGGATTTCGCTTGCCAGTCACAACCTATCTTAAATTATTCCAGCTTGTCTGATAATTAGGCAAGACGGGATATTTTGGTGAAAAATATAAATACTAGCCTGAAATCATCAATAATATTCCCAATATTCAGCACATTTATTTATTCACTGGGCGAGTTCTGAATATTAGAGTGGAATATTCATTACAGATTTCATTTAAGGCGTTTGAAGTTGTCTACTACGAAAAAATCCAGTGTAGTGTACCTCGATTTGCTGCATGTAGAATACAAGAATAGTGAAAGTTGAAATGAAAAATGTGATGAAAATTAGTTTACACTGAACCGACTAAATGAATGTGAATTTTACTAAAACTTCTAGTTATGAAATAACGAATATTGGTTTTAACCTCCATCTACTGCGAGTCATAATCAACCTAGAGTTTGGCATAAATATAAGTCAGCACAATTCGCAATAATAAATCAACACAATGAAGTAAAATTGACAACATGAATCCCCAATGGTTTAAAATAATCGTCGTAGCAATGATAATGAAGGAGATTAGATACTCGAAAATACTGTTTCAGAGGAAGGAGTGAAAAGAAGTTATGTATTCAGTAAACTCAAGAATTAGAGGAATGTAAGTAATAAATGCAGCTTTAGGACTGTGATTGGGGTGTAAAGTATGTCGTCTTACGTCCCTGGTCACTGACAGTGACTATTACTTAAGTGATATTAACCACATAATCTACATCTGCCAACAGGGCTCAGAACAACAGTGAACTGATTTTAAGATTTTGTTTTGAAGCTCCTACCTTATGAATCGCAGATATTTTGAGATGACTATATGAAGAGAAGATTATAAAGGTACTCACCTCATAAACCAAAGTTTGTGTTGCTTGTTCCGTGCAAGTAGGAGAAATCGTCTGGATTATAATGTCAACTGGTTCAGTCATGACTGAAACATCATTTCTCACTGTTTGATGATTTGGTATTACGGATATTGTATTTCTGGACTGAATCTTTACTAATGACTTGTCATAACTAGAATTGATAAATTTCCAAACTGGTAAAACCCGTGAACATTGTTGTTCAGGATTTGAAGAAACTGTTCGTTTTTGTGATCCTTTTGTCTGTAATAATTAAGATAAAAGTATAACCATTATAAAGGCTAAGGATGAACGATTTCTCAAAACTGTTACATTAAAATATTATAAGGCTTACTTTGATTGTATACGTAGTACACATTTTATTTCAATTATTTCTATACTTGCCTTATCCTAGGCTTTTATATAAACCACTAAAAAATTAACCGAGATTAGATAACTTTGAATACTAAGAATTTTTGGACAGCTGTTTTATAATAGTGTGAGGTTCTTCAGCAGAGTCTATTTATAACCTTCTCATCAAACTGAGCTTAGAACCTTAAAGTTTCACGTTGAATAATAAGTCTTTAAACTATTTGAGCGTCATCTAACGATGATGTATCTAACTCCAGTCAGTTCATCATACAATTTCTCTGTCTAACTCATTGTAATTATTTGGCGACTGCCTCTCACCTAACATGGTTAAATGCTGCTAGTCAAACCTTCACATTAAGACTCCAGGATTGACCCCTTCAAGTTAGTTCCAATCAATATCAGCTAACTGGCTAATAACAATTCCTAGAGTTCTAGTAAGAAGTCAAGAGCAATGGTGTCCAACTGATTGCAAAAATATATTGCTAATTGACTAAAGTTAGAAATATTTAGTCGTCGCTAAATCTGAAGTTCCTAGTCTCGATCCCTCTGATGTGGTCAGTGGAGGAGTCTCATACTAAGACAAAACAGCTGTTCAAAGCTTCTTAGTTTTCGATAGTTATCTAATCCAGGATGATTTTTGATATCGAACCGAAATTCAACAACAATCTCAACAACCACTCGTTATTATACCATTTATCAATATATTAGTAATCAATCTGACTTTACAAGGAATAAAATCATAAGAACACCTGACTTGATTAAATGTCAGGACGAGGGCATATACTTGAGAACGATAAACATGAAAATTGTATCTTTAGGAGATTAGTGATTATAACTTCAATGTGTTTTAGTAAATACTCATCTTTAAAAAAAATAATATTCTTCTTTATTGCAAACTTTCGTTTGACTAACTAACTATTACTAAATCCTTTACCGTTCTTATAATTATTGTCAATTATTCATAAACCTGTTATTAAAATATGGACAGTATCTATTGTGGTTCTAAACGTGTAGCTTACTGTTTCATGGTACGTTGTAGTTTGGCATTTTATGTAATATGATCTTTGAATGTTTTTTCAAGGCACAACAATGAAAAGCGAATCCGCAGTCCAGTCACATGTTCTGAGTGAGTAAGTTGGAAGAATGGGGGAATCCATAATCCAAAAGTATGCATTAGCACATCAAGTCACTCAGTAATCAAGGACATCAATCTAATTAGCTCAAGTAAAACAGCCTAACGATATATTATTATCATTTAGTAATATAGAAAAATCCAAAGAGTGATCAATAAATAGGAGCTTCACAAAATTTTCACTTCTGTCACTTGGATTCATGGAAGAGATAACATGTCACTACAGACTGATAGTAGTTAGAGAGGAATCAATAAATGTCTGATGACACTGAAATAAAAACGATATAACTGCTATGTTGGACAATCAAAGCTGAATAACTAACTTTCAGAATTAAGTTTTACACGATTATTTCAGCTGCTTTAGTCGTATGTAAAGTATAAACACTTTATTCCTGTCATCATTATATCCCTCGTCCCCTATCCTTCCGTTTAGTACATTAACTGTTAGTGTATCACTTCCTATTTATGAGCCACATTTAATTGATTGTGTACACGTTACCTCTATTCACTACTAACATCTCCATTGTTTTGCATTGATATTAATTTACTAATTGACTGACTGGGTAGTCTTGTTTTCATGTACATATAAAGGAGTACTTGAAATACAATACGATCTGTCTGGTTGATTTATCGGCTTATATTCTTCCTATTTTGACCTTGGATTGAGTGAACATCAGGCAAACATACATGGGTCGACTCAGCATTCTCATTTTTGATTGTTATCACTTCATGTGCACAATATCACGACAATTAATCGACCGTTTTTTCAGCCATAACAACATTTTGGGGTAATAACAATAACTACATAAGACTCTTCAGTCTAACAGTTATCTATAAACTATAATCGAATCTAGCCCAATGAACATCACAGAGTGCAAATAAATGCATTTGACGGATTCCTAGTGAAACTAAATGCGGGTCCTTGATTCTGCCTTTCAGAGAAAGTTTGACTTCAGCATTAATGCAAAATCAAGAACATGGATGCATTACTTTCCTAATCTAATTTTTTAAATCGAAAAATCGTTAAAAATTTCGTCAACCTTTTAGAAGCCACTAAAATCTCGAAATTGTATGTAGCTGCTAACGGTAACAATAAACTTCGTTACATTTGATTAAACATAGACAGTAGTAGCGAATAGGGGCAGACACTGTGACGTGGCGAGACAGCTTGCCTATCATGATGACTTAATTGAGTTACAGTGATTTGAAAATCAAACAGGTCGGATATATAGATGAGACGACAAAAAACAAACTCAAATTCAGAAGGTGAAATCGTACTGCTTATCGTACTAGAATATGACAGCAGTATAGTATCTTCCTTAGACGATCAGCATCTGCAGCAATGATACCTTCAAGTAATGTAGGCTAGTTAGAAAAAACCAACCAAAACGACAACACACTTCATATTGTCCTTCAGGTTTTACCATCACACACACAAGTCATTCGAACCACTTCTAATCTAGTTTCCTTATCAGGTTCATCAAGAAGAATTATCATTTTACAGTGTGGGCAACTCCGAAGTGACAATTTCCTCAGTAACCTCTGATAACCCTTTAACTACTTTAAGAAGGAGCTTAGGAAGTCACGATAGCAAACAGTCAGTATTCATATATAATATAAGTATTCAACAAAGAGGATACGTCTTCTGTCTTACACGAATTTTATATTGGAACTTACCTACAGGGGAAAAATCCATATACGTGGCTTTTAGTTACATTTTACTTGTGATGGTGATTGGCACAAGGAAATAGGTGGAAAAGAGGTTCGAACCAGAAACTTTGAGGCTGAAAGTCGAATTTCTTAACTACTGGGTTGTTACTAGGTTAAATATCTATTATGAATATCCACTCTTCTTGAATGACACATTCACAGTTGTTATTGATGTCATCTAAATTTTTTAGCGAGACTAATCTCATATTTTTTAGACTTAATAAGTGGTTCCTCAGTTAAGAAGCTGATCAAATGTTTGCCTACTTAATAGTGTGATGTTACAATACATTGTGTGAATAAGCATACATATGCTTAGAAGAGACCATGAAATAAGACAAAGTATATTGAGTTATTAAACTGAGGGGAAAGTTTATAATCAACTACCTCAGCATTTTCTGATGATTCATACGGATTTTCAAAAGATATAACCATGAGGATAGAATTTTGCTTATTCTAACATATTGACTGCATCGAAGACAGTGAAATTGAACCAGAGGTGTTAATAAAAGACTCTAAAGTTACAGAAAGATGGTAAAACCTTAGTTATCAACATTCAATTCTACTTAAACTTTCGTGATGATATACTTATTTGTAAGCTTTCTGGGACGTCCATTTTCCGTAAATGTTTCACAGAAAATGTGCAGTACCTCTTCCACAGTATCAGTGGGACATAGAGTTGTTATTCAAATTTCCTTCGTATTATAAAGTTATTGCTCCGTACGAGATTTCAAATAATCATGTTCAACTAGTCAAACACATATTACTTATTTGTCGTTAAAATAAACGTAACTATGTACTTAGGGGGGTTAAATATAAAAATAACTTAATACGAATTAGTGTTACCTGACCAACAACTGATACGCTTATTTTATTGATTGATATCTAGCTCTCATTTGGAGGTCAGATTGCTGCGTATCATTAAGCATCGTTATCTTTAACCCCTCTGGTTACAATAAGTTCATAATCACAGATTGTTATTTGAATATGCAGTATGTAATAATAATAATAATAATAATAATAATAATAATAATAATAATAATAATAATAATAATAATAATAATAATAATAATAACTTTTCATTACTGGTTGAGATGGAGGCTGTTGAATCTGAAAATTAAAACACAGAACAATTATTTGCTCTTAGTATAGGATTATTAAGCAGTCCACAACCATAACCACACTCTGGAATTTTAGGCCTCATAATGATCACTTAATCTTTAAACCACTAATGTATCATCCAATAGTTGACCTTTTTTTAAGTCAGTCAAGTCATGATATATATTGCGTGGCCTCATTCCACTGATCATGAGTCTAAATCAGGTCAATTCGTGATATCTTATTAAAATTTACACATTGATAGGCATAGTAAAATTATAATTTACTTGATAGATTGTTTCTTCATTAATATTATCATCTTTATAATCGTCTGCTGACTTTATGTGTTTACTTTCATTATCAGTGACACCACTATTCTTGTGTAAATTTTCATAATTAGAATGTGGCATATGCCGATCACAAGGATCATCACCATCGCGTTGAGAAGAGAGGATTTGCGGAGATAATACCACAGATTGATTAGATGATTGTTCTTTAAAGTTATTGGCATTTGTATGTGATTGATTTAACTGTTGCACTTGTTCAGTGAATGAAATGAAAAACAAACATACGTAGACGGTTTATCGTGGATAAGTATTAGTGAAATTTAAAAAAATATTTTACGAAGTGATAGATGTTTGTTAGTCAGTCATTCAGCCAGCATAAAAACAGGTACTGAGTTAGCTCAAGTTGTCATTCTACTTCCAAACGGCAAGATGAGCAACAAAGCAGTCGAAATACTACAGTAGCAGTGCGAATTACTGTCAAAACATTGAAGATATGGTTTAAAAAATATATGTGGTCTTTCGGTCTACCAGAATAGGCTCAAAGAATTGCAGCTAAGTCCCTTCCTGGAATCTCAAAGTTGCTTTATGACTAACGGCTAGCTTAACGTCACCTTTTACTCTCGTCATATATAAGGAATACAGAAAGCCTAACAACGATCTTTAATAATAAATTTACACCCGATAACTAATTATCTAAGACTATTGAATCTGCCACTGAATAAACAGTTACTAGAACTGCATACCCTAACACGTGGTTAGAACTCCAGCTCTCAGTAAATTTTAGAAAAATTGGATAATTGAGAGACCTCCTAACATCAAAACAGACATACGTCATCTAATCTTCTAATGTCATCAAACAGAAACTCGGATGAATAAGTTGAATCATAAAATATCTTACCATCATTAATGATAGTTGGATTCACTTCAATAGACTGTTTCGTTGATTGATTGTTTTCATGTTTAAGAATAGGTGGTTTTTCTTTAAAGTCACCGCGCAATTGACTCAATTCATTTTCTAGAGTTTCCAATTTTGTCTTATAGAATGCCTTGTTTAATGATGTACGCATGCAAACAAAATAAATGATGAAATAAAGAGAAAGAATGGACAGAATGAAGTATATTTTTAAATTGAGAATGAACGTAGTAGTATATTCTTATTGATAGTGAGTAATTGTTGAACAGTGACTAATTTCATGTTAGTCGAGTTTGTTTAGTGTTGACTCAGTTCTACCGATCAATTTGAAATATGGTTGACTAGTTTAAATGGCTCGATATTTCATACACTAGGTTTAAATATTTTGTGGTTAGAAGTTATCAGAAGGATACATCACTTCACATAGGTTATGTGATAGTTGGTACTCGTCAGCAAGTTTGTACATGTAATCTTAGGGAGACTGATGTAACCTATAAAAATCTATTTAATTTGGATTGTGACTGGCAAGTGGAATCCAGGACGCGCGTTTTGTCCTATTTGGGACTCATCGGCTAAATGTACCTGATTAATACCCGAACCTTAATGCAGTTAACTGTCAATAACCGTATAACGTTATCAAATAGTGAACGAGGTGTAAAGTCAATTAAACTAGTGACAAAGAAACAATAATCGACTGTCCTAAGTGTCTCAGTTCAGTACTTAATCAATTGCCGCCCGAATAGGTTAGTCCTAACGTCCCAGACTGTGAGATTATTTGACTGAGGTTCGAATTTCACAAGGAGTATCAGTTACCTAAGAATTACAGAAATAGAATGCTGACGAATTGGAAAACTAGCATAGAATTCATTTCAAGCAGTGCTTCCTGCAGAATACTATCCGACCAACAAACTTGTCCTTATTGTAAGGAATATTATGAGAATATTCAAATGCATATATGATTATGCATTGATGATTAATAAATATTATATTTTAGTGAATAAATCATTCAAGTAACAAGAAATCAGCATTTCTATAGACTTCGTAAATTATCATTCTCTTAACAAAGATTCTAGTTACATGAATCCTCACCCAGTTAACTGAAAAAGAAATTTAGAAATTATGAAACAATCGAGTGAATACAAATGACAAATTCTGTCAGGTTCAGCCTTAAATACACTATTGCATTCATACTAGTAATCAAATAAATATTTTAACATAAGAATACTACTAGCATTTGACTCCAAAGAGGAAGATCCATTATTTCAGTAGAAGAAGAGGAAGGAAGGTAGACTAGATCAGACTAAGCATGTTACAAAGATGTATATTGTAGATAATTTTCATTCAAAGTCATAATAAAGACCGACTAAAATGGGTGGAAATCAACATTTCAGGTAATTGGTTGGGTAAAAATTTACTACTCTAAATGTCAACACTTTTGTTGTTATGTAATCAGAATAGTAACCATAATGGATAATTGATTGTGTTATTGAATCAACCAATCAACAACTTTTCACTGTAATCATATGTTATTCAAAAATGTATGTAGGAAGAAGTTTTGCGGGTCTGGTAGATGATATTTATGCCGTTGAGTTCTCTGAGTTAAAAACTGCTTGATTCCAGAAATTTAATTGTCTTTCCGAAAAACATCATCATATAAAAATGGGCTTTTAAGTTATTCAGCGAACGTTATAACAGTCGAATTCTATTGGGTGAACGTTGAATTACTGAGTCGAAGAGAATTCTAAAAATTTCAATGACATTAAGAACATTTGGTAATCGATAGGCGTAACAACACTCATTCAAACTATAAACCGATACGAAAGAAAAGTTAACAACCTCAAAATCAGAGACCAACCGAAAATAACAATCGGCAAGAGTACAAGGACAAATAAAAATAATTAAATCCAAGAAGACAACTAATCACAAGCAGGACTGTCAGGATGAAATTATTTACTGCCCATTTCTACACGAAGTGACTGCTGGACAGACAGACAGACAGATACAACGTAGAACTTCGTACGTACGTACATCAGTTCAGGTTGCCATACCACATCAGCACAGAGACGCAACTGTCAGTTCAAATCCAAGAGTGATAGCGATAGTAGAAGTATTAGCAGTAATGCAGAAGATTAGGGAGCAAAGATATGATTCGAAAAGTATAATTCAGTAAGATAAATTTGAAAGGAGAAAGATAGAGAATTCAGAAGGTTAGATTTTGAGAGAACACAAAGAGTGGATGCACCTGCGCCATTGCAAACGATTCTGAGCCATGTCGTTCAAGGTCTCTAACCATTGGTGACTTTCGTCTCGCGGACCCCAACCACGCAGCCTACATCTATCAACATGACTTAGTCCGCTTGTCAGTGACTTCATCGATTTCTGCCATGTTTTGATTTGGCCGCCTCTAGCTTTCTTCTAACCTATTCCTACACCGCAAAACATAGCTCGTCGAGGCAGTCGGTAGTTAGACATGCGTAACACATGTCCCAACCACCTCAACTGATGAAGTTTCAATACCTCATCTACTGATTTGCCCTCCTTTCCTAGAACCCGTTTCCTAACGACAGCAATGCTCACTCGGTTGTCCCACGATACTGGTAACATGGTTGTCTAGAATGATAATGAAAAATCTGAAATTAAACAACCTAGGTTACATAATTCCAAGGCATCACTATTAAAAATGTAAATAAAATGTGCTAATTTCCTTTCAGTGTAATCATTTATGATCACATGTTAGGTTTTGTCTTTATATAGTCTATGTTCAATGGTTAACAGTCTTATATACTTATCGATTCATACGTGATTCATGTGAAGTTTACATCTTTTATATTATAAGAATCAACTAGATCACATCAGTCACACATATGCACCTCTGTTAAACTAAGTTTATTATTTTTATTCAGCACTCAATGAAACATCATACATTCATGAATGAGCATTATTCCATAGATTATACTGTTTATCAATATCAATCACATGCTGTGTTTTCATACAAGTTGAACTATTACCTTATTTAGAATAAGAGATTTTAATTCTAAAGACCTATAAATGTCACCGTTGAATGTTAATGCTGAACTATCAAGATTGTCAGTCAGTCGAAAGACAGCAGTCGATAACCTTATACATATGCGCGTAAAATGAAGTTAACATTATCGGTATGACAAAATGAATAATATAGGTAATAGATATAGTGTCACTAGGAAAGAGACTGGAAATAAAGAATATGAATCAGTAAGAAAGAATTTATTCGTTGAATAACAGTATTTAAAGGGAAACAAGAAATAGGTGGATCAAGACCATCGAGACCGATCCTGGTATATGATCACATTGAAGAATATATATATATATATATATATATATATATATATATATATATATATGTATATATATATCAAGACAACAAAGCAAACAAAGTTAACAATACTTTGCTTACAATTAGTTGTTCTGCTTTAGTAGGAAATAATTTATGTTCTGTTATACTTGAGGAATATATATCAGAGTCTATGAGATGATTCAATCCAATTGTTGCATCATGTGTAGTGAATTTATTGTTGATAGATTGTTGTTCAAATTTAGAATCCATTATATTTAATGCTTCTTGGGCTTCAGCTAATTTGATTATTAGTTTATTTAATTTACGACGATCCTCGATGCATAAATCCTGTAAACGACATAAAGTTGGCTTTGAGACGCTTCGTTTATTTGATTGAAATGTGTTAAGTTTTTGTTTAAGGTGATTGACATCCTGAAACAAAATATAAGATACAATTTAATGTTAAGAAACCAGAAAACATTGAATGATTACTTCCT
The DNA here is from genome assembly GCA_025215515.1 of Schistosoma japonicum. NCBI lineage: Eukaryota > Metazoa > Platyhelminthes > Trematoda > Strigeidida > Schistosomatidae > Schistosoma > Schistosoma japonicum. The sequence continues at coordinate 5,673,045 of CM046067.1, read as the reverse complement.
CTTAATATGAAACTCTCCAAGAATGTACATCCGCAACACGAAACAGAGATTGAGCCTATGACCCTCACAATTTGTGTTGGCCATGTAGCTATCCGAGTTTCGCATTTATGACTTCAGTCAATTTAAGAGACCATAACCACTGGTGATATTTGGCTTACATTCAGTGTACTTAGACTTTATCGGTCACGTCTCTCTATTAAACATCCGAGAATCACTGTTTCGAAGTTAACTAGTATTAAGCACACAACTATTGTTATGATTGGGCAGTTGTGAATATTGCTGAAATTAAAGTTTCACATTACAAACAAACTTTATTTAAACAACCATCGAAAAATAATTTGGAAATGTCCACACCATCCAGTGGTTTTTTTATTGAACTGAGATTGAGCAATTACTGTTGTCACAAACATAAACATCAGGATTAAGGTACATCCAAATAAGACATCCCAAATGAAACGAAACGTACGTCTTGAATAACACAATACAACTTTAATCAATGCAACAGCTATGCTAGTGATCCTATGGATTTTCACTATCTGTTAAATCAACATCAGTTTATAATGTGAAACTTTGCATTCAACAATCTCCACAATATGAATTACGAATTTTATCTAATTGATTTATTATCTTTAAGCATTTTCTTTGTTTACTATTAATAAATCTATTTAAAAACAAAATTACTTTATCACATTTTTTTAATTGATGCGGTAGTTTCAACGATGATTTGAATGTTGATTTAGAGTTATCATTGACTTTTTTTATGTTATTGTTTAATGAATTAACTTCTTTGGCTAAAATATGTCTTGAATGTATCTGTCCATCAGCGATTGGATCATTTGTCTTACTATGAAGACAATTCATATTTGATGACAACATCGCTTTCTAAGTTTAAGCTGATGATGTGTTAATATTAGAATAGATTTATTGAAGATTTAATTGTAGAATAATTCAATTTAAAATATGATTCTAAAAAAGAAAGCATAAACATAAACAAATGAATCAAATAAAAACCAAGAATTATAGTTGCTTTCAGTGGGGAATAGTGGAATTGAATATGATATTATAGATTGGCTCGGGTGAGCCAATCGCTGAAAACCAAAGAGCACTGGATAGCTGTTTCGTCCTGTTCTGTACTCTTCAGAAGTACACACATACGACTCACCTGGATAATTGACCTCAGGTCCTTCAGGTTCCGCGGTAAACACTTGACCGTTACACCACTGATTCAGAATCAAAAGGCTGATATTATCAACCACAGTCAATTCGAAATACATTTGTGTGACTTTATTTAACGTGAGTTAGTACCCACATCTAAACCTTATACTCATGAGCTCGATTGATCTATAAGTCGTATGTGCTCACTGCTAAAGTCCTATACTAGAAATTAACAGATATTCAGTGCTTTGTGGTTGCTTAACCTATATAAATTCATGATGTTAAGTTCGAAAACAAGTAATACTATATCGCAAGAAATCTGAATAAGTGGAATTATTTTTTGGCCAGTTTGCATCACATCAGTAATTTTCTTTATCAAACATATTAAATCATTATAACAAAATGTTGTTACCAAACGGTTAACAACAAAACTGAAACACAGGATTCTCATGCGATACTATACATGCATATAATTATTATCAATCTATCAACTAGGGTATAGGCATACTTTATGGCTGTAGTACGTAGTCATAAAAAGTAGGGGATATTTGTAAATTACTAGTGTATTTAAGGTTAAGAAAAGCTGAATCGTTGGTCGAGTAAATTAGAAACATCGGACGGGTAAGGTAGATATATCAAGTCGGTTGATAATCTTCATCGATTGATGTAGTTGTGCTTGTATTACCTAAGTCTAATCACTGTCTACCTTGACGCATGATGCTTTACTAATGTCAGAATAGACTGAAAAGGTTAAGCATAGTCAGACCGCAAAATGACATTATTACGTGAAGTCAGTGACCGTTAGTCTGAACCACATTTGTCGATGTAGACCACCTAATTAATTTCCATGTGATCAGTATCAGAATCCAACTCAACTGGCTCAGATGTATTCACTCATTGTCTGTATTAGAACCTGAGCCTCAAAGTAATTTTGGGCTTTTACTCAACGAATTCATTTTTAATCCCTATCCCCCCCATGATGTTCCGTGCGCTTAATCATTATTATCATTTACTAATATTTCTATTATTTCTACTAATCCGATGTTCAATGTGATGAGATAGAAATATTTTCGAACCATAGTCATGTCGACAGTACTCTTGTGAAAAGAATTTGTCTAAATATTTAAGGTCAAGTGGACAAGATGTGGATGATGAAATTAAAGACTACTGTTATTTTACTGTTGGACTATAATAGCTTTGTACATTAGTGTTAATAAACTACCCTTGTTGTGATATTTAGCTATTTATAAACATGAGATTTGCTGTAAGTGCGTACCATGTGATCGACAGCTATCGGCAAATATTGTGACTAAGTTAGTTTTCGCCAGGTAAAATGCTTTCCTTTCTAACAGAAGAACAAGAAGTTGATAATCAACAAATTTACTTAAAACACAATATGTAGGTAAAGTGTAAATTGATTATCTTGTTCTATCTATAAAAATATTATTAGCCAGAAACTGGAGCAATGATGATATAATTCACCTACCAAGTACGAATTCGTGTACCCGGCTTTCAGTAACATTTTAGGTATGAAGGTTACAATACTATCGAACTGCTCTAACGGAAGTGGGTGTGGGGGAATTCAAACATATAATTTTAACAAGATAGAAAGTGGGAGATGCATCCATCCTTTTCATTTAATACATTTTCCACGGGACTCTAAAGTGAACCATTGAGCTATGACATCAAATTCAACACATAGCCACACTAAGTTCGCTTGTTAAAAATCTAGTTTACAAATAAGAAATTCAGATCAATAGAACTCGAACAACACTACGGAATTAAAAAGGTAGTGATATGGGTCACCATTCAATCATTATTTAATGTAAATATATCCAACGATAGGTCAATTGCCACCAGAATTATTCAATGACATCTCCAACCATGAATTTGAGTTTTTTAAAGCTTCGAGATTGTAGGTACACCTTGCAAGCGATTACGGAATCTACATCAATACAAAATTTTCTGTTGACAACCTCCAACATTATTACATCAAAACACATAGTAGGACGGAAAAACAAACCACCTGCTGTTTTTGATTGTCGATACTTTCCAGACCAATTTCCTGATTGTTTATACGCTTATTTTCTGAAGTGCTGACATACATATTACGTAGAAACATTAATACATGTTTTTCATTGTGTATTCGTTATATACTGAGCCCGGATGAATAAAATGAGAACAAGGAAACACTGAACAGTTGTTTCGTCTAGTTACTGGACACCTACCTCAGTAGTGCACATCTCCGATCAAAACAAGAATTCGAATCTAGAAGCTTCGGGTCATGCGACGAACGAACTTCAGTGCAAATGGGTTGTCGTCCTATAAATACTACTAGTAATCTTAACATCAATTACTATCGACCTATACTTCCATTTATTATAAATGGCTACATTAAGTTGTGGCAAGTGACTATGATCTGATAAAGTTATCATCAAAATCTACCAACATCTAATAAACAATCATTCCCTAGACATCTTCACAATTATAGAGCTTGAAGTCGCTAACCGTAAACGAAGGTAAAGAAAGAAAACTTCGGACAACTTATTGATAAGAAGAATTATGGATGAATGAATTTATCATAATGAATAATTTGATGTTTAATTGAAAATAGTTATTCAGAGCTTTTTATTATTAAAAGTCATCTCAAATTCTGTCTACTAATAAGTAATACAAGAAAATAACAGGAATTTATTTTCTAAACAGCTGAAAACAATACTTCTTTTCTTTAAATGAAGAGTTTCGAACAAAGTTGTCAGGCATTGCAAATATATTCGGCTTTTATCCTGTTGTATTCTACTGATTGCTGATGATAGACTGAAGGGAATTTGTTTAAGTGAAAGACCATCGACAAGTTGGACAAGTGAAGTGCACTTAATCTTAGTTTATTAGGTTAATACTGCACACTATAGACCATCTAACTCTCGGATAAACAAGTTGGGATATTCACCAATTACAACTACAAAGTATTTTAGGGCACTCATCCACTATGTTAGTAACTTCAAACCAGATCGATCTATACTAGTTCGGGTTCAAACAGGTAGTATCACCTACTTTCACAGGTTAGACCGCGACTCAAAATACGTAGATGGAAAATCAAAGGTCAGTTCCATGTTCAAGTAGGTTGGGTTTCAAGCGATAACAGCATCAATAACACATACTTATATCACAATGCAAATATAGTGTATCGGTCTATAGATTTGTTTATTACAATTAACAAACAGACAGAAGACGTAATCACTAAATACTGAAAACGTTGCTGATACCCCCATCCACTTATTATTATAAAGTTTCACATATGATATACAGTTTCATATAACTCAACTGTATATTCACATATTAGTTATGCGCAGTGTCAAGAAAAGGTATGAAAGTGAGTGTTACTGGTCCAAATAATTAACTAAACGATGCAGCCTATCGGCTTCTAAATAGTCAACAAATCTGTCACTTTAAGTATTTCTAAGCATTACATCATTCTATTCGATTCTCTTAGGGGATGAATCCAATTATTAAGAAATGTCTGTGTATTGAATCAGACACCGCAAATCATGTTCTATACAGTGTATCAGTGGAAAAAAATTTAGATACTTTTCACTTGCTCAACAATACAATTCATTAGTAATAAGTCACTTGATAATAACAACTCGTTGCAACAGCAGAAAAAAAGGAAACTAACGAATAACAAACAAACTGGAAGAGAACTTCATCATCAACTCAATCAAACATGAGCAAACAGACATGAACATAAAACAAAAAAAAGGAATGCACAAACTACTTAGTAGTTAAACAAATCAAACACAATCTAGTCATTCACACAAAAAGAAAACAATCAAAAGAAGCGATGTGAAAACACGACTTTTCCTTCATAATTTTGTTTTCACTGTAAAGAAAACAAACATGGACATATGATTTGTCATTGTCATTAAACGGCACATACGTTTATTACGGTGCATTGTGGCCTGGAGTGAAATAGACCATATAGACAGAATGAACACAGATGTGTCATTGTCACGTCAAACTATTTTGAACAATAGATAGACAAACACATAGAAAACGATACACGCACACGCGAGAGAAACAGATGTAATAAACTATTTATTCATTAATTTCAAGGTAATTCGAATTGACTTGTACAATATGAGGAATAGGTGTTGTTATTTTGCAACAAACAGAAATATGCATTAGTTACCATCGGACAATGATCATTATTATTCATTCACATAAAAATGTTGGTTGCATCTAGGAAAATGTTTAAGATCAAAGAACAAAGAAACGATGGAAACATGAGAGGAGGGAGAGATGGATATAAAATCGAACATTATTATTATTATGAAACAGTATTACACACATACAAAATGGTTCCATTTAGTAGGTGGAATACAAAACTGTTTAATAATTATTTTTTGAGGTAAGGGAATGGGGACATAAGCAACAGAAAAGCATAATCATGATTACTGTTGATACACAAATATTTTTAGCAAACGATCGTTTACATATGTAGTGTGTGCAGATAAAAAGAAATATGTGCACAGTGAATAGGTAGGTCGGACAGTAGACAGAATATTATGAATATGAAGATGGGAAATTTCCAATATATCCACCAGCACCACCAACAACACCAAGAGAACGTGAAGGGTTGCTTACACCGAATCCACTTGATGTGATCATTGTTGATGGTCCTGTTGCTGTATTTGAAAGGTTACTATTAGCAGATGAATTTTCAGCTGATAAAATTTGCATATAAATAGTTTTCAAGTTGGAATCTGTATTGATAATACGTAGAAGTTCTGTGTAATGACGATTTTTGTCTAATAAAAAGGTAAATACAAAGACAACAATGAGGAGTTCAAATACTTCTTAATGGACTAACTCACATCGACTACTGACAATCAAAATCAAAACAGTGATGAGAGATTGTTTTGCGGGTAATAGGTAGGGAACACTTTAGGAACTAGTCTGCTAGGTGCAGCTGCAATCTCTAAGGGAATTAACTATCCGTTGATGATTCGATTATGCATCTGTAGTTTCAGAGTCTGTGGAGATTACTACTGATCTATTCAACTAATGACTAACAGTAATGAACTGATTCGAAGCAGTCAAAGTAAATTGCATTTTCTCCCGATTATTAGTTTTAGGCGTTGATGTAGAAGCAACACTCTACATTAAAAAACAGAACAACGTGCTAGCCTTAAGGACTCACCCAGTCACATGCAATTAATAACTTGGCATAAATGCGCATAGGCCTAAGGTGCTATAAAGCATACTGCCATGACGATACAAAATTAACCGAGATTAATATCGCTATATAGTTCTACAAGAAAGAGTGAAGCAAATATGTTACTGAAGGAATAATGAAACTTAATATATAGAAGATGAAGAGCGAATACACTCATTCCACTGTGACCGATTCAGAGAAATTTCACCTGATATTCCTAACCATTGTTCGAGGTTATCGGGTGGATAACATGAATTAACTGACCTAAAATATTTTTCTAGCACTGTGTCCCTAACCTCATCGTTGCTTAATTTACAGTCCCAGATTACACAAACGATGCTTCGAAAGCACTTACGAGTAAAGGCCTGCAGCCTATACATGCATTCTATTTTCACGGCATATGTTTCGCACTGAGAGATAAATACAGAACAGACTGGTGTGTTGCTTACTCATCTTTTGGTTGGCACATGGACATCTCGCTTACATCCCGAGTGATGCGAATTGGTAAAAAGATCTTTCGAAATCTGTGCCCACATTTCGATAGTCATTAACCCATTGTGTAATATGTTACTACATTATTGAATTGTAAAAAAACAATGAATATTCAATAACATATTTCTATTACTTACCAATATCATCAATATTTCTGAAGCTGACAATTAGTCCAATAGCACTCCGATTCAATTCTTGCATCTTCTCAATTTCTTGTTTCACCCAATCATCTTTTGGTTTGGATAAGAGAACTGCTTTTAGTGGGACAGCTAAGATTTCCATTTCTGTTATGATGATGAAAGGAAAAATTAAAAAAAAGAATATGAGAAAACAATAAACATCTGATGTAAAATATAACATAATAACATTTGAAACGAATACGATTTTAATTATTGAAGAATACTAGTGGACACAGTGACGATGATTCACTTAATGTATTTACCTTGAAACACCAAGTTCAGAAGCATGTTTATGTTTTACGAAGGCTACCCTACGTGGCGTTCATATCGAGTGTTATTTAAAGACACTAGAACTGGATGTCAAAAGCGGATACGTGGTTAGGTGGCATCGTAAAATTAAAATCTATGTAGTATCGGGATGTGTGAGTTCCCTATGATCTAACAGATAGTGTAATCGAATAGGCTGAGACGACATCTGACATAGATTAGAATAAAAGCCTATGGTGATCTTGCTGTGGTTTTCTATTACATTTTTACAAAAGCTACAGGAACTCTAGCTGCTAACAGAAAATTTTCTTGGTGATATTTTCAAACCTCAGTGCATCTTTTGTTACCTGACTAATTCTTTTTTTAATCAGTAAACACTGAGATTAAATGTGTACAAAAATGAATTCATTCGAATGTTTAATGATATACATGTTGCACCTCTATAAATAATAATTTTAAAATTATTTTTCTGCCCCGAAATTTCACAAGTTGATATATATGTTGTTAGTCATGCATAGTAGGAAGCTGTTAGATTAGGTACGTTTACGTATTAGTGTGGTATGTTGTAAATGTATACTCATTCAGTAAAGTTATACAATACTTATTTTTCCTTCTATGTTATTGAAGTAAATTTTGGGACAAGATTGAACTTCTATCTCTATTTAGCAAACAGAGATGCATAGAGTAAGAAATCGTAGCTGCAGAATTACTAGTTTAGTGCTAAGCGTCTAAATTATATATAAGCTTGATGAAGTCTATATTATACGAAAGTGTATATTACTACTGGAGCAGTAGTTCAAACTGACTGACAAACACGATGGTTGCATCAATTGTATGTCACCCAGTTACATCTACTCCCAGCTTTTTAGCTTTTATAAACAATATTGACAACACATTCTGAAGCCCAACTACAATCTAGACTTTACTGCTACTTACGATAAATGAAAGACTGTGTAAAGATATTTTAAAACTTGATTTCATTAAGGGAGATAGTGTACATTTAATTGGGTCCAGTGGATTTGGAAAAGAACACTAACCTAATTTTACCCTAAAACATATCAACGAAAAAGTAACTATCACCAGTACAGTACGTACAACAAAGAATGATTGATACAACGCATACCGCATACCGCATGACCAAGAGTTTCAATAGGGAAAGAACAACGAACACGGTACACCACACAAGTAAATTAATAAACTTACTGGCAGATATCTCTAATGGTCTTATAATAGAGATACGTTGGAGTATTTGATAAGATAACAGTTTGATGTCAGTATGATCCTTTAGGCCATCAATAAGGGATTCCAAAAAGCTCGGTATTACAAGCTTATCTAAACATGTATCTAATAATGTGGACATGCATTCAAATGCACACTGTGAACAAGCAAATCGATAAGGAGATTGAAAAGAAAAAGAAAACACACAAAGAAAGAAAAAGTGAAGATAACATTACAGTATAAAATAAAGGTCATAAAATGAGTGATGAATTAAAATCTACACTGTTTATGATATTTTAGACCACAAGCGGTCAGTCAGTACCTACATATGTGGATCATGAGGTACACTGGCTCACAAACATTAGAATATTTGCCCTGTGGTTACATCACAGTAGCTCAAGCGCATTCACTCTTTGCCTTGCTTTAAGCTGTGGGCTTAAAACTATTTTATACATTTCCTTGCATGAACTAATTCTTTCTGTAAGCAACATCTTCCATATGTCTACGCTTTTCTCTTACTGCCATTGACTTAATTACTATTTCTACAAATATAGTGTTCATTCTGCTGTACTAATTGAGACCAATGCATAAATGTTGTGGGTTCTATGTTGTAACTACATGCCTGTCTACCTAACTGCCAACATACAATCATATAAACATACATAGGATGATATATATATCCTAAATCTATCACATACCACATATACTCTGACCACAAAATGCAATGGACTAGAACTATGATGAGGTTTGTGATCATAAAAATAAAAGGATAGAATATGTAATTATGAAAGTTGAACGAGTGATGGCACCTGACGAACCCTAATGAGTGTCTGAAGGTCAAATACAACAATCTATGCTCAGTAAATAAAGGAAACCCGCAGTAGATTAACTACAAATGCTACTTATTAGGATAAAGTAATATAAACTTCATAAGAAAAGTCTGCAACATGAATAATGATTACTTGCATCATTAGTGAGATACTCCTTATAAATACTGGTATGGAGATTTTAATTTTATGACAGACACTACAACTTGATAACGAACAGTAGGTCATCCGATGTACGGGCTACACAGTTCGACCGTAGAATGAAAACGAGATATTAGGACGAATAGAGTAAGTAGGATAAAATGTTGATCAGTCGCATAACTATTTGACTATAGACATTCAAAAATGTAAATGTATGAGAGTCGTTATATAAAAAGAACATGTATCGAGCGATAAACAACACAAAAAACTTGCCTTCCTAAGGTCTAGACCATCATCTTCATGATGCTTGAATGGACCCATTTCGACTTCACGAATTAGTTCTTTACGGACAACTGTTTCAGAGCATAACATATCTAACAACGTAGATGAGTGAGGTGAATTAGGCAACTGAATAGGTATATTGAGTAAAGGACGTACAAGACTAGGTCTATGATGTGCGACAGTGTTCAATGCAACAAGAGCGGCTCGTCGAACTGACAACTCTGGATCGCCGAGACGACTGAGAAAATCAATCAACGCAGGAGGATTACCAGCACGCAGGGCTGACTCAATATCATTATTAGTAGTAGTAACAGTAGTAGTATTCACAAGAGATATAGTGGTTTCCTGAGATGGAACCATAAAATATGCGACATCTGGTAAATCGTAACGAGTACGACACGTAGTAAATCTTGTCATTGTGCCCGCATCTAAGTCAGTAACAATCAGAATGAATTTCACAGCAGTAACTAGCGTTGAACGCATCAAAACTGATGATGAAGCCTCAGGTGAATTGAGCTATATAATAAAACATATAAAATAAGGTTTGTGACTAGAATATTGTAAAATGCGTTACATTAGGGAACCATAATCCTAGGAATTTACTTTTTATGTTATCGAAACCTTGCATTGTTAAATTGAATTTACCAAACAATTCATAAATACAATATTTGTATGGATTAAATTGCAAGCTTCCTATGAACTCGATAACAGTTATCTTTCTCATTTCAGAGTTATTTTAGTTTAACCTTAAAATTATTAACCTATGTCTGTACCAAAATCCTAGTTCTAACAAAGTGGTCTAACACGTGGTTAAAAAAAGTTGTTGTGAAACATGAAAATATTCTCGACTTAAATGTGTTCTCTCGTCCAAGAGGCTTTGGACAATCATTTAAACCTGCCCGTTAATCGGTGTTCATGTACTTAGATCACAGAACGTAGACGTTAATCTGATTGGCCTACTGTCGATGTAGTGTCAATACTAAAGTTGTTTTGCAAAAAATAAACGATAAGCGGCTTCAATTCAGTAGCGCGTCTCGTCCTAAGGAGTGGTGGTTCAATTGTAAAATATATTAATATCTATCAATGCCAATTTAAATAGAGTTATACTATCGCGGTACATAAGTACTACTAGTACATACAAGAATGTTCACACATTCTCTAAATTAATTGTGCTAATTTCATTTCTGATGGTGAACTTACAGTGACATGTTTACATGAAACTATGAACCACTAATTAATACAACATTTAGTGTAGGGCGGTAATTTCATTAATTCATGCTTTTGAAATACCAATGTAAAGTGATTATAATACAGGAGGTCTGTAAAATCTCATGTAGAAATACGATAATGTTAGGAAAGAAATTCCAGATTTCTTTGTAAACTACGCTCTCATCTAATAAGAAACATGTAACACAATTATTAAGTATAGCTTCATGTTCTTAGCACTATGCAACACTTGAGGTTTAAAGGTTAGTTTTAAGATCCGATTAACCAAACAAAGCTAGAGAGCGTGAAGGTTCTAACTTGCAACTTAGTGGCTGGGAAAATCAAATGTCTTCACTGATCATTAACAAATGACTATAAACGACTAATGTTCTGTTATGCAGCCGTTCAAAAACATAATGCTATACATTAACTAGAGCAGTAAACAATAATTGGCAATTTACCTGTTGACGTAGACGGTCAACTAACTGCGGAGGATCTACCAATGTCAATCGACCAAGACATTCTGAAACGAGATTTCGTGTACCCTCTTCCGATAAACTAGCGCATGCTAATAAAAGAGACCTAGACAGAAAATGAAAATGTGAAGAAAACAACAGATATGAGATGAAAACATACAACTCGACCACGTTATATAGTTCAGGCATTACTGAAACACAATATAGCAACTTAAATCTAAATACATATTTACCGGCATGAGTAGATGCTTAAACGAAATAGAGGTCAAAACAAAACACGTCAACACATGAAGTTATTAATTTTTGGTCTGAGCAATGATAAAGACGTCCTAATTAAAGTTCTCACATACGCAGTTGAAGACATGGCGTGGCACGGCTTACATGCTTTCATTATTTGTCACATTTATGAATTATGAATATCAAATTACTTAGTAATGTTTATTTTGAGAATTTATTCTTTCTTGTTTAATCACATATATCATTTAACATCACGAAATGAGATGGGTTACTCAACCTCGAGATACTAGGAAGTAATAGACAATTATTTTATTCTAGTATGAGACACCTCTCCCTGAAGTCTGCACTCCATGTCCCTACCGGGGTTGGGCCCAGAGCACTCAGTGTTATATGGGACAATAAATCCGGAATCACGACCAATGAAGTTTATTCTCCATGTCACTGTGACTCTTGCTTCTAAGCCACATCTATTAATCAATAAGTAACCATAATAATTGTAATGCTTAAGTTGTAAGCTTTTTTTATAGACTCATTACTGATTGTCATATCTATTATCCTTTCCGAGTTATTGTAATTTTACTATGAACTTTTTATCCCGTTTCTGTACAAAACCCTCCTCGCTACTTTGTTGTTTAGTGTATTTTGTATATCTTACAACTGGTTGGTCTAGAATGTGTTATACGAAAGCATTTGGATATACTGAACAAACGACTTGGTACTGCGCTTCTATTTACTGGTGCTTTATTCGCCCACACTTTACTCCTGGGGAAACTTAGTATGATTGGTTCCCATCCTACCAATTAGCGTCTACGTAATAAGATCGTATAGATTATAAGATTAGATTCGATTGGTCCATTACAGATACAAGGTCAGTGTTGCACCTATCTCAACAGCTCACAAAGTCATTTCATTCAAGCTTCGTGATGAACATCATATTTTCAACCTCAGTCAATTTTCAAGCGTTATTCAACTGCCATTGGAGGGTAACAGCCGCATATCGTAAAACTTGATTGGTCACAGTTTTTCCCTACGGGCACCGGAATTACTAGCTGTAGTTAGTTGCTAGTGCTCACACCAATTATGAATGGAAATTGTGGAAGTTATTGACTCTGGACTAAATATTAAAAATTTACCCATGGTAGAGAAGAGGTCGGGAGTACCAGTCAAGTTCTATTCAAGAATGAAATAATCGTTGATCACTTCCTAGTTTAAATGATTGTCGTATTTTAGCAGTGCTGGTCCTTGATACTATGTATTATACAATAGTACGTACTATTTAGATGACTAATGGGATAACACTGCCAACATTCAAAATTAATGGATGCCATAAATCGTCCGCATTTTCCTACTTTATTTTATGTGACATACAATGTAGCCCAAAGTCTAGTACATGAATGCATACGTTCGATTCTTTTAAAACCTACAATTGATGCTGAAGAGTGAGTATCAACGATGAACATCTATCTATATCTGGAGAGATTTAGGAGCTCTCATTCTTAAAGAAGTCAATATCTAATAACTGCAAGAGTTAATACATATTAATGGTTTGCAGTCGATAATTGTTAGGATGGAAGTATTAGCTCTTTTAAAACAATAGAAGTTCCAAAGATGTATCGAGATTAAAATTTAAGCTGATAAACAGCCTCAGTTATCTAGCATATTGCCAAGTTGTTCAAATGTATTGAGTCGAAAGTGTCGTAATTGTGGTTCAAATGAATCCCGAACATTTTTTAATTACTTGACAAAATGGAGGATAACCAGAGCCAGGATATGAATAAGAAACATGAAATTACGGTAAGTAGATTATAAACCTAGTTAAGGCTTTAGATTGTATGTTGACATCCAGTTCCACGTATGAACATCGACCTACAATTCGCTTTGGTAACTAATGTCTCCTACTCATCTCTAGATTTTTCGTCTACCTGCTGGCGGTTGGGTTAACTAAAGGAAGATTGTGTATTATAAATGAATTGGAATGCAGAATATGAAATGAATATATTAATAATGATTATAAGTTTTAGCTGGCTGAATTCGTAAGAGATTGATGTTGGCACGGTACCATTGAAAACCAGGGAGCTGCTTCATCCTAGTATAGAGCTCCTCAGGAGTAAATACCCTAGATGCCGCTTCAGGTTAACGATAGCCTAACTCTCTGCGCAGTTGTCTATTGCTCCCTGGTTTTCAATCAAATGCTACCAACATCAATCTGCGAGGAATTCAATCAACTAAAACCCAATACCAATCTCTACAAACCACCTTAATCCAATAATAGATTTATCATTTGGGAAAAAAACTTACCACATCGAATCCAGATGATGTTTCAAGGAATGGTTAGGGTCCAAACCGGCAAGATTAATCAGAACCTGTTGAAAAAATAAATTCATATTTATTTACATACAACAAATCAGCTGAAAGAAGGGATGCTTGAATTGTGAAAGGAAATAGATTCCACTGATGTGTGACTCGTCCTGATTCGAATTATTCGGCTGGAGATATATACAGCCCTACGCTAGTAGTCATAATACTCATACTGAAAATCGAACCCAGTACTTACCACATCAGAAAACGCTAATCCATTATCCATAGTGATTAGGATAAATACATACAATACATACATTAAAACAATATTATTATCAAATCATTGACCAGTTACAGATTCGCATACATGATTTCGTGTCGGACTCTATATATGACGGTCAGTGACATTACTACCCGGTAGCCCAGACCGAAGTACGTAGCTCAGAGTCTGAAAGCATCTATTGCAACTGTAGATCTTCGCCATCATTACCCAACTTTTCACATAGACCCTTTGATTATTCGTGTATTCGGCAAGCCTTGCCTGAGACGTTACATTCCATTTCATCGAAATAATTTAGTTTCAGCAGTTTAACGGATAGATGATTGAGGAAAATGTGATTACAATCACGATCAAACTGAAATAACCCCCAGAACTAATGGAATTATGATACTTATTCACTTGATTAGTACTTCTAAAGAACCTAGCATTTCGATAGAAAATGTGATGCAATAGTATACAAACGTAAAACATGAACAATAGTACAAATTATAATGGAATTAATATTAAAGAGAACAAAGTCATGTAAATAATCTCAACAGACATTAATTAATCACAGCTGAAATTAGACATATCACTAACTCATTGACAACATGTGAATAGAAAAAACTAACCTCTCTTAGAGCTTGTATTAGGTAATACAACTGATGTTGACTGGGGTTACTTTTGTTACCACTACCGCAGCCGACAACACCACTAATAGTTGCTGTTGTAAGAGATCCTGAGACATTTGTCGATTGTACATGTTGTTTTACAGCCTGTGAAATACTTTCAATTAAAGGTGGCAGAAGAATTTCGGGTTGACCAACGACTAATCTACCTAAACTTAATGCCGCAGCAGGTTTCACTTCCTCCGTGACCACAAATCCATTAGATGACAGTGAGTCTGCTGTCGTTTGTGAAAGAGCAGGCTGTTGATAATGGTGATAAAGCGAATTGTGTGTTGTCGATGACAAACATGAAATTAATAAATCACGAAGATCTGTACGTGAACTCAAATCACTGAAATCAGGAAGATAATCAAAGCAAAATTTCAAAAATACCAACAAAAAAAACAATGCTCCATTTTAACATGAAATAGAGTTATGCATAGTTCGGCGAAGAAAATTTTCTTTTAGATGAAGTTATTTATATTAAACATGTGTAATCATATATAGTTACTTTACACATAACAGTTAATGATAAAACAACGTTATTACATAAAATAGAGATTACGATAAAGTCGATGTAATAAAAATGAAAACAACATATGTTGAAGATGAACATAGTAAAATAAACAATTATGAATATCTCTTAATTACTTTTATGGAACATGTTACATTGGCCTTACATAGCATGTACTTTTTGAACCTATTTGAAACCTATCCTAACAGTTTTTTTCAAAGATAAATGCAAATAGATCAATAGTTTTACTTCTGAACATCTAGTCGTTAATTCTGGTCTCATATATCGACCAGAATCCTTATTCTGAATTATCTAAAAGATAGATGGTTTGGTTTCAAAGACTGTTGAATCTGAAATTTATGCACAGTAGCCCCGATATTTAAAATCATTATGTTCAGTCTCTGCTAGGGTTAGCGAATTAAGATGACACCTCGATACTAGCTAACGAATGTATAACCAGTGACATAATAACAGACAGAAGTAGCTATTCCTCTGCACTTCAGGTCAGTTAACTAGAGAAAGAAGTCCAACGTCAGCAAGAAGCATTTAGTTCAATTATCAATCCGTCAGACGAATAAAGAAGCACTTAACACATGTTTATACATACGAAAAGAAGTAGAACGTCCTTGGAAGTGTCACAAAGTGTAATAAAACAAATAACCGATCAATGAGATTTAACGCACTGTTAGATGTAAAACACAAACTGAAGGTGAAATGGGTGCATTTTAAGCAAAAACGAGAAATTCAAATTCCTACAAATGGATCACAAAAATAATGAATTTGCCAAAAGAATTCTGGGGATGTAACACCGCAATCCAACGGTTCCATATTTTACAGTGAACATAATGCCTACATCATTATATTTTGTTAATTGTTCCTAACATAAATGATATATTTTGGGTTTGATTCTGCTAATATTGCGTGCAACTTCCACCCTTAGATTTCCCGAACCCTCCTAATTGCAAGCTAGAAGATAGGTAAGAAGGAAATCTTTATGACAGTAAGTTACAAATACTGTACGAAACACTAGGAAACTTATAGCTTTCGGTAAAAATAAAATCACTACATTCATCTAATTCGCATCCAGTGGTTATAAGCTATTGTCCAATCGTAAAGCTACACGTCAAGATTCTGAAAGGTTACTTTGAGTGTGACTGGATGGAATGTCATTAGCTTCTTCAGGGTTTCTAAAATTTGCCCCGTTTTCTGGTAGAAATTTGAACAACTAAATTTGTTTCCTAGTAATATATGTCGGTGAATTACTCATGCCCTAAGTACACATATTTATACACTCAGTGTTGAGCAATACTTTCAGTTATACAAACGTAGGTAATATAACTCGATTGGTCAAATCGACTAATAGGGTGCTGTCCACACCTGCAACTACCAATACGAATCCAAGTGTACTAATAACTAGCCTACTACACTATAAGATTACTCTATGTTATTTTGATTCTCATTTCCTTCTGGCTACTACATGGTTTAAATTCTACTTCTGAAATTTTTGACAGTTTTGTTGGCGAAGCAACAACTTCCTGTTCCCAATACAGATTACTATTTGTATTATTACGATAAATACCACTGTATAAGTTTAGTGCAAATAGCAACGTTCAAAAAAATAGTTCTCGCTTAATTGTCATGATTATGCTTAATGATGCAATTAAAGGGAATAATAAAAACAACAAAAGAAACCTCTAACAACAAGGGACTAAAATAGTGATTATTCTACTTTATTATTGTATAAGCAGAAAGTACGTAACGAAAGAATATAAATCACTATCAATCTTTAACTGATTTCTATCACGGTTGACGTAAATCTGAACAAGGTCAAGGGAATATGCATATACCTTGTCGAATATGACGTCTTCCCGCCTACTTTATTATTTTTTATAGACTTCGGTTATCCGGCATGCTAGTAAAGCAGTTGAATGCTTCTTTATCGAGAATGTTCTAACAACAGCTCGAGTAAGTACCAATCATATTCGAACAGATAAGCGATAGGCCAGGAATTCAAAGATTTTTGTGATTATTTGTACTTACTTTTAAGTAATTGGGTTATTCCCCTATTTTACCTGCTTGAGATTTTAATTTTCAACACTGTTACATTCAGTCTAGTTCCGGATTAGTTACCCACCCTTAGAAGGAAAATAGAGTTAAGGGCTAGAAAAGTAAAATGAGACATACTAAACAGTGTGATGATGACATCATAGTCAAACGTGATAACTATTAATGATGCAAACGATTTAATAAGTAAACATGATATTGAAATATCGCATTAGTTACTTGCATTTTGGAGCGAAATTCAACATGAGAAGGTGGATAGCCTGTTTTATCAGAACACTACTCATACATTAATTACAGCAACGATTAGACATGATAAGCAAGCTAAAACTAGAGAGTAGGAATAAAACTAAACAAACTGTAAAATATTTTATAAGTATTTTCGTTTAAAAAAGAACAAAAATATTTACAAAACTTGGGCGTTGAGTGTATGTAAGATATATGTATAGAATATATTTGTTAATAATCTCAGCGGATGAAATTAAAGAAAAATTCCAACGTTTTGCTCAGCAAGCTGGGCCGAGCTTCTACAGGGAAATAACCAAGATCAAAGATTATCGAATATCTTTAAAATGACCTCAAGGAAGTGGTCAGTTGTTTACAGAATAGAGAATTAAGATGCACATAACATCTTAACGTGGTGTGCAAACTCCTCGTAGTAACTCAAGAGCCCCTATGACTTGGAATCAAGTTATTTTTTGTCTAAGGATTCATCCATTTGATTACAAACTATCCTTACACGCTAACCTTTTTTAAGTTTCGATAAGAAATTGAACTAGGTTATACTTCTTCGTGACAATTAAACCAAATGACTGACTCATATATATGTTGAACTTACACTTTTCGACCCAATTCACCCAAAATAAGTAGATTTAGGTACAACTGTGTCTGAGATGTAGTCTCCTGAATACAGATTGAAAAAAATACATAAGGAAACAAAGTAAAAGTATTGTATTAAATACGAGTTTACGTCGTATTGATTCATTCAAACGGTTACAGATTTATGTAGTTGACTTTAAGTCATACTTTTCAATTGAAAGGTTAATGACATCTTGTTTCCAAAACCGAATTAAACAAGAGGAATTCAAATCTGAGACTTGATGGCAAAAAGTTGAGAGCCTAAGTCACTAACAACGGGAGAATTTATTGCTTTTGCATCATTAATGAAGCGACATTCATTCTATTAAATCTCCCGTATAGAAAATAAAAGTTGACCAAGAATTCTGTTGTATCTGAAGCAGGGATATCCGATATTATCAATTCTGCTAACCGCAGCATCCGCTAGCACCTAGCCGTGCCTTAATCTATAGCTCAGGCACAATAATCCGACTGATTTATCCAAGAAGCCAACTAGCCTACTCACACGCATGTATTACAACAACAACAAACCAATAATACACATATATATATATATATATATATATATATATATATCTTTGTCTTATATGTCTGTCACACGACATTGACCAATCACATGGTTTCTTCCAGACATGTCACATTTATATAATAATAGCACTATGTGAGGGAGACTCACGATTAGAACGACGGTTAGCTTAGAATTACTACAATAAAACATATCAGAGAGTTAGCATTAGTATCGATTGTTCAAACTCGTAGTCTTAATGTTTGACTGAATATCCTATGAGTAACCATTAAACCTAATACTGAATATGCGTCATATTACTAACCTTGACCATGAATCATAAATTCTTATTTTCAATAGAATACTTTCTGGCATCATAAATTAAATTTATTCTCATCCGCTTAAGTTACTTCAACCCACTCCACTCTGTCTACTCAGCTAAAACTAAAGAATTTTTATGATGATTGGACTATTAGCAATTTAGCATGACACTTTATTTTGGGTTGCAGATAGAAAGTACCAGTTAGTAGCTTGAAGTGACATCACATATTGCTTAGAATACAA
Organism: Schistosoma japonicum; assembly: GCA_025215515.1. Lineage (NCBI taxonomy): Eukaryota > Metazoa > Platyhelminthes > Trematoda > Strigeidida > Schistosomatidae > Schistosoma > Schistosoma japonicum. Next base: position 5,653,623 of record CM046067.1, on the reverse strand, counting down.
GCAAGCGGCAATCTTCACAAAAGTAAGATGAATTGTAAGTCTTTCTTATTTGTATCATTATCTGTAGTATATCTATTATGCACTACTGAAACTCAATTAGTCGTCGTGCGAAACTCCTTGTTTTATCTGTTTCTTCACTATGCTATTGATGCATTTGTTTGACGTATAACGAATAAAAAGGGAAGTGAAAACGAAAGGATAGTAATAAACGTTCATGTAATTTACATTACAATCTGACTCTAGCAACATAATCATTGAAAACCCCAAGAAGCACTCATGAGATGGATGTTTTATCTACAAAACGGGACATCTCGACGGTCCCAAAATACGACTCTAGGATTCTCAGATCTCGGAATCGAATCCATAACCTTTAGACTACTGAGTTGAAATACAGCGGTTGACATTTCTAACTTCACCTAACTTACTATGAACCACTTTGAATCGGAAAAGAACAAATTACCTTCACAGATATCAACAGTTGATCGACAACATTATTGACACAACTCAATATACTCGAATGACGTTCCAATGAGGTCAATGGTAGCTCAGCCAATAATGCAGCAATACATTGAGCCAAACTTGGCAGAGCATCTCGATGTACACCAGTAGTTTGATTTGATGTAACATTGGTATTATTCTTAGAATTATGGCCAAGCAATGAAGTATTGATTTCAATGGGTCCAAGTAAACGCGACAAGAAAAGCTGTTTGAAGGACAGGTTTGGACGGAAATTCAAATTAAATAAAATAAAGTGTTCAACATGAATTGTCTTGCATAATGTAACTAAGATCACTGACATTGGGAATATAGTTCAGAAAGACAAAAAAATGAATATGTATGGATGAATACTGAAGCACGAGATCTGGAGGAAAAAAAGAATAAATGTACCTGTGCCACTGTGACTAATTCTGATTATATCAACACTTAACGACAACCACTGGTTGTGGTTAACGTATGGATCAAATTATATAGTCATGACCTACAGAGGGTGATATTCACTATCTTCTAAATGAAGTGCTTGTTCGCTTGATTCACTACACCTTGAATGATTCTTTATTTTGTAGAGTATAATAGCAACAATAAATTAAATTTATAAGTACGATAATTATGTGTTTTCTTGAGCCGACATGGATGACACCAGGTAAAGAACCGTGCAATTGGCTTTGTGAATTAGGTGAAACTGCCTCCAGTGAAAACGCTGAATTAGTTGGAGCAAGAATCTCACATGCGACTCTGTGATTAAAAACCAAAGGCAGAAACCACCGAGTCACTACTCCTCCAGAAAAACAAACTGCTAAAAGAAGGTATATTAAGACAAGCTCTTAGCAAAACCTAGTAAAACGGGTTTTAAGGTATCGCGGACACATGAACAGTAAAAATAATAGAAACCGAAACTAAATTTACCGTCAATTGTTGTCGACCATTTTCATCTACTTTATTAAGATGACCAAAAGCACGCATTAAACGAAGCATCCCTTCTAAGGCTTGACCACGAAGTAATGGAGAATGTGCTAAAGCGATAAGTGATTCAAGAAACTGTTCTTGGATAATAATATGAGAAATTTGACTCGCTAAAGGATCACCGGATTCCAATAATAAGGATACAAGATGAAGTGCAAGCTACATTTAAAAAAAGAACAAGAGAAACAAGCTATCAATATGTTGACAAATATCATATTTTAAGATAACAAACAAAAGACGGTTTAAGTAGAATCTGAAACAATTAAAATGCAAAAAAAGGTTTCCGGCATTTTGCGTGAAATTCCTAATAAATACCTTTCACCGCGTACACTACTTGAGGTACATGAAAAAGTACACCGGACTGAGAGTCCTAACGACCCAGGAGCATGAACGTAGACCCCCAGGTTGGTTACAGATATATTAGCTCCATACATCGGAAAATATTTCAAACAGCGACAGTAATCGCCGAAGCGAAGTAAGGTATGTATTTTTAGGATCGAATTTCCAAACGATTATTACGTTAAAAAAAGTTATCACTGCTGAAAAATCTGACTAAGGGAAAAGCATTACTCCAGTCAAAGTCATATACAGTGGACAACAGGGATAAGTTCTTGGGCTTTGATTTTAATTATTTTACCCTTATCACTCTCTAACCGACCAGCCTGGTATGGTATGACCTAAAGGAATGAATCCTCCAACCGTTAGAACATGACTGTGTAATTGCAATATGCAAGTTTGACAACTACCTCAATGTAGCAGCTATATTTAATCAACCTGGCTGAGGTCCAAGCAATAATCACAATCAGTGGCTTCAGACATTAGGTAACATAACGAAAAATGCATTTACTGTTTATCTTTTTCTAGGTGTTGTGTTCCACTATTCGTTCATACATGCCTATTCATTACTTCTGGTTGAATTATAATTTACTATTTATCTTGTTAATTTGACCTCGTCGTGCTAATTGTGGAATGACAAATTGAACTAGCGCACAAATGTCAGACGCTCAAGGTTGTTTATGATTGTCTAACAGATAACAGTGCTAGCAACAATCACCCCCTCCTTTTAGAATTATATAATACCAATATATACACAAAAGATTAATTAATAATTCACTTGTACTTACTTGTGTTGTTTGTAAATCATGCTCACTGATTAATAACTTCGGCATTAAATTTAAAATATTCTTTAGACAATTTTGTCCAACACTATTTGGATATTTCAATAAAATTGTATATAAACAACGGAGTGTTGTCATACGTAAAGTACGATCATTTTTTGATAAAAATGTTGCTAATTCTTCTGATGAAGGAGGCTAGAAAGTTAAAGAAATACAAAGATAGAAACGAATAGTAGAATGCTTAATTGTTAATAAAGAAGGAGCATACAATAAATAATCTAAGGTGAAAGTATATCTGTGGTTATCTGTAACGTATCAATATATACGCATTTTGTATCTGCTATATTTATAACTTCTGTCAATTATGGATAACGACATCTAAGGGATCAATAAAGCGACTAAACACAATATAAGATTTTATTCTATGTCTGTAAGTCCGTCTGATACTAACTAATCTCAAACAGGAATAGGGAGCAGGCGGAATTCATGAGCCGGTGGTATATATATATATATATATATATATATATAGAGAGAGAGAGAGAGAGAGAGAGACTGCGGAAGACCGACTAGAATAGTAGTGCCGACAAAAGGGACATAAATCCCCAAAATGCCCAAGTGTGAACGAGGGTTGAAAGAATTCGCTTTCGTTCTCGAAATGCTCTCATATAGTCACGCGTCTCGCGTATGCCAGGGCAGTTCTAATCACTGGCTTTTCGTGACGAGGGTGCTGTTTACTAAAGTGGGAGGACCAAAGCGAAATTCCGGTGCCTAAACTAGGTTGGTGGACATGGAGGGTCTACCTAAAAGAGTTGGAAAACTCTAATTCTAAATTAATGGTGCACATTAACTTCATGATCCAAGAAGAACGAAAGGCGTATGTACCAACTTTGGTCACTAGTTACCACAGGACTGCATCTCCTAGCGATGTTCCAATGACTTGTGGATTGATTTTAAACTCAAATACCCGAGGAGTAGTCGCCTAGGAAAGTAACCCGCTTCGGTATGGGCGATCGGTAGTGTCTCAGCCGATACACAATTACAACTATGGATTTTGAAAAATTGGTCCACATATCAAATTGTTTATTATTCATACAACATTTATACTTATGAATATTTGCTGTTGCTTTGATGAAAATTCCTCTATTTTATTATACATCCTTTTCGTCTTTGTTTTTGACGTTTGTCTTTACTACTTATTCTATTCACCCAGTAGCTAGTTGACGGCGAAAATTTCGTCTTGTCAGTTTGGTCTGAAGTCGCTGAATGTAGACATTTGTTTGTTGCCATCAATAATAAATCTGATGGAGCCTTTCTGAAGACACGTGTGCCATTTAAAAAACTGGTCCCTTCCAACGGTCGAACATAGATGCAGACTCGACAAAAAACAGGGTTAGCCCTTTTTCTCGAAATTTGTTTGTATTCACGACCCTGAATGCATGCAACAACTCTGAACTTTGATTCCATCCATTCCTTCGTATATACCATCTTTGATTTCTTCCTTATCAAGCCACATTGTCGGTGTGTAGTCTTTTTCATTGTTTTTGCTGCTACGATCATTTTAACTTTATCGATATTTATCTTGTTAATGTAATCTTACTGAGCTGATGTATTACGGAAATTTAAACTAATGCACAACTGTGACAGACTCTTGTTTGTTTATAGTTCACTATAGAAATTGCTTTTCCACGAACATGATTGGGTTTTGTTTATTATCTTTCATTCAATAAGAGGAACCGAATAAAACACTTTTTGTTTAGGCCTTCCCACTAAATTATATCTCCAACTATGTAATTTACATCTTTTCTTGATACTATTTAACCTATTGGATTACGATCGACTTCATTTTTTATTACTTCGCAGTATTTCGCTTCCAATTGTATGGCTTTTATATTTTTAATGTCCATTTGTGGTAAAACCCAGTGTGTTTAGTCTAAAACACTGAAAAGGGGAACAAAATTCAGTTATTTTTGTTCACTTTTAGTTAACTACAAAAGTTGAAGGTAAACGATATCTTTATTTGTATTTTCTGTATTGCCCTTGGTGTTGTGCTATCTTTAGTTTGATAAATTTATAATGTGCTAACAAAGAAATTTTTGGCGCTACATATACAATATAGTTGAGGTAGTATGATTTTGATCATCATGCATTATCAAGTTACTCTGTTCGCTTACCTCTCTTTTATACGGGGAGTTACTCTCTTGATATATCGTTATGCTACTAGTTGCTGGTATCACTCACCATCGTGTGGATCCAATTTTCAGTCTTATCAGATTCAAAAGCGATACAAGTCAGAATATAGACCGAATTGGGGATATAACAAAAACATAAATAAATAGATAGTTGTGGTTAACATACTTAGTGAATATTGAAAACAGCAAGAAATCCTAATAAGGATCATGCGTTTGATCGCCTTAGTCAATGATTTATACGTCTTATACATTAAATGATGTATACGCACGTATTGACAAAGGACAGTTTTGTAAGCAAATAAATTATGATTAGCAACTTCTTTAACACAAGCATATACACACAAAAAATACTAAAAGAAATAAAAGATAAATACTTTGTGCATAACTATGCTGCATATCAACCACTTACCAGGAATTTGGATAAGTCTAGTCGCAATGGAGACCTAAAAAACATATTAAAAAACATAGTATTTTACAACAAAGATTGGATTTACGGTTGCTGAATTTAAACCATAATGAAAAGTAATCATGTGAAACTTTGTGATGTGACTTAACTAGTTATTGTAATTCTTTTTGTTAAATTGGGTGATTCAAGAAGCCCAACTATCTTCCGGAACTATGTTTTGGACGACTATTTCAATTATTTTAGTCGTGTTTAAAGTAAAAATTTTATTTCTATCATTATTATGTCCTTAGTGCCATATCCTCCCGTTTAGTACATTAACGGTTAGTATATCATTTCCTATTTATAAACTACAGTTAATTGATTGTGTACACGTTGTCTCAATTCACTAGCACTATTTTCCTTATTTGTATTATTGTTAATTTCCTAATTGGTTGACTATGTGGTTTGGTTTTATGTATATATAAAGGTATGCTTGAAATACAATATGGATTGTCTGGTTAGTTTATCTGCTTGTATTCTTCCTATTCCGGCCTGGAATAGTGAGGATCAAGTAGATGTGCAGCGACCGGTTAAGGATACTCATTAGTGTTTGTCACTGTAATTTCGTGAATACAAGGTCGTATCAATTAATTCGTCGTACGTTCCAGTCATAACGATTTTCGTTTCATAACACTTTCTATGATTAGTTCTATCAATCAGTTAGTCACTAAACATAACGTAGAACTTAGTACATACCTACATCAGTTCAAGTTGCCATGCCCCAATTAGCATTAAGAGATGAAATGGTCAGGTCAAACCTTAGTATAGTGGAGGCAGTAGTAACATAAGTAGTAATGAAAGAAATTAGGGGGTCGAAGATAAGATTCAGAGAAATAAACTTCAGTTAAAAAGGAAATTACGATGAGTTCAAAAACTTGGAATTTCGGGGAGGATAAATAATGAACATACCTGCGTCATTAGGGAGGATATTAAGACATGTTATTCAAAGTCATTAACCACTGGTTACGATTATCAAATAAACCGCATCTAAGTAGTCTGAATCTACCTACACAGCTATGACCAACAATCATTAACCTCATGAACTGGTTCGATGTTTTGAATTAACCGCCACTATTTTCAAGCCTACGCAGTTAACTGAGATAAGCGGTGGTTAAATATACGTAGCACATTTCACTGCTTTATGAAACGATTTACCAGCTGTAACCAGTATCCTATTCCAATTCGACGGTAGCTGCCACTTTAAAATGGTGATTGGACTTGCCTATCGTGATGACTCAATCGATATATATTTGCTAAAACACATGTTCCTCTAGGTCCTATCATGCCAAGCAGGTCTCTTAAATTGGAGAGCGATAAGACTAAAGGCAGTAACTTAAGGTCTGAGGACAAAGTAGTACTGCTAACTGTAGTGGGGGTGTGGCAGCAGTAAGGTGCTTTCCTCGGATAACAAGCATCTGGAGCGATGCCGCCTCCTCACGATAGAAAGAATGGGTTATAATGATTCGACTCTAAAAAAATGTCCAACTTCACCTTACTTCACAAATTTTCATCTCTGGTAGTAAATATTTTGAAGAACGGAGTCAACATTTCAACACCCCTCCATAAAAAAGCAGTGCCCGATCAGCTGGTCCTTGGTTAAGTCATCACGATAGGCAAGTCTGAACATCACTTCAAAGTAGCAGCTACGGTCGGGCACTTGCGAACACAGCCTGGAACATACATGTGTTGGCTCAAGTGGACATATTACATTATCGCGGAGAGAACAAAGTGATAAAATTGATAACATAACATAGTTGAACACAGAATGAAAAGCAGGGATGTGTGAAGGAGGAGTGAAACTTGAAATCTAGAGGAATGAACGCACTATTAATCGATTCTGAGCAGTATAACCAGTGTAAACAACCACTAATCGCGATTATCACCCTGACCAAGTGTGGCAGACTGTACGTAACGACTTGACTCAGAATCAATAGTTAAAGACGTACGAACTGCAGCTACATTTTCGTTTGGTAATATCCAGTTCTCTTGAATCCTACTTTTAACGCTAGACAATAATATTGCACATTGAGTTAGGTAGTGGTTAGGTATGCATAGTACATGTCCCAACCATTTGGATTAAAGAAGACCAACAACCTCTTTAATCAATTTACTATCGCTATTTTCCACTCTGTACCTGATCTCATTATTACTTACTGGGCCGTTCCAGGAAACTCAAGCGATGTATCGAATTCACCTATGATCAAAGACCTGCAGCCTATGAATGTCATTAATTTTCATAGTCCATGTTACACAACCAATCGTACTGCTAGTGTAGTATCTCAAAACATGCTCGAGGCATTTAGAGACTGTGTGAATTGTCAGTAACACCACCATACAGGTTGAAAATTTTGATGATAGTACGTCAGTGGCTTTGATTTAACCAATAGTGTTTGATTAGACAGCCTTTATAAGTTTCATGAACGTAAGCCTACAAACGATAAACACTGACACAGTACCTCTGCTTTCAAGTCAAGAAACACTAGTATTGTCAAACATTGATGCCTACGTTCTAGAGGCGAAGTATTTGATCAATGTGCAATCGTCCAGCACTTTAGCCTCTGTTTCACAATCATGAAACTACTGAGATATAGATTCGTCAATTTATCATAAGTGACTAGTTACTATTGCTAAACAGGTTACTTTTTCGTGTAAAATAAGAATGATCTATTGGAAATATTTTTTGTTGGTAGGTTCACGTACCGTTGATTTCGAAAGAGTTGAAAGGAAAAGAAAAATGCATACTGACACTAACATGAAGGACAGACGACCATAATGTTACTCAAGCATATAACAAAAATCATCCATAATATTCATTGTAAGTATAATATAAATCAATTAGTATGTTGAAATTTAAGTGCCTGGCTTTGAACTGTACATTAGTTATCTGGAGATTGACGATACTACACAGTTCCTGAAGCCAAATTACATGGATTCAGGGTATGAACAGGCAATCTGATAGTTGAGAGCCTTTAAATATCAAATAATTGGTCTGTTTTGATCGAAGCACGTGAGGTGTAGGTTAAAAACCTACATTCTAACACTTTGAAAACCTAATACGTTAATTGATCTTCACTGCATATTAATGAAGACGAAAAATGTATAATCATTTGTAATGAAAAATAATAATTACTACATGAAACATACGAAGTGATAATTTGTATAGCACGAACTGCAGCCAACCTAGTTAATTCATTTTTTAAGCGTCGATACAACAAATCCAAACAATCATCTAGTTTTGATGAAACCAAGTTACCAATTTGTGACGAGAAAAATTGCACTGAAAATGAAGCAAAATATGAAGCAAACAAACTAGATGGTTGAACAGAGGTCTACTGAAATTAGATGAAATAATTACGGTACTAGTAAAACCGAATACATAAAATAAAGAATGAAGTGTTAGATAACACAACAGAATATCTCATAGATGACAATATAACTAATATTGAGTGATTACTGAATAATTACCGATGCCATCGATGTCTAATCCGTGGTGCAGATTGGGTTTTATCAATCAAGTTGTAATGTAGACACCCGAAATATAAGGTAATCAGACGTAACTGGCAGAAAATACTAGTTTGTCTAATGTTGTACCAGTCTGCAGATACCACCACGATATACCTGCAGATCTTGATGGAATTGGTAGTACTTGGAGGATTCAAACACAGTCCAACAGGTGTATTCTGGATTTCACACATGAACTCTTTATATTCCCCGATTAGGGTGTCTTCTTGTCAGGAAAATGATCTACCAAGTTGCAAGTTTAGTTTCGATTTCAAGTATGTGGAGTTATCAACGATAATCTGCTATAGACATGTTTGCGTTACAACGCAGCTTAACGTTCTCGATAGTAAAGACGAAAGTAAGAACTTGAAATGAAATATTTATATATACTGCATGTAGCCTTCACTAAGCAAGTAAATGAAAAAATGAGTGAAAATCCCGAGTAAAACAACCATTTAATTAAGTTACAACTACAGTTCTGTAAGGACTATTCACCGTTTGCATAATGTTAACAATATAAAATATGGTAATCATTATAGATACTGGTGAGTTTGAACGACCTAATTCAAATACTAACTCTTAACAATGACACTAATCATATAAGCCTAAGTTGCATGTTTGCACCTGGCTCGTTAGAGTTGTTGATATTGGTTCGAAATAGTATGATTAGTATACGATAAAAACAGAGATCGACTGAGATTGAAATCCGAATTCCTTTAAAACGTTAAAAACGTACGTGACTGTAATAGCCTTCTCTTTCAATTCAAGATCACGATCTGTAGCTTGTAACTGATTGAAGAGTGGAGCAAATAATATGGGAGCATATTTGTCACCGCCTAGAAAGTGAGAAGGCAAAAAAGAACAAACATTTGGAGTGGAGGGGGAATAAAAGATAAGTCGTAGCCTAATGAAAGACAATTTACAAAATGAAAAAAAAATGATATGTAATTATTTAAAGAAAAAGGTAACGCAGCCGAATGCACAACACATATTCCGTTGTAGTCAGGACTCGTTAGTTGATGACTTACCGGCAATTTCGGAGTTGATGTCCACATTACGACTCGTACTTAATAACTTTTTCTTGAAACATTAAACGAATTTTTTATCAAACTGATTGAGTCCACATGGATATCAACATGTCCAAATAAGTTTAAACATCGCTATACAACTAACGAGTCTTAAATAAGGCGATTTGTGTATCCACGTAGTCAGAGCTCAGGAAGTATATAAACTAACGAAAACTGGTCGAAATACAACCTTGAATATCAAGAACGAATGATTCAAACTTCATGATAATAACATAAAATGAGACGATGTTCGACTAGTCTTCGTTTGCTTAGTAAAATAAATCTTCTGGACAAGATGGAATTTCTGACTAAAGTTGGCTGGTAGGGAAGTAGTGAAAAGGAGTAAGCAAAAGAAAAACTAAAGAAATATTGCTAATTATTAGCATTTCACGAATAATTTACCATATTAAACACTTCAAACGCCTATGGAAGATTTACGATTAAGTATACGGTATGACTGATAAGACTTTAAACCTCTAGGTAAATGAGGAAGAAATACGCTTTTATTGCTTGAGAGATGTTGGGGATGTTAAAGCCCTAAATATAGTGATTAATTGAGTGTGAATTTGGTCATTTACCTTTGGTTCAGCATGATATTCAACCGTATGAATTTCGCGCGACAATTTCTTTAACTAATTATCACTGTACGTAGTCTTCAAATGCATTAATGAGTTCGATCACCTAACAGTCTCATTTTGGTCACTATCAATAAATCTTACTAGTAAGATTTATTGATAGGAAGCCGGGAGTAAGAAGAAAAAAAGAAATGATATTCTCGTATCAAAGAACATCAAACGATTTATCATCACAAAGCATATCAGATAGGTCATTAGGGAAGGTAAGATATAAAGCAGTTGATTTGAGTCAGGAATGACTTTCGATTTCAAAAAAAATCTCTGTACTAAAACAGCTTACCTAAACTTTTTAATTGTGCACACAAATGTTGTAGTAAGTCCAAACCTTCTAGTGCAACACGATAAAATGAGTCATTAATTGACTGGACTGTTAACTAAAGAAGAAATACGAAGAAAGAGTGAAATGGTTTAAAACTATACGGTATATAAGTAATGACGACAAGGAGAACTTATTAGTGAAACCTCATGCTGTGAAACTCAGTGTTGCGAGTTCGGATCTCTTTACGGAAAGAAGCAACTCCCTCACAATTGTAAATACGTCATCCTAACTAGCATGAGACTTAGATCAATCAATGTTCCTAGATGCAAACTGCATCAACCTGACATCAAGAGGTAAAAATATTAATCTCCGAGCCAGATTAATAGGCTAAAATTTAACTAACTTGCATTGACTTCTATGGTTAGAGCTTGCTTGAGACAATAAGCGAATTCGGTAAGACGGTCAGTGACGTGGATTATGAACTTTTTATTTTCATGTATCGCATTGAATTCTCAACTAAATAACTATTATAAGCTAAAATATACTTATTCAGTACAAGTTGATTCTAATATCTTCTATTATAATATCTTATCAGATAGGGAAACAATTCTGACATATTCAAATATATTCAACGGACGCTAACACTACTGGTAAAATAACTCTGCCGATCGCGACGGCGATGATGGAATACAGAGAATTCGTTGACAATAATACAAAACAATTAGGTGTAAGTAGTAGCTTTGTAGTGAAGCATTGCTATAAAAAATCGACCTCAAAAAGCTGAGTGAACATCATGATAAGCTAGTAACAAGACCACACATCATATGACTCATATCAATGAATGAAAGCAATCATGGTTGGGAATTGGATTGAGAAACCGTAAGAAATCTAGACTGAGGAAATTCGGAAAACGCTAGAGAATATTTGGAAGCATAGAATTTAGGGCGATCCGTAACTGACAGTTAAATCGACATGGATCGTATCTACCAAACCAAACGAAAAGTTCGTCACAAAGAACATAATCAAAAATAAGTAACAGGAAGTTCCAGAAGAAAGTTTGTATAAGTGAATGTGTTATTACACATCGACTTACTTGAACGAGAAGATCAAGTTTTGATGCGAAATAATTAGCTGGATGTGTACTAAGTAAAAGAACTAGGACATTGATCATTTCCATTTTTGATGTGTGATTTGTATTCGGATCACTAAAAGAGAATAAAAACAACACCAAGAATAACTTGAAAATCAATACTAGAATAGTCTAGATATCATAAATTACCTTCTTATTAATTAAATCAAACAGTCTAAGCCGGTAGTTAAAATTAATGTACGTATAATTAGACTCACATTATGTACGTTTTCGTCTATTTAAAAAGAATGTATCAAACATACAACAGGCACACAGTCTCAAAGACAGTTATCCACTGAATCAAGCATTCCAGTCGAAGAAGAAACTTCAATATCTACGACAAACTGTGGGGTTAACTAAATTGAAGCCACTTTTTATGTTTCATATGGTTTATGGTTACTAACTCGCGAATTAACAAATAAAACCACAAACCAATTTCTCTACAATGCAAAATCTCTTAATTGCGCGAAAGTACACGGCATTACTAACGAGATATACACTGTTAATTAGTAATCGGTTTCGTACTTATTACAGCTGTTTAATAAATTTTGTACAAGATAAAAACACGATCCTAATCCAGAACATGAACTTATAAGACGATGATGGTAGTTTCTTTTTTAAATGAAGAAAATACCTATGTTTAAACTGATAGATTTTAAAGACTGAATACCTTGATACGATGAACGAGTATGTCTACAGTAATGACGCAATAGAGATATGTTGACTGGGATTCTTGTTTTCTACTCTATCAGACATGTTGGTTAGATAGCAATAAAAGAAAGAACACTAAACTCAAGGTAAGCCAGTGGAATCGTACTGACGATCAACTGTACAGGATTGACATTAATAAGGAGATTCCATTAGATAACCAGCATCTACAGATATTTTGCTTATTCATAATCGAAGGTGGTCAGGCCGTATATGTAGCACAAGATCGCGGATCAACAAGTCCACTAAGAATTCAATTTGGTTTTTAGGTATAACAAAATAAGTGTATACCCTCCCCTCACACTATGAACACTTTCATAAAGTGATAACTAACCACACACCTTCTACAGTACCGAAAATAACCAAATATATTTAATTATTCGTTAGCCTGTTACCCCACGTGGATCACAAACCGCCAACCAGAATTCTTCAACAAACTCTGTTCTGCATTCTCTTTTCCAGTTCTTCTCAAGTGCCATTCATCGTTCTCATTACTCCCTTTAATCCCTCTCAATGTGTTTTTTGGTCTCCCACCCTCCCATTGATCTTCAGGATTCCAAGTAAATGCTTGTCTTGAGATGAAGTTTGACGATTTTCTCAATCTGTGTTCTATCCACCTTCAGTGTCGTTTCCTAATTCCTTCCTCGGCTGGATTTTAGTTGGTTTGTTCTCTGTCACAGAAGGTTGTAGCTGATGGTATCTGACCAACGGATCTAAAGCATCTTGAAAAAACATCTGTTTGTAAGTGCCTATATTTTCGAAAAATGCTTTTCGTAGTTCTCCAAGTTTCAGCCCCATACAATAGAACAAGCCGTCATGATATTTGTATTGAAAATTCTAACTTTGATGTTGGCTGAAAGCTGGTTTGAGTTTCAGATGTCTTTCAATTGTAGAAATGCCACCCATGCCTTGACAATCTATTTCAGATCCACTTTATTTGTCGATGATGCTGTTCATGTATGTGAACGTTTTGACATCTTCCAGAACTTTTCCGTCAAGTGCAACTGGGTTGGTGCTCGTTGTGATGTATCTAAGGAAATTGCTCTACCTCTTGTGTATGTTGAGGTTTACTACTACAGAGGCTGCTGCTACATTGTTAGTCTTCATCCGCATTTGTTGCTACGTGTGAGATAGAAGAGTAAGGTCACCTGCGATGTCCAAATGGTCTTGCTGCATCTGAGCTGTACACTGTAATACGTGTTTCCCTTGAGGTATTAAGGTTTTCACAATCCGGTCAACCACCAGCAGAAAGAAAGAGAGTATACAGCCCTGTTTAACACTGGCCATCCCTTCAAATAAATGTGTGAGCTGCCTCCGTTGTAGGAATTCCCCATGATATTAAAACTACGGAATACCTATCAATATATTGTGGTGGATACTACTTATAAGTCATCAATAAGTAGTAGGTAGCAGAGCGTCAAAGTAAATTGGGAAGAATCAGTAAACAGCAGACAAGACGAGTTTCGAGAGGACAAGAAGTGAAACAGGATTGAAACACAGAGGACAATCGAGAACAACTAAGAGAAGCAGGCTGAGAAACGATGCAGTGCAGACAACGCAGAGGATTTGCAAATTGATGCTTGGAAGTAATGTATGTAATATTTCATGACCTATTCTGTTTTCGCACAATAAACATTACTTACCCAATTGGTCTTTTCACAATTGGTGTCGCTGCCTCCGTACAAGATGAAGATTCCGTGGCCACAGCCGTTCGAGGATGGGGACGTCGGTGCATTCCTGCGGCAGTTTGAAGCCACTGCGGAGCTGGTCGGCGTGCGAGGACAAAAGGCGAAGGCGACGGTCCTCGGTACCCTGCTGCGAGGTCGTGCAAAGGCGGTGCTCGACGACGTGGAGCTGGCTGACGGTGGAGCCACGTGGGAGGAGGTGGTGGCCAAGTTGGTGTCTGAATTCGACAGTCCAGCGGACAGGGAGCTGGCGTTGCAGCAGTTTAGGGCCGTGCGTCTGGCCCCAGACGGCGATCCGTCGGTGCTGGCCACCACTCTGACGAGTTTGCTGCGTCGTGGGTTGCCATCGTTGGACGACGAGTCGAGACAGCAGCTCCTGACATCCCAGTTCCTGGAATGTGTCCCTGGTGACGTAGCGTCACAGCTTCGACTGGCGCATGCCGTGCAGCCATTGAACGTGATGGAGATGGCTCGAATGTGCAGACAGCTTGTTAGCACTTCGGTATCCTCGTTATCCGAAGACAGCAGGACGGCGCCTTTGGAGAAACGGATCGCCGAGCTGGAAGAGAAAGTCGCGGCGGTGCGAATCCATGCGGAAAGGGGAAGTAGGTGCTTTGAGTGTGGAGAGTATGGACATTACAGAAGAGACTGCCCGAGGAAACGAAGATTTAGACATGTTAAACGTTATACACAGTCTTCTCTTTTTGAAACGTCTTTCCGGGTTGTAGGGTTGGTTAACAAGGGTGCGTTGTATACAAGAGTTCGTATAAATGGAAGAGTACTGGTGTGTCTAGTTGATACGGGCGCGGCCATATCCTTAATAGATGCAGGATTGTGTCGGGAGATCAGGGCATGTTCACTAGCAGTACAAACAGTGAGCGGGCATGCACTGAAAATTTTAGGAGTGTCTGACTGTTGTGTCGAAGTCGGAGATCGCGTCGTACGATACCCATTTGTAGTAACTAAAGACATACAGCAAACAATACTGGGAGCAGACTTCCTTAGAGAGGTGGAGGCGGTCATCGACACAAAGAACAAGACAGTAAATACTAAGTACGGGCATTTTAGCATACAGGAGAACAGCCAGATAGCTAAGACACAAGCCGCGATCCTACCGCAAGTGAACATAGAAAATATCAATAAGGTAATAGCAAAGTACGGAAGTCTGTTCACTGACGACGGAGAGGCCTATGGTTATTGTGATAAGGTGACGCATGAAATCCCCGTAAACAGTCGTAAGAAGACAACATTCCACACACGCCGAATACCAGTTCATCTAGAGACGGAAGTAAATCGGCAAGTGGAAGAGATGTTGCGGGATGGAATAATTGAAGAGGCTGATAGCCGTTACAACTCACCTGTGCTGCTAGTAAAGAAATCCAACGGAAAATACAGATTCTGCGTCGATTTCAGAGAGCTAAACAGCATAACTGAGTTGAAGCCATGCCCAATGCCAACTGTAGCCGAAACCCTGGATCGTTTACAACAAGCAAAGTTGTTTACTGTACTGGACCTCAGGTCAGGGTATTGGCAGCTACCGATAAAAGCGGATGACAGGTACAAGACAGCCTTTACTGTGGGTCACAAACAGTACCAGTTTAGAAGAATGCCATTTGGGCTGGCGGGAGCGCCATTCACATTTAGAAGATTAATGAACTTATTGTTACGAAATCTTGAGAATGTGGAGGTGTACGGGGACGATTTGGTGGTTTACAGTAAAACAGAGAGAGATCACGCAAAACATCTAGAAGCAGTACTCAAACGAATCGAGGAGTTTGGGTTGCGCATCAATAAGAAGAAGTCACAGATAGCCAAATGTAATGTCACACTGCTGGGGTATAAAGTAGGAGATGGTGAAATGAAGCCATTACCCGAGAAAATTTTGACGATCCAGAACATAACGGCACCCACTTCGAAAAGGAAACTCAGGCAGTTTATAGGAAGAGCAGCATTCTACAGCCGCTTTATAAAGAACTTTAATGAGATCGCCGCACCACTATATAAACTACTGAGCAGTGGAAAATTTATATGGACAGAGGAGGCTCAGAGAACCTTTGATCGAATCAAGCAGCTATTAAACGCAAAGCAGATGACATTGAGACTTCCGGTCCGTGGAAAACAGTTCACAGTGGCCACAGATGCCAGTGATTTTGGCATTGGTGCAGTACTTCGGCAGGATGACGGCGTAGTGGAATATGCCAGCCGCGTTTTAACACCAACGGAACAGAAGTACTCGACCATCGAGAAAGAGTGTCTAGCGATCGTTTGGGCAGTAGATAAGTGGAGACCGTATCTGCTAGGCCAGCCATTTCACATCGAGACCGACCACAAGCCATTACAGTGGTTGAAGACGGCAAGAGACCCCCGAGGAAAATTGTCACGATGGACACTACGCCTGCAAGAATATGATTTCACGATTGGTCACATACCAGGAAGCCGAAACGTAATAGCTGACTACCTGTCAAGACCGTGTGAGGACACTAGCTTACCGGAAGTAGCCTGTGGAGTCAACAGAGTGCAAACAGACCTAGAAAGACTACTTCGTTGCCAGAAAGCAGACCCAACGCTTAGGACGGTGAGACGAGCGTTAACTGAAGCAGTGGATGACGAATCAGTGCACTTTAGCAGAGAGGTAAAGACGTTGTTAAGCCAAAAGGACAGATTAAAATTAAATGCAGCTGGAGTGTTAACATGGAAAGACAATGATGGAAGCTGGATACCTGTAATTCCAAAGCCATTACGACATGAACTAATCAGCGAATGCCACCAATTAGCACACACAGGTGTCGCAAGAACCACTGACCTCCTGAGACAGAGTGCTTACTGGCCAGGAATGCAAGAAGACGTGATGAGATACGTCCTCGCCTGCTCCCAATGTCAGTTAATGAAAGGGGATAAATGCATACGCACTTCGTTACAGCCCATTCCCGTAACGACAGTAGGCGATCTGTGGTCAGTGGACGTAATGGGTCCATTTCCCCAGACATCGAGCGGTAACCAGTACGTGTTGGTGATGACCGAGCATGCTACGCGTTGGGTAGAGGCTGTGGCGATTCCTGATCAACGAGGAAAGACGGTGACCGAAGCAGTGATGCGGCACATCGTGGCCGACCACGGCGTCCCGAGAATGATATTGACCGACCAGGGTCCATGTTTCGAGAGTGAGGAGTTCACATCTCGCCTTGGGCAGTTAGGTATCAAAAGAGTCAGAACAACACCGTATCATCCTCAGACCAACGGACTAACTGAACGAAATAATCACACTCTAAAAGAGTGGTTGGCAGCAAAGGGGGGTAACTGGGAGACGGAATTACCGATGATATTATTAGCACATCGAGCCTCGAATCAAGGAACAACAAAGAAGTCGTCATTCCAGCTGATGTACGGAAGGAGACCACGACTGCCAGGCAACAACATCGCCTGGCCTCAGCCACAAAAGTGGAATGATAGGAAATGGAAGGAAGAGCGGAAACAAGCGGTGGAAAACATACGACGGAAACAGGATATGGACGTTAAACGATCAGAACAGCATCATGGGAATCAGCTGAGACACTTTTCAGTAGGAGATCTGGTGAAGTGTAGAGGACGGAGAAGCATAACGGGTAGTGGACTAGGCTCGAAGAAAGTACTCCCCAAATGGGAGGGCCCGTATACAGTCATCGCTAGTCGTGGACCGGTATACACCATCAAAAAGGACAACAAAGAGAAGCGTGTAAACATAAGTCAATTGCAAAGATGGATGTGTTGGAATGATGGAGCGAATACGCAGAAACAACCAGCGACCGCAGAGGCAAGAAGGTCAGCGCGCATACGAGCACAGCAATTTAATGGAGGGGCGAGTGTGGTGGATACTACTTATAAGTCATCAATAAGTAGTAGGTAGCAGAGCGTCAAAGTAAATTGGGAAGAATCAGTAAACAGCAGACAAGACGAGTTTCGAGAGGACAAGAAGTGAAACAGGATTGAAACACAGAGGACAATCGAGAACAACTAAGAGAAGCAGGCTGAGAAACGATGCAGTGCAGACAACGCAGAGGATTTGCAAATTGATGCTTGGAAGTAATGTATGTAATATTTCATGACCTATTCTGTTTTCGCACAATAAACATTACTTACCCAATTGGTCTTTTCACAATATGAATAAGCAATTAAACAAATGATGCATGCAACATAAAAAGGACTTACTCTGATGAAACTTGTATCATTTTAAGTATATTATTTAAATAGGTCCCTAATTGACCAGGTAAAGCCAAAGCCAAATCACGATTAAGCATAAATGCAGCATGTCGATAGACAGACATAACCTATGTAAAGGAGAGTAAAAATAAAGATTACTAAATAATGAAACGAGTGAATAAGAGTAGCAACCAGTGTACAAGTGTTTACACATACTCAATTAGTTATATTCAACGTGTAGATTTTCATTTTATTGAAGTAGTTTCAGTAAAGTGATGTTTTAATTGTTGGATTGTTTGAGATTGGTGAGTTCATCAGTAAAGATTTCTTTGAATTTCTCCGTTTATCAGAAACACAATCACACGAAAAATCGTGTAGACAGTTTTAAAAGAGTCGTAATAGTTTAAATTTTTCTGGAATTTATGCAGGCAATATTTTTGGAAAAGTAATGTTAATTACACTACATAGCCCAAAGAATACAAGTAGCTTTATAATATATATTGGTAAAAATGACACAATTCCGATGGTTTTTATCCAGTAATTCTCGATACTACTTGTTTCATTTTCGGTAGTCAATGTTAGTATCGCAAGACATAGAATCCCTACAAGCAATACAAAGTTTAGTTGGTGGAATTTGTCACAGATTGATGTTAGCAGGGTACCATTAAAAACTAGGAGGCACTGGACAGCTGTTTCTTCCTAGTATAGGACTTCTCAGAAGTGTGTACGCAAGATTCCACCCCAGGGGCTTCAGGTTAACGAATGTCTAATCCACTGTACTACTGGGTCGGCATCCAATGGTAGAATCCCACTTTCATTAATTTGATTATTTAAAAAATCACTTAAATATTAATTGACAGTTAACTTACTCGATTAGCATTCTGAGATTTCACTTTACTACTTGTTGGTTGAGATGTCTGCTTTTCAATGCCTCGATATAAGGTCGGCAACAAGGCCAACAATCGGGATTGAGCACTTGGAAAGAGAAAACAAAACAAAACTATATGATACAAGTAAAAGAATCATTATTTTATTAAGATAAATAAAAGTGATAAACTAACAAACGGAAATTAGTTGAACAATCATTGCCTTTCTTGACTAGAGACTGACCTCCGATAGATTTAAAATAGATTACTCACTCAAATACAGATTCGCGTACCTATCTTCAAGCAAAACTGAGTTTAAGGGTCAATTATAATACTGCCAGTTGTCCAGAATGGTGTATATGAAGATGGATTCGAACTTGTAACTTAGTAGTAAACACACGAACGTCTTAACAATTGAGATACCTCTTCATAGTTCAAGTGTCACTCATTTTATTCATAAACAATCAATTTTTACATGCAAATAATAAGGTGATTGAATTAATTTGACTAGATGATTGATGGAATAGCCATTACGAGCAGAGATGATGACCAGCCTATAGGACGCATCACGAATTACTATTGAGTATATATATTTAGTGTAATTGATGCACTAAGAATAGGTTTATGCCTTTGGGGTTTTAAAAATTAGTGTTTCTGTGAAGGGAAGTGATGTAATAGTCGGTTGTCTAAACCGAGATAGATGGAATGTGGGTTTTAACAAGAAGTCTAGTGGTTGAAATTAAGAGTCTACATACATATAATAAACAAAATATTTGATCGAAACGGTAGAAGGAACAGTAGCACAGTAGTCAGGAGGCTCGGATTTTAGTCACCAAGTAACGGGTTTGAGGAACTGCGTAGTAGTATCACTAGCCCTCGCACCTAAAGGATAACTCACAGCCAAGTACACGAGATTTGTACCTGGTAAATAACTTACCAGATAACAAATACTTATTAAAGGTTACGAAGTAACATATGTTTTAAGAATTAAAAATTGCAATAACCGAACAAATCACCTTCAAAATAGTGACTAGGCTTGTGGTTGTTAACAAAAGTTATTTGAGTTAACTACCTACCTATATAAATGTATTAATGTTATAATAAATAGTATTTCGTGACACCAATTAATAACCGATCTGTAGATTTCATAAAGGCGAATAAATCGAAAAGATGAAACTGTGATAACTTTTTCTCAGAAATATAACCATATATTTTTTAATGTTTGTCAGTAACTGGTAGTGAACAACGTAGGATGTGGAGCTTATGTGCATTAGTACTCTACCTATCATCCGTCCTGCTTTTACATCAGTTACTATCGTTCGTTAGAGTTTCTTATTAAATGATGCATTGTGGTGCATGTCATTATGTATGTATTTTCGAGTCATAATGATCTAAGGTGAATCGACTATCTTTTTATGTGTTCTGATTGTACGTGAAGGATAAACGAAATTATAGCGATTAATAGATATTACTCTAGAAAGTCACCGTTGACATTTGTTCACGACATTGGTAAAGATCATACTATTTCTTAAAATACGATAGCAGAATGTATTTGAAAGTTTTCAAATATAAAAATAAACTCAAGTTTCTAAGAGGGGTCTAGGTAATATTAAGCCATTCAACTAGACGTCATTCCTTACCTATTGGGATCTTGTAACTGTAGTTTTAACTCTTGCAAGGTAGCTTCCGATATAAATAATGCATTTTCATATGATCTTTGGCTACTGGTTTGACTAGCTACAGATCCATTTGCAATATTTGTATTCAAATGTAAGGCAGTTGTTAAACGAGTCTGACGTAATAACGCACTAAGGCATGAAAATATGGATAAACGCACAGACTCTTCGCGCTCTGAAAAGGAGAATATACTACTCATTATAAAATAAGTAAATGAAAACACTGACCAATTGTTATAGAAATACAAAATAGGTATTGTGAAGACTGTTGACCACGTATACGACAGAACGCATATACTTGAATTAAACAATTAATAAAACCAGGAAGCACTGGACAGCTATTTAGTCCTAGTATTGAATTCTGGAGAAGTGTGTGCACACGACACCGTCTGGCAATCGAGCCTTAAGACTATGAGCACTTAACCACTAAGCTCATTGGTCAAAAGACCTTGAAATTCTTTAATCTTCCATTAGGCTTTGTGTTTATCTTGGCTGAGAGAGAAGTCTAACTTAATCGTCTTTACTTTACAGGGATGTTTTCTGCGACAGTGAGAAGATGAAATAGGAACGTCTGAAACATAAACTTGGTTAAGGATGCAGAGGGTATAATCAAAGGGAGGTGAGAAACACTGATTCAAAACCAGAGGTACACAAGACCCATAATCTTGAAGAAACGAATGATGTACGAATCCATCATGGTCGCATGACACCAAGGGGTAAAATTTCATGAGGCTTGATTGTCTTGCCGATAAGACATTTAGATCCAAGGATTGCGCTCCCTTAGAAAATCATGAGTTTAGATTTGAGTACACAAGGAGTATTACAGCCCACATACATGATGATTACTAATGAGGAAAATGTCTACCTCACAATGATATTACTATAATCAACTTTATTGCATAATATCTTTTGCAAATACATTTTCCGTACTTTTATTCTTCAACTAACTCAGGAATTACTATGAGGAAGGTGGTTCTGAATGTTATCGATTCCTAGTTATTCATACAGTAGGATACTTCCTTCAAAAAATGTAAAAATGAGGTTGCGTTTGGAGTGATTTAGATAAACCGCAGTACAACAGTGGAGCTCAAGAGATATCTGCCTCTGATCGGTCCTACATAGCTTTCCATGAGCAGTTCCAGATGCGGTAGACGTACACTCCTAAAAACCTTCAGTTGGTGATGGGAATCTATGAGGCGAGGTGAGGTGTGTAATCTATAGGATCGACATTTTTAACGCTTCCTATCATTATTAGATATCATTGTTGTAAACGATGGTCATTTGACAGAAAACACACCACTTCTATCAAATCACAATGCGATCTGTAGGAAGTATGACATCATCTTTGAACCTTAAGTTTGTCGCCTTTCAACCGACCTATGTGGAGTAGTAGGATATAAAAGGAATTCTTCAGTCAACATAGCTCAATTAGGTTAGATAATCACAATAGGCAAAAACAATGTAACGGAAACAGTTAGACTGTACAACCATTTACACAATGAACTCAGGATAAGAATCACTGATTGAAATGAATTAACCAGAGATTTTACGTTATTACGGAGACAACTAAAGCATAAATCCAGAGACCACCAGTTACAATCGACGTAACTTAGCAGTTATGGTATCCTGATATTGAGGAGGATTTTATAGAGCATACAAAGATTTATTTTAATTATTTACACTAAACTAAAAAAGATTAAATTAGAATATCAGCATGGAATACATAAAGTATACACTGAACTAACCGTTAAATTGTTTTATAAGTAAAGGAGCAATAGATACATAAAAACTAGCGGTCATTTCAGTAAAAACCAAGATAACTGCTTCTAAAGCACGGGCTGCAGCACGCCTAACTTTCCACTGATACATCCTCATCATCAGAATATTCACCATCTTCGTCATCATCATCAATACCATCTTCAAAATCAGCATCGTTATCATCAACGCCCATTCTAAAGAAATTTAGATCGTAAAAAATTGTTAGCCTAGCAGTCATATATATATATATATATATATATATATATATATATATATATATATATATAATGAACTTAAAATATATGCTATACAATAAGGAGGATTTGTACAGACAATCATAAACAGAGTAGAGTCTCACACAGTTGTACATTAGGTTAAGTTTCCGTAATACATCAGCACAATGAGATGGCATTACCAAGATGAATATTAATAAAGTTAAAATGATCCTGGTAACAAAAACAATGAAAAAGATTAAACACCGACAATATGGCTTGATAAGGAAGAAATTGAAGATACCATATACGAAAGAATGCATAGAATCAAAGTTTGGAATTAATGCATCAGCGCCATTGTGACCCATTTCAAAACATATCAATTGTCTTCTTCCACCAGTGAACAAAGTCATTGGGCAGGCAATAACCAAATAGTTTGCGCGGATCAATGTGATTTACACCACCAACCAATCGCTTGATGGACTGACGCAACGTTTTGTTTCAAACGACTTCGTTTGTTTTCCTCCAAACTACTTCCCACAGCCACTAACATTGAACATCAAGACAGGTAGTGGTTGGGCAGTATGGCTGCTAGCTTCTTTCTGAGTCATATCTGACAACGACTCATGACATTGAGTTACATCATCTCTAGAACTCCAACCAAGTAGCCGTGGTGAACTGATGGAGACCAGTTCTGTACAGCAATCTTTTATACCACGGTTTTATATCATATCATCTGAACACTCGTTTGTTTTCCTTACCAACTCAGTTCTAGTGATAAAAACCAGTGAGGTTGTTTAAATGTCATTCGTAAAACATGCCAGTGCCATCGAAACTGTTGTTTCAAGATGGTGACACCAACTGGATGATAATCGCAGAGCCAAAACACATTACTGAACCCCACTTTTACTAATATGTCATTGGATGTCAACAACCCATTGGAGCCAACGGCAATTGAGCAGAGAAAGTTGGTGAGAGGTCAGGTTTTACAAGGATATGTAGAAAGTTTTATCACCGAATTGTTGTGAATACTATATTTTAAAACTACACTCGCATTGCAGCAGCGTCAAAGATAGCCTAGATTGGTATAAATCGATTGGGCCTTCATCATGAGTAGATTGATCTCATCTGTCAGCTACCAGCACTCACAAAACAACCCGGATATATGCAACATTAGACTACTTATAAAGGTTCACCACAAAGTGACAATAAGTACAGACTCCTGTCAGTCTTACAAATTCACTGCATATATAAAGGGAAGGAATGACAGGAGTCTGTGCTTGCTCTCACGCTTTATATTTAACTGTTGGTAATTGAAAAGTTCATGTAACTTAGCAGTCGCATAAAATTATCATCAACTGAATAACCAATGGAATGGAAGTGAGTTATTAGAATTTATCTACTGATGGCTAACAGCTTTTTTTGTCGGGTTAGAAACTGAATAACCGTTGTCCAAAACTGTGTTGTTATTATTTGCATATTTATCTCGATTGTCGTGTCTGAAGGTTTATATTGATAATGCTGTCTAGAGAGAAAACAATGAAGTTTTCATTCGGCTCAGGAAACAACTTCATGAAAATCACTCAAGCTACAAATATCTTTACACATCTTGTCCACTGATTATGATGCAAAATAATGCTGGGTTTTTTTAAAAGTAACTTACTGATCATCTGAATCATCAACAAGACCATAATCATAGTTTGGATCGTATTGAAGGCGCTCACACAATAGGTTGATAAGCTAATTAGGGAGTAATAAGGAAAGAGAAGAAATGATTATTGCTAATTAGTGTTAACAAGTGAAGATTTGTGTTATTGGTTTCTAGTAACACTCTAAGTATGAGATCTAGTGATACTGCGACCCGTGGTTTACAACCACTCTAGGTAGAGTAGGATAGGAACCTGCGGCTTAGTGACTGAACTTTCTTTATTATTTTGAAAATAGCAAGAACAAACGTTTGAGCTGGATATTGAACTCTTTAATTACTGAGCCATCAATAAGTGAAAAATCTTAGCATAAACTTAATGGAATAGTTATTCAAACAGAAATTTATACCGAAGAAAGAGAGGTAACAGCCACACATGAAAAAATCATAATGATCAACGGTTCCCTCTGAGACTTGCGTAGAACGATTACTTCAACAGTCACAATGAGGAAAATGTAGAGAAGAGAATTTATTTGACCGGTTATTGCACTTTCTTGCATTAGTCGGTGTAGAGACAAGTTTGAGTGATGAATGACTACACCAATACTTTACATCTTTGTTATCCAAATAGGGAGTGAATAACTGATGTGGTGGAAAAGGCAGTACAATTATAAAGAGTGAATAGATTCTACGTGATTAAACGAGTTATCGAAGTTTTTTATAGACCTTTCTGTCCTTAAATCAAAGAAGCAACGACATAAAAATTCATCCATGTACCAGATGTCCTCACATTGTTCATTCTTGAGGTTTAGGGTTAGAGTATAGTAGTCGTTAAGTAATAGGGTGTATTTGCTTTTGATACACAAATTATACAAAAAGAACTGAGAACCTGTCACGTTTAGTGCTGCCACTATCATTTTATGATGAAAAAAGAAAACTTCACTAATAATTTCAAACGTTCTAGACATAATATAAAGGTATTTTTGCCGCATATTACATGAGATGAAAGTGCTTGTGTTGATTCTGACTGGCTTATCCTTGTACTACACTATCACCTGCATATTCGGGCACCTGGTGAACGTTTGCGTTCAAGTTTTTTTTTTTCAGGCGATAAAATACAGCGTTTACTGAGCTTCTCATTTTAGCTCACTCGTAAATAATAAAAGTTGTCACTGATAAACTTTGATAGAGAAACGAAAGGGAAAAATGCACGTACACACAAATAGGTTGAAGAACTTACCTCCGGAAGAGCAGGTGAAACCGCTCTAGGACAACGTCGGATAAGTGTTTCCAATACTTGAATAACTAGCTCGACAATATCATCATGTTCTGGATTATTTGTATTTGTACTGCATGCAATCGATATAAGCAGTTGGAGCACAGGAGCAATACAATGAGGTGCACGGTGAAGTTGACGACTATCAGAAATATATCGGTAGACGGACAAGTGATCAATGTAAATTGAAACAAAATTTAAAAAAAAACAGGTTGGGACGGAAATAATAATACATACTGAACGTTGTTTTTACCAAAAAGGATAAATTGATTACTGTATGGTTGGGATGTGTATTAATTATGCCTAGTCACTGCCCACTTTTGATGTACAATGCTACTTGGCGTAGGAATGGGTAAGAAGAAGGCTAGAGGCAGCCAAGCTAAAAGTAGCATCATATCATGTAGTCACTGATTATAGGTCTGTCTGTGTTAGCATGTGTAAAATGAATGATTATCGCGACTAATTGTTGGAGATAGTAAGTTGCACCACTCTAGAAAGGTTGCAATGGTGCAGATGCATTCACCCATCGTTGATATCTCGGATTCTGAGTTGCGAAATTAACCTTTACTTTGTATTCTGAAAGTCAACTCACTTTTATCAAAATATATTATCTAAGTCTAATTCTCTTTACTATTTGAACGAATGCAAATTTATGCCAGATTCTATGTTGATAACGAACTGCCTGATAATAAATAAACTGGAGTAACTATAATTTATTTATCAGCAATCTAACTTTCCAACGAAGTTTTAGTGTGATTCATTGCATATCGAGGTAAATCTATTGTCCACATTATAAACTATCAAACATTCAAAGTCAATTTAGTTTAATTTTGGAGGAAATCTACATGGTTACTGCTTCTCTTATTTACGCTATTTGATTGAGCGGAATATTCATTTCCCTAGTGATTTATGTGAGAGAACGTAATGTACATAGTAACATAGAGATAGACCTTGTTACCTAATTAGCTGATTAAAAGTACCAGGTATGAGACGAAATTACGAAAGAAACAGCAGCACTTACGAAACAACATTGAAACATTGAAGCAATGTTTTCACAACATCGACAGAAGGCGCCTGTTTTAACTGCTCCAATAAATGAGATCGTTGAAAAAGTGTATTCTCAGTAATTAATTGTGAAAGGTGTTCATCGAAATTCTCCATTGGTTTTGATGTTAAAAAGAAACTCATTTGTAAACGAAAGATAAGGAAGCTAACAAGTGAACTGAAATACTTTTGTGGTATAATCCAAGACAAAAATCCCAATGCTTGAATAGCACGTTTACGTAAAGTAGTTTGGGGACAACCAAGGCATGTGATCATACAGTCAAGTAAGTCTAGATGGTAGCTTGTCAGAAGATTTCCAAAGCTAAAAACAAAGAAGGAATACATCGGAAAGATAGTGTTATGCAAAATCTGTGATGAGAGAAAGCGTAATGAAACATGGGCCTCCGATTTAGAAGTAAAGCGGTAGCCTGATGGTTAAATTTTTGACTTTAGGCCTCCAAATAGCAAAATTGAGACCCCGTTTTGATAAGAGTAGCCTTCACTAGACCTCACACTTAGTGTGCGTCGAGGTCAAGTATACGAAATTGTACTCTGTAAATGAATCAGACACACTCTAGTTTAGCAGACTAAGTATCGGCTATAACCCACTCAGTGTATCTAGGTTTAAACAGCTAAAAATCATGACCACGTAACATATGCAACTAACAGCCTCATGAATGAGAATGTAGCTTTCACATAATACAGCCTGTAAGTGTAGCAATTTCGTTTGAGCCAGTGAGCTAGTTATGGTTATCTAAGATTACAAAGACAGTAGGAAACTACAGTGGCTGATTAAGTTAATGTTGACATAAAGGAGAATTTGTGAACGTTCCCTTCTACTACTGGAATTGTTAGTAGAATATAAAAATTACTAATTACGAGATAGTTGAAAAGTGTTAACATTTTTGTCTACTGAAAATTTTCACGTTATTGTCACAGCAAAGTTTTAATTGAGGCGCTGGAGTTACGATCAAATGTAAATCAGTTCCACTGAAAGATTTGAAACAGAAGTTAAAACACTGGTACTAAATAGTTAAGGTCAACATGTGGTAAAAAGTACTTTAAACCATGGGATATACATCACATACTGACTGTACGTACACAGCATTTTAAAACCAAAAAAGCATTGGACAGATGTTTCTCTCAAGTATGAGACTCCTCATCATTGGACATACATGACTCATCCAAGGACAGAATTTGAGACATCTATGATTCGCATCGAATGTTTAACAAGGAATACGAAGTCCGTTTGTTTAGAAACAATAATATATAACAATAACAGATAAGTCTATTATTTAAAGACTGCAGAAAAACATTGCTAATCAATTTTACAAGATTAAATAAACAGATATAGGTAGTAAAATTTAAAAAATCACAGACCAGAATAAACCACATACTGATTAATAATTTCAGCCAAAACTTCACAAGCCTCCACGCGTACGTTGTCATCACTGTGTGACATAACCATATGTAACAGAGGTGAGACAGCTTCACGAACAGCCGACTGAACTACTACCATATCAGTTGTATTTGGCAGTGCATTAACAACAGTCTTGAGACCTGAAGAATAATTAGTAGGAATACGGACAAAAAGTTGACAAAAACAGATGATTGTATTTTACAGATGTAACTGGGAATGTGACGAGTAAATTAATAAACGGCAAATGGTAACACCCTAAGATTTTAATGAATTGAACACTAATCACGGGTGACGTAATACATTTGAAAGTTACGATTATAACCTACATAAATTAGATAAGTTGGTTAGACAGCGCAAATCTGACATACATATGTAACGGTTTCTATTGCCACACCATGTAAGTAAAGAGAAATTACTAAAATGAATAGCAGAGTAGCATTAAAGATATCAGTAAAGATAGCAGCGAAAAATCTGGTCATGGTGAATGTGACTGAGTAAGAATGAATCGGAAGGATAAAAAGTGGGGTAGACAAAAGGTGAACCTATCTACGTCACTGATACGGACTCAAAGCCATTGCGTCCAACATTAACAACTACTGGCAATAGACTACAACTACCAACAGGCCACTAGCTACCTATAAAATACAAAATGTTGTTCGAAACTACATATAAGTCTAATGGTCATGCTGTAAATCGTTTCTAGTCGAGATCAAAGATAAAGCGTGAATAGATTTATGAGACACTGAGTGAAGTTGATTGCTTATGACGATCAGCAGTAAATGCATACAAACAGCCAAGTCAAATGTAAATTACAAAAACTTATCACCACAGATTCAGTAGAAATCTATACATCCAGGTCATAAAGTAACAGACTAGAACTTTTATTATCTTGTGATAAACCGTGTAAACTACCATGATACAGTAATAAAATGTTGCAAATATACTCGATGAAGATACATCAAGTTTATGAAGGAAAATGCTTTATGGTATTAAACATTACTGCTAAATCAAATAAACAATATGACGAAAATTGTAGGAAATGTAACAATCTAATTACTTAATGAAAGAATCATGTCAAGAGGTTGGATCCAGCAACTAAGATAAGTGATTTGATTTGATATTTTATTGTGATTCATATCACAAAATTAATTTATCTATCAAATTAAAAACTACATAAAGGAGTGCGAGTAATGGTAAGAGAAATATATGCGAGTAAATTATGTTATCCACCTACTCAAACCTTGACTGACTCAGTAAATCCAAATCCGTGAATCGTTGGTTAGAAAGTGTTTAAAGGAACGAGTCATCGGAATCAAACTTATTACCTAACCACCAGAAAGGCTGATGCCTGTCAATATATAGTTGCTGTTGTTTTTTTATGCTGATAGTCTGTCGAGGTTGGAATCTGAAACGTTAGTATTGACTTATTCAGACTGAGAAAATTAAAGTATGACTACTATGTACCGTGTTCAGCCAGGAAATTATTCCCATACTATGGCGTGGTATTGGCCAAATTATAACAAACAATTTTCTTGTTAACAGTTAACTAACGTCCTACCTAAGTCACACACTAACCTACAACTAGTCGGAATTCTACAAATAGATGGTTACCAGTAACATAAAAGTGAGATGTGAGGTGACTTTAAGCAGACCTAGCCATTTCAAGCCACCAGCCATGACTAACATAGAATAAAGCATTTGTACATTGACTGACGTTGCCATACATCATCAGCGCAGAGACGAATACTATAGTAACGGCCAAGGTGATGTGTGGTAGCAGAAAAAATTAGATAAAGTATAAAATAATTTTCAAGATTGGGATCTAAATGAAAAAAGTGGGTGCATCTGGGCCTTAATGACTGACTTTGAGTCATGTTACCCAATATCTCTAGCCATTGATTAGAATGATCATGAGGACTCCAACCACGTATTCTGCACCTAACAGCATGAGTAAGATCGACAGTCAACGACTTCATGTACTGATGTCACGTTTCAGTTTGGTCGTCCCTAACTCTCACTCTAGCGCAACACTAGTCGTCATCGTGCTATTTCACAAGAAAATTGTAGCTTCTGTATCATCTAATAAAAAATGAAACACATGAGATAGATGCTTTTTTATGCTATTAAATAATGACGTGGAATACAAGAGAGAGTGTTTAAGATTTAGCTAAAATGTACTAAACTCACCAATACTACATATACTACGAAGTTGTCCCTCACCACCTTTTTCCATAGTTCCGACAAGGTCTTTGACAATAGTAACGATTTGCTGTTCCTTTACTTTAGTCGCTAAAGGACCCAATCTGTTTAATAACAATAATAATAATAATAATAATAATAATAATAATAATAATAATAATAATATGTCCACAAATATAACCTACGATTTTACTGCAAGGCTCTGAACTTCACCACTAGGATCTCGGAGAAGACGAAGAATGAGTCCGACAACCTAGAACAAATGTGAATATAGTTAATTTGTCACCTACTCTTTTTTCACTTTGAAGATCCAATCGAAGCGTATTCACCTGTAATTCATTAATAAGATCATTCATAGCCATAAATCTGTAGTCAGTATCGGCTGCTACCATCTATTGTGGAAAATTACTAATTACGACAAAACTATCACGCACCTTTTCCAGTAAAGATGTCAACGACTTATTTGACATATCTATCGTCATTTTATCGTTTACCATGTACTTGGCTGAGTAACTATATAGTACGGATCGAGTTCACCGTTCAGTTAACCAAACTAGAGGAGTAGGAGTTGAGTAGGAAACTAGATGGACAATTTATAAACAGAGAAGACAATAGACATAAGTAATGGCGAAAAATTTGAGAGCAAATGGATCTTTGCAAAAATAACTAACAGAAATACAAGAAAACTAGGTCGTTAATCACACAGATAGCATTATTATTGTTTTACATGAATTCATACTTTAAATGTATTAACTAAAATGGCACACACAGAATTTGGAGATGGCTCAGTTAGGCTATGATATGAAGCGTGATGTATTTCGTAATCTCAAAGTATATAATGTTCAATATTTACCTGCATCGACGTCAATTTTAATAATACGTTAAGAGCGATGGGAGACTAAGTAGATTTTAATAGTAACTGGAATCCTAACGTTAGAACATAACTCTATCATAAGTCGCCATCATGGCACTATTGTGTAAACGAGGGTGCCAATGTCTAGTGACAGTGTTATGAGGCTTCAATCATCAGTATCAAATGAATTAGTCAAACACAAGACATATACAAAGCGAGGAAGGATTAGGTTTCGGTTATTTTCGAGAGCAATATAAAATAGGTATCGACGTTGTGAGTATTAATCAGGTAGAGTTTAGGCATTTTGTAGTATTATATAAAGTAACGCATATATCAGTTATGACGAATAGTAAACCTCAAGGACAATTAAGCGATATAGAATTCTACGTGGTTATTAATTTCATTTACGTGACGTGAACTATGCGCTTTGTGACTGAAATGGGACTGAATAAAAACTCCGAGTAAAATCTGTACCAACTATGATAGTTCAATAGTATCCAACTTTTTGATTGTATGCCCCACTCTGTTCGTCTAACAGGGTTGTGCGCTGACGTGGTCTCTTAAGGGTGTTCCCATAAGGTCTACTAAACTTTGAAGACTAAACAGATAATTTTTTTATTATTCCAATTCAATAGTGCAGTTGAGTAGGATTGTTCAGTATCAATATTTTTCTTTAACTCTGCTAAGGATGACATTCTGGGCACAAATCTGAACGAAATACATGGTGATGGTGTGGGTTCGTTACTCACAGAAAGATTTCAAACTAACCCGGTTGAAGTGATATTCAGTGACTCTCTAGGTTTGGTTACTCCTGTAAAACCCGGAAAAATACCAATGATCGCATTAAACATCATGAGTGGTTGATAGTAAATTGTTAAAAACACATCTATATAATTATTAACAGTAACTAAAATGTCAGTTAGTCAGTTATAAGCAAAGAAGAACCTAGGACATTGGTGCGTAGGTTACAATTGACACAACACATTGGCACGACGAGATTAAACATACATGATTAACACCACAATATAATTCAATAGGAAGGAATAAAGGAAACGTATGTATGAGAAAATAGTGGGAAATAGGATCTAGGAGGACATAAGTAGTGAATACACTTGTTCCGATTTTGAGCTACGTCAACACTTTCTCCACTCACTGATCACGAAATCGTGCAGACAACAACCAAATACTTTGCATCTATCAACAAGGCTTACACTAGCAGTCAAAAACTTCATGGACTGATGCTGTGTTGAGTTGGCCGCCCCTAGATTTCATCTATTCTACCCATAAACCAGCAGATATTAAGTGACAAGGTGGGCGGCGGTCGGGTATACGCGGCACATGTCCCAACCATCTCGGTAAATGAAAACTTACGACTTCTTCAAGTGATTTATAATTTTTTTCTACTACTCTGTATCTAACTTCAATATTGCTTATCCAGTCATTCAATGATATAAGAGCCTAAGATCTAACTTAGGCGATGGTCCCCCAGAGACTGAAGAGTAATGCTGTCTCCAATACTAAAAGTGGGGGATAAACAAGAACTGCCAAAGGCCAGCAGCACATATTGAAATACTGTCAAAAGCATTGAAAAGCATTGTGGATGGAAAAATGAGTGTCAATTAACTATAATCGGATCTTCCACAAAGCGCAACAAGGTTTTAAGACAGGCGGACCCTGTAACGTGGACAAACTCCCAGCGTGAGATAGCTTGATAGATTGCTGAGACCAGAAAATTGACGTAAATTTGACCTAGTGCATTTGACATAGTATTTATTAGCGTTGACATCATGCATGGGCTTTAAGGGTCTACTACTCTCATGGCTGCAAAACTACTTACAAAAACAAAGCAGGTAGAGTACAACAGAACTGCAGAACATTATCCAGACTATCATTGGGAGATATTTTGGAATTTATCCTTGAACTTTTCCTGAAAACTTGAAAAACCTATGTCAGCATTTATCCTGGGACTTAAAATACCTCCGCACTTTTCAATAAAAGAGGTGTAGGCATCCTGAAAGGACCACAGAGATAATAAAACTAGAAGGCCATAGGACTCCGGCATTAGACATGAGGAGAAATAACGTTTCCTCGACTTATTCTAGCTATAAAAAAGTGGGAAGACCCAATAATAGCGTACAGAATCCTGTAAGGTCTGAATTGTATGGTTAAGACAATATTACTAAAAGCCTATGGCTGTTCACAATGAAGTAACCCACACAGGGTCGAATAACAAGAGCAAACAAACGGGTATGGTAACATTTTTTAACAATACTCAGCTCAATCTGGGTAGCTGAACCCGCTTTCGTAGCAATAGAGACCGCATCAAGTATTTTGAGAAGTGGTTAGACGACTTCGTACATACCCATGCAGTCACGTCTCTATTTCGTAGTAGACGCTGACTAATTGAAATCAGCTCTACATACGCCATACACCAGTTACCGTCAATAACACAGCTTTCCGTTAACACACTTATCTTGGATCACTGGATACAATTCTATACTATTGCTTTGTATCTCGACTCCATTTTGTTTACTCACCCATTTACTGTAAAATACTAAAATGGTCAAACCAAATGATCAGAGTTGGAAAAGCCGGCGATAAAAGTGTAACACAGTAGGTAACCTTTTGCGATCAGGAACCAATCAATGATTATGATTTTACATTAGATAAGTACTTACACTTTTTACAAATTGGCAGCATACAAGTCAAACAAGGTAGGGCTACCGATTGACTAAGGCGCCATTTCTACAGTTTCTAATATCCTGATAACGGGTTAAGCTAAACCGAAATTTTTTTAGTTAGGCTTTTTTCCTTTGTCGTAGTTTTTCTTATGTAAATGTCCTGTATATATTGTTCAACCATGCGATAAAACCTGTTTCACTAGAATAATGTAGCGGTATATAATTCCTTAAATAAATAGTTGAATAGGCTCTTGTCACTTATGCTGACATTGTTTTTTTCGGTGAACACGACCAGTCGGAAGCTCTCCCTTAAGCATCAATAACAGATGACAACACAACACCACGTGAGAAGCAACTCATCTTCTGATTAGCCAGCCTAGAATTTGCTATATAGTTTACACTCTATTCAAAAACACTGCAATATGATCCTTCAAAAATATATATCCTACATATATCTCTTTTAACTAATACATTTTTGCTGCGAATCATTACCGTCCCGAATTTTTTGTTATTATCTATTTAATAAATTTCTGCTACTCTTAAGGACAGAATCGAAATGTCGGAAGTAACAGTTACTTTGTCGCCGTCATTAAAATTTTGATGTTTAAATAACCAATTTTGACGTGACTTATCCACTTAAGTTATCCACCATTGCCAAAACACATTAGCAAAGTAGTTAGCTTGTTTCCAACGTTTGCCGTACTTATCTGTAATGGTACCATCTTCGACTCTCTCAATAATAGCAAACTATTCGGAAATCAAGCAAGTTTGTTTTCAGCGTATTGAGTCACTGGGACCAAAGTCCGTTTATCTACTGTTTTCTTTAATTCCATCGTGTTCAAATAGCTTCCTGCTATTCCTAAATTCACTCAGTAACACTCTATCATCTTTTGCATTATCATCAAAACCGTCAGTCTAGTTATTATAAACTCATTGACATTTAGATACCCCAGATTAATGGATCCCTCACTACTCGACAGACTTATAACCTTTAGAAACTCAACGGCACTTCTAGAACAGATCAAAGCTCAAACCAACTTTTCCCACTCAGATAGGCAGGGACTGCCATGTTTCGCCCCACTTAAGGCAATTATAACCATTTGTTTCATAAGCACAATTTTTTGACGGTAGATTTCATACATTCAATTACCATCCTAGAAGCATCACTGCCTAACAAAATAGGACACTCATATCAAGATTTATGATCACTGACTTTTTGAATACCACTTGGGTTTCGCGACGACTATATATAACGTCACTGTTTAGCACACGTATATTGATGCAAAACCAGGATGCGATTGGGTATTAAAATATTGTACCGACTCTGTACATTCCTAATGTAACACTAAACTATCATTTAATCTGTATAGAAATCTACTTCACTTAAAAATTTAGAGAAATTCTGTTTTTAGACTTCACTCATTGTAACACTATAAACTGTTACAGCTAACTTTAATCTGGGTATCGGGATTTTCTTACTTGTGTGACTCTAGGTTCGCTATATAATAAAACACAGTATACTGGTCACAGAGAATTACTGACCGCCCCATAACTCTTCTCCGACGCGTCAATGTATAGGCGCAGTTCTTTCAATGCATCGGGCCTGTCAATTAAGCTCTCGATTTCTGGAGAAACAATGACGCGACCTTTCTTGTGTGTGACATTTACTTAATTTATCCAGGTTGAAGTGTCTGGCTCTGTAAGCGGATGAATGGACCGACACGAGACTTTCATAGTCTTTTAAGTCGAAGTTCAGCAGTGAGGCATGTAGGAGCGATTAGACCCAAGAAATTGAACATTTATGAAACCTCGGATATCTCTTGTCTCATAAGAGGCTTCTCCAGTGTGCTGAGAAAAAAATAAACATATTTTGTCTAGGATCCCATTTCAAGCCTACAGATTCACAAGTGGCAATATAACACACTGGCTTGTCCACTGGAGACTCCTCACACTGGGTAAAGGGCATTTATTGGCCAAAAATTAGTTATGCAGTCATTTAACTTTGGAAATACAATAAATAATAAATCGTTTAATTGTATTAAAAGAAATCATTAGCTTGTTCAGACGCGAAAAAATATATTAAGTATTTATCGTTCAACAACTTTCACCTTGAATTCTGTAATCTACATTTCACTATCTCATAATACTTTGCTCTCGTATTTACATTTTTTATTTATGGAATAGGAGCAATAAAATACGTTCCGTCGTTTACAATCTTAATGGAAATTATGTCATACACTAACACTTACAGTCCACCTGGTGTATATTTTTATAGCCTATTGTCGTTTCCCGCCCTATAATAACAACATTAGTAATGATTTATTCCTGACAGAGGTACACACTAGTTGTACAAGCGTGATCAATTTGATAAATAAAGCATAATATAATGACATCCAATGGATTTAAACGGACAGAGTTTCAAGTCAGTAAGTGGTTCAGCATAAGGTTCACGATAACAATACTTAGGTATAACAATAATGATAGTTATGTATAACAGAACAGTTACATACGGTAATTTAGTACAAACATGCTTGTCAAAGTTAACATCCATTAACAAAATTATTTGTAACAACACATTTTGGGAAAGAGAATATGAAATCACAAATTGTGACTGGCAAAAAAACTACGCATACAGACTGTAGTATGACTGGTTTGATGGTTTAAAAATGAGGAACAATCGTGGTGGAAGATAAATAATTAACCGCTTCGTTCCCTAAGGTTTGAACAACATATAATTGTCAACGTACTAGTTTATCTATGAATATATAAAAGAAAGAAACGAAAGAAGAAAAATTAAGTGCTGCTTCTGCAAAAGATATGAATGATCTATACCTCAAAGAAACCTATGATGTGGATCTCATGACTACTGTTGTGGGGCATCAGCTAAGTAGATTCTTAGAAGAGAGAAATTCGTGAAGTTTAAAATACGTGAAAGGTATTCGGAGGCCCTAATGTTTACTGTTAGCCTGTTCCATACCTTAGAAAATTTAACCAAGAAAAAATAAGCTCTAAGAGTTGTTTTGACGTTGCCGACTGTAATGCTAGATTTGTGATTACGTAGTTTACACGGGAAGTTTTACTTGAACTAAATTTCGTTACGGGTAAAGAATGCTAACTTGCGAAGTAATTTGTATTGGAAAATGAGAATAATTTTAAGACGCCGAAGTCAAACGGAATGGAGCTTAAGAATCTACCATCTCGTCAGGTATTCCTGTTCTTTTATCTTTTCTAATATATAGGCGGTGAAGTACCTTTAAGCACATTCTAGCTCGTGCTTATCCTCTACGCGTAGGCAGCTGAGAACGAACAATAAGTATTCAAAAAGTCAGTGCGCAAATTTTGTGCAACATTATTCTGGCTTCTTTGTTATAAAGTAACGAAAAATGCAAACTAAAAGTCTCATTGATCTGAAAGTCAGCGTTAAAACGTGTCCAAAGAAAAAGAAATCATCGTAATATGCTAAGCCTAAATTAATAACACTATATAACCTAGGTAAAGTTATGGTAGTGTGTAGTGTGCTAAAGCATGTCCAGCCACATTTGTCGGGACTAAGCCGCAGCTTTCAAATAGTCCATCAATCACCTACAAGCAACAAGTTATTTGTATTAAGCTCATAAACAAGGCAAGTTCATCAATTTAAAAAGAATATTCGATTTCAAGATCATCAGCAACATAAATGGCTTATTATTAGGGACACAATCATATACATCATTAATATAGAGAGTAAGAGGGGAATGAACCAAGAACGCCACCTTGAATAACTCCCGAGGTTATATGTTTTAAATGCAGAGTATAGAGTCAAACTTAACTATCTGAGTGCGATTACTGAGAATGATTCTGACCCAACCTAATAGATCGCAGGCAATATTGTATGTCTTAGGTTTCCTTATCAATAATAAGGGGTCAACTTGATCAAACATTTTGGAATCGTAAAAATATAAAACATGGACTGAATGATCTTTATCGTTATTTCTATTATGCAGTTCAAGACGTCAAAGTTGTTAGGAGTAATAAGGCTCTAAGACAGTGAGTGCTTATGCAAACTATGATTGATTATTTTTATAACAATAGGAGTAACGTTAACTGACTGATAGTTGCTAATGTTCGACGTTGAGCCTGACTTATACTTGAGAGCTAAAAACAAGGTTTTCAAAACATCCAGGAAAGTTGATGATTTTAATTATGTAGCGTAAATTTTAGGGGGAATAATTAAGATATCATAGCAACCATGTTTCAGTTAATAAGAATTTATACCGTCTACGACAAAACTCTGGGAGAATTTTAATATATTAATGGCTCTGCTAATGCTGTTGCAATAAAAATTCAACAGTGCTAATGATACTAATAGATGAGTTCAAATGTTCTTGGGTATTGGCATTATAATCGTTTAGGTCATGATACGGCATATTGTTAGCAGAGAATGTTTCGTTGAAAAATCCAAAAACAGCTTCAGGACTGTTATGTGTTTTACCGTTTTGAACAAGGAGAGGAACAGTACGCGCAATGTTTTCAAGTCGCCTTTTCTAAAGAAGTATAAAAGTGTGCTGCTTTGAAGGACCAAAAAGTGTCACAAATTAGTCTTTCCTAGCCCTGTTGTAATGGTAAGAGAAAATCAAGTTGAATAAATCAATTTTAGGACACAGTGGACAAAAGTTATCATGGACAAAAATTATTTGAAGAGGGATAGTAGCTTATGTCAGAAAAGCTGCGGGATGAATTGCTTGTTACATTCTCGCCACATAAGCTGCTTCAGAAAAACAGGTAAATCAAAACAAATTTCAATTGTGTATGAGGTCCTCTGCTGCACAGAACAGTCCATTCTGACTGGCGAATTAATAAAAGGATAGGAGATCCTAATCAGCAGCGCTCTAAATTCGAAAAACAACTTGGGGAATTATGGATATAGTATGTAGAACAGTGACATGGATATGTGAGTGGCAACGAGCGAAGCACCAATTTGTGGTCACACCCGGTTAGCTCGTGAGATACATAATCTCTTAGGGGATTAATACTGTTACATAAATTTAAATCCACAATGTCATGTCTCGCTGAATAATTGACAGATTGTCACTAACCACAAATATGGATAGTGCACAAAAGTTAATCGTGCTTAGATGAACGACAGTAGACATTACAGTTGATGTCTAAAATGTTGAAGCCACCACAGTCAACCTTATGGTCATATGGAAGAAAAGAAACGACTTGAATAATACGTGTGAGGGTGTGTTTTCTAGGACTCCCA
Source organism: Schistosoma japonicum (assembly GCA_025215515.1). Taxonomy (NCBI): domain Eukaryota; kingdom Metazoa; phylum Platyhelminthes; class Trematoda; order Strigeidida; family Schistosomatidae; genus Schistosoma; species Schistosoma japonicum. Next base: position 5,614,378 of record CM046067.1, on the reverse strand, counting down.
GGAGTCTGTAAACACAGCCAGAAAGTAGAGTGACGTTTGACAGATTATGGTGACCCACCCTTGTTCTGACACACAGTATGCTACTGGTAAATCACAACCAATAACCAGTACAACTACGCCAGTCTAGTTTTTCTAAAGGCACGTCAACTAATTAGGACAATCTTCGCACAAAATTTATTGCATATTTGGTAGGCCTACATTCTGGTACCTTTTCCAAGATCAAAACCCTCTCAATTTTAAAATATTCTGCTTAACCTAATGAGTACGATTCAGAAGAGAGTATTTGTAGATTACGCTATCTGGTTATACCCCGCTGTCTGGATTACTATCGAAACTTGGTCCTTCCTTAATTTGAGTGAAATTAGGCAGACCGAGTACATTATGATGCTTCAGAACCATTATCAAAAGAAGTGTAGCCTAAAACCTTTGCACATTCTTGATTTAAACATTATGTTTCGAATGTTTCGACAGTGATCCTTTACCGAATCCCTTGTATATATTCAAACCCATATTATTCCTATCATGCTTGTAAACTAATACGTTTTCATGCACAAAATAATGCTTGAAAAAAAGGTTATTATTTATTTATAACTAATTTGCTTTGTCAGTTAGACAGGGTAGCTAAAAATACTAGTTTGAGAAAAATCCATTGCTGATACTTCCAATAGACTTTATTATTTTAGATAAAAAACCAAACTTTTAGGAGTTTATTTACTTCCATTTCGGTACTTTATATATTTACAGATACATTACACTGTCTTAGATAGACAATAGTTTATTCTTAACTAAAAGTCATAGGAAACAGCTGGACAGAAGCAGACAAAGCAGATCTGCGTGTTTCTTTAGGGTTATAGGGTGGACTCCATTTAGGTTAACAGAATCTGCTAAATGTCAAGAAATAGAGACTACATGATGCCTTTGACTCTATGGCTTGGCTAATAAATGTAAATGACTTTCAGCTGAATAGTTTACTGCAAGAAACTGGTCTGACACACGATTTTTGTCTCATCACCATCTGTGGCTATGCAGGGATGTCTGAAACGCTACCTCAAGTAACCCGCAGTAGTGATATAGATAATGGTATCTAGGACTCAACTGTAGCACTGCTTCTGATTTCTAACATTATCCATGAAGTAGTTAGATGATGGCCGTGTGACAATGTATTCAAGTAACCAGACTCCATTTAGTCAGCCTCGCGGTAGAGCCCATATCCACTACTAAACACAGCAAGTAGCTACGGTAAAAACTGTTAGAATAGAAAACAACTAAACCCTACTAGGTGGCTTGGGTTAGCTGATTGTGTGTATGGTGAAAAACGTTTGTTACTCCAATTTTGTGTAGATTACCGTCAGCTAAATGCAATCATAAAACGGAGTTCATTTTCATTCTCAAGAATTAACCCTACATCACGTTCGACGTAATGGACCTGCTGGTTCTCCGCACCAGACGTAGCCTTCGAATACTAGCAAGTTGAAATAAGACCGCTGGACTAGAGCAAAAAAACATTTGTCTTACCAACAGGTCTTAATCAATTTACAACTATATCAATCAGACTAACGAATGCATTCGTCATATTTCAACGCTTTCTTTAATTGACATAAAATAATTTAGTAACTTCCTAATATTTGATTTATTTCGACAGTTGTATTTTTAAAGTTAAAACTCTTGGACAACATATTACAGAAGTCTGAAAGCATTCACTTATTGTTTATAATATCACGACCTAAAAATATGCCAAATGCAAAACAAGGTGTGGTTCAGATCACTATTAATACATCGATAGCTAAGTGGTACTGTGAATAATCTGGAAGCTACTTAAGTGAGATAAAACAAAACTAGACACAATGGCTTAACTATCCTGCAAGAATATAAGGTGGCGAGTTAGTTTGAAGTAAAATTGAATTAATTGGTGAAAATTCAAAATTACTTGCTACTATTAAGGGGAAGTTTACGCAGCCGTTTATATAAGACTTACGTTGTAGGTTCGCCAATTAGAGCTCAAAAAACGTTGAAATGGTTAGTTTAAAACATGTTGACTTGAGTAAAAATTAAAATATATTTACATCCAGAAAAATTATCAGGTTGTAAATATATTAAAAATAAGGGTGAAAGAACCTTGCGAAAGACTAGTAAGTGTAATATGAATACAGTAAAATAATTGGTGCAACGCAAGATTTGCATGTGTTTCTGTCTGCATCTCGCTGATACTGTTCGATCAGATTATACATATTTAGTAGGGCAACACTACACATTTTTCGAATCCTTTAAATAAAAATGGAAGTCAGTGTCAAGATGAATTATCTAAAATAAGCGTAAAACTGCATAAACTTTATCGTGCGAATTCAACATAGGCATTTGATACTTTTATTTCCTGTCTGACTTGTCAGTAGAATCCAGCTAATGAAGTTTGGAAAGTAGTGGTAGGACAATGCATATATATGAAATGTAATCGAAAACAGTGAGATTTCCTTGAATCAAGTGTAAACTAATCTGGCAGGTATGCCAATACTTAGATCTTGCACATTTTACCAATACCTGATAATGTAACAAAGATAATCACTTAGCAATGCTAACGAACTCCCAATGTTCTATTGTGAATCATGCTAGCTTCAGATACTATTACTCAATAGTTATTTTCATCAACCAAGCTAGAAGCTGAATGTCAGTGCTAATAAATATTAAAATTAACCTACTATATAAAGCATTCATCAAACTAGTGGAACGAAACGTAACAAGAAGTGTTAAGCAGACCACATATGGTAGACAATTCAGATAATCTTGACCGGAAAGAAGAAATTTAAAAAGGTCGAAATTCACTAACACATCCCCGAACCATAAGTTTTAAATTATGACTCGACAAATAGCTGAATTCAACTGAAAACTACCTATAAGGATTAAATGGTAAAGTAAATAGAGAAAATCCTGAACACAGGAATTGTAAGAATTATGCAACATCTAAACATATCCTATACTTTATTCCCTTGATTAAACTGTTGATTAATCCATACCTTAAATGCCTGCCAATCGGCTGTACTGATTAAAACGCTACACCTGATCGCTTTCAATGGTATGAGTGAAATATATTGGTACACAAATCTCATCATCATGATATTCACAGTCTTGTTAGGACATCTAAGTAACACTATGTAACAACGGACAACATGTATATGTTACTTCTCGCACTTGATGCTTGACTAGTCGCGGACTACCTTAGCACCCCGAACGCTTGAACCCTCCTGGTCGCAAATCAGAAGACAGAAGACGGTAGACAGGAACTTTATTCCAGTGAGATGGAGAGTAAGTTAGATACAAAATATTCGTGTATTTATAGTTTTCTGAACAACAAAAATCAGTGTTATAATCCAACCAATCCGAATTACGAAGTCCCAGCAGTTACCTAATCAGAACGTGCCACGTCGAGATTCTGGAATGTTCTATCGATCAGTGATTGGATGGAATGTCTTTGGCTCCTTCAAGGGATCTGGAGGCGTCGTTGAGTTTTCTGGGAGACATCCCAGCGCCTCCCCTCTTTAAGGTTCTGTATGTATGATTTTCTGCTTGGATCTACCTGCAACCTAGTTACCGTGTTTCCTTTACGATTCATTACTCGTGGTTGGATTGTATTGGCTTTACATCTTCTGCGTTCGTTCTTACATGGACTTTTTTGCAATGTGTCCACTAGCATTTGAAATGGAAGTCGGCCGTGTGTTCTCACTGTTCCTCCATTCTTTCGTATTTGATTAATGTCTTTTGCAGGTGCCGAAACGTCCCCAAACTAGGTATAATACTTTTCCAATCCTCCGTTGGACGATACACGGCTCCCAGTTCCTATTACCTTGGTACGACTTGATAAGTACGTTTTCGCCTACTTGAAAACTACGAATAGTCGTCCGTTGCCTTTCATCTTTGGGTTCGTCTGTTCTTTTAGATGGAAGCATACTGTTGAAGATGGTCCGAACTTTCCTTCCGAACATGGATTCAGCAAGTGACTTCCCCTCCGGTACGGCAGGGTTTGGTGTAGCTCGATATGACATCAGAAATTTGTCGATAACTTGCGTCGGCATACTGTCTCCTCCCCCTTTAATCAGAGCTCTTTTTAATGTATCAACGAATCGTTCTGCTTGACCATTGGACTGCGGGTGATACGGTGGAGATCGCATGTGCGTGATTCCGTTTTCGCTGCAGAAACGTCGGAATGCGGACGACGCAAACTGGGTACCGTTATCAGTCACCAGGACCTCTGGGACGCTGAAGCAAGAAAAAAGTCTTGACAATTTCCGAATTGTGACCTCTGACGTCAGACTTGGCATATGGTATACTTCCGGCCACTTTGTGAACGCGTCCACGACGACTAAGTAATTTCTACCTTGTATAGGACCAGCGAAATCAGCATGTATTCTTCTCCAGGGGGCGTCTGGTTTTGGCCAAGGTTGCGGTTCAGCCTTAGCCGAACTTTTTAAAGCCTGTAGACAGGATCAACAGCTTCGGCACGTCGCTTCTATATCCTTATCCATTGACGACCAGTAGGCATAACTCCGAGCTAGTGACTTCATCTTGCTAATACCCGGGTGCCCACTGTGAAATTGGTTAAGGACTTGGTGACAAAGTGTTTCGGGAATAACAATACGGTGGCCAAACATGATGCATGAATCGACGATTGTCAAGGCGTCTCTCCGACGGAAGTACTGTAAAAGTTCGCCATGAAGTCTAGATGTTGGCCATTTATCGAGTATATAACGGCGAATAATTTCCATTGTATTGTCTCTTTCACTGGCTTCCTTGATGGCTTGAAAAGTAACCGGCAGTCCGGAAACCGCATCTGTTAACACTGTCTGGACCTCGGCTTCTACGCTGGACACGAGTATATCCTCTTCTTGTTTTGTACGAAAGCCGATTATTCTTGAGAGGGCGCCTGCCTGACCAAAATCTTTCGTTGGCTGATACTTTATCTTAAAATCGTAACCAAGCAGCATAGTGGCCCATCGTTGCAGACGGTTCGCTGTATACACGGGAATGCCCTTTTTGGACCCGAAAACCGTTAGTAGTGGTTTGTGGTCTGTCAGTAACGTAAACGGTCGGCCAAATAGCATCTTGTGAAACTTCTTTACCGCGAAGATAATGGAAAGAGCTTCTTTCTCTATTTGACTATAGTTTCGCTCCGTTGTCGTTAATGATCTTGCAGCATGGGCAATCGCCTTCTCAGATCCATCTGGGTAAACATGTAAAATCACCGCACCGATTCCGTAGTTCGAAGCATCTGCTGCAACCATAATGGGTAGAGCTGGGTCATAGTGTGTCAGAAGTAGGTTTGACGATAGAAGTTGTTTTATTTCTGTAAACACATTCTGGCATTCATTTGACCAGATCCACTTGACATTTTTCGATAGTAGACGATTCAGTGGGGCTCGCAGACGGTGCAGGTCTGGAAGAAATATACCATAATAACTGATCATTCCCAAGAAGGATCGTAGGGTCGGAACATCTGTCGGTGGTGGCATCGTCTTAATAGCTTCGATGTTTTCTGGATCAGGTCTTCTTCCATTTTTATCCACTATAAATCCCAAGTATCGCACTTGCTGTAGATGGAAGTCACATTTTTCAGCACGTAAACGGAAACTAAAATCCCCAATTCGTGTGAGCACTGAATCCAGCTTCTTTTCTAAATCGGCTTGATCTATACCCATTATGAGTATATCATCCAAATAAGCAGCAGTGCCAGAAATGTCTTGTAACATCGTGTCCATGATTTGTTGGAAGATTGATGGGGCTGTCTTCACGCCAAACGGCAGTCTGTTATAGCGAAACAATCCGTTGTGGGTGTTTATAGTCAAGTATTGTTTGCATTCTTCAGCTACTGGAATTTGTAGGTAGCGTCTGATGAGTCCAACTTTGCGAAGTATCTCCCTCAATTCAGCTTCGCCAATCAGTCTTCAGGTAACGGCAGCGGGTACTGATGGGCTTCTAGTGCTTCATTTGGACCTGTAGAATAATCTGCACATAATCGGATACTTCCATTGGGCTTCTTAACGATTACTATTGGAGCTGCTCATTCGGCTGATAAGCGTTATATCAGAAGCGGTGTCGAGTTGTAGATGAGTACGACGGCCGTTGACCCTTATGGTAACATATGGATGGAATGTCTTTGGCTCCTTCAAGGGATCTGGAGGCGTCGTTGAGTTTTCTGGGAGCCATCCTGGCAGTATAGTATATTAACAGACACACTTTAATAAATATACTTAAGTTTTATACATACGTGTGATAAAGAAGACACACCTTCCAGTAAAGCTACTCAATTCTATATATGTCAATAAACGACGAGCTCAGGGATCAATATATAACCATTCTCAACAAAAGTGTCTTTATTTTTAGACGGAAATTCTTGGAACTACAAATAACAAACGATATCCATAAAAAAGGAATTTAAATTCAGTCAGAATTTAAGGAATCTATACTTGAATAATCCTGCTAGAGTGAACTGTATTCTTTAGACATGGCGTTTTCCCCACAGTATTATCTCTTTTAGAAAGGCATTTTTCAAGAAGCAATGTGATTCATAAAGTTGTATTTCGTAGATGCGTATATAGCAGTAACTCCCTCATAGGGTTACTGCTGGTTCCTAACCGTAGCACAGATAGTAAAAAAGAATTAAGAATTGAGTTAACAACTTCATTTCATAAATAAGCAGCCTTACTACACAAAACACCAACTAGAAATAACCATTTTACCTATGCATTGGAAGTAAAAAATTCTTAATTTAAAAGAGTTATGATACCTCATTGTAAAAGCTGAGTTTCACCTTAAGTTAAGACGCCGAAGCTTTTTCTGACAACTAAAGCAACAATTAATTTGGGTGAATAAAATGTTTGCACGATGTTGGAGACAGGGAGAAGCATGCGAATAACTGAAGAAGTGGAAATATGCAGTTTTGGGATACTTAGAGTAAGCAAAATCCACTGATATCTAGCTGGTCAGCAAAGATTATCCTTAGGAGAAGAGCTTTTATACTCCGGTCACGAAGAAGACGCCCCACACACACAAGGAGTTGCACAGATGGCGCCCCGAAAAGCATGGAAAGCCCTTACACGATGGTAACCTCATGGACCTAGAATCATCAAAGCATTATTTAAGACAAAGGAGGGGATTACAATGAGTGTCATCCAGTGCACCCATTAGCGACAGACACTAAGAAGACAGAGGCCAGTTCTATGCGGGGCTGCAGTCAATCATCGAGAAATTTTCGGCTATGGACCTGACCATTAAAAAGAATGGATTTCTGTTGGTACTCTGGATAAGATTCAAGGAACGACTAGCAGAAAGACATCGATCAATAACAGCCAAACAAGAACAGAGAACACCAAGTCATAGACCAAAAACACAGAGGTTAACAAGCAGGTGAAGAGGAGCAATTGGTCGAATAAACGGAAATAAATAGAAGACGTAGCAATAAAAACGCGAAAAACTGTGGGGGAAGGTAACATGAACCATCTATATGACCAAACAAAGAGGTTACCTAGAAAATACAATCAAATGAGACGGCCAATTAAGAACAAAGATGGCAAACCAATCACTGAGACTTAAGAACAAGTGGGTAGAGCACTTTGAAGAACTCTTGAATAGACCAGCTCCACTGAAACCACCAGTCATCGAAGTAGCATCTGCAGATCTCCCTATAAATGTCAACTAACCAGCAATTGAAAAAAAATCAACATTGCCACCGACAAATCAAATGACAAATCGGCAGAGCCAGATAACATACCAACTAAGTCACTGAAATCAGATATAGAAGAAATCTCAAAGATGCTCCATATTCTTTTCAGTAGGATTTGAGGAGAAGAGAAGGGACTATATGTTATATCGGGTGATTCAGGAATGGCAACCATGTCCCTGAACTGTTTTTACACAAACTACTTTGTTATTTTCAGTATATGCATATCGGTTATTTCATTTTTATTACTATTATTTTCTCATCACCCTAACCTCTCATTAGACTCATAAACTGTTATCATATCATTTATCACTTAGGAACTATAACCAATTATTCACCTTTTTGTGAACAATCAGTTGAATGGAACTCACCACTTTACATCGATTTCCTTAATTATGAGACATTTGGCAATGTGGATAGGAGAATATCATAGGGCCTTCTCCAACACTATGGTGTATCCGAGAAGATAGTCAATATGGAATCCTTACGACAGACTACACTGTAAGATCATGCATAAAGGGCAGCCCATAGATTCATTCAAAGTGATGACCGGTGTTAGACAGAGCTGTGTACTCTCGCCCTTTATGATAATGATTGAGTGGATTATGAAAACCGCAATATCTCAAGGGAAGCACTAAGTACAATGGACAACATATATGCAACTAGACGAATTGGATCTAGCAGAGTGCTGATCTAGCTGATCAATCCCACACACAACAACAAGTGTAAGTGAAGACTGATAGTGTAGCAGCAGCCTCTGTAGCAGTAAGCCTCAACATACACAAGGGGTAAAGCAATTTCCTTAGATACATCGCAACGAGCACCAACCCAGTTACACTTGACGGAAAAGCTCTGGAAGATGTCGAAACGTTCACATACACGAACAGCATCATTGACAAACAAGGAGGATCTGAAACAGATTTTCAAGGCATGGGTGGCATTTCTACAACTGAAAAACATCTGAAACTCAATTCAGATCGAACCAGATTGTCGGATGAAATGCTGGAATATTTAAAGTTTAATCACTGTAATTATTTCAAATACGATTTATACTTCTAATGTTTATGTAGTGTTGTTGCGCATAGCATAGAACTAGTCATTAACGACACAACCTGTCATTTTTACTGAAAGTCATTACCACTTTCAATTATCAGTACCGGTATCTTCTAAGTATATTCTCTAATTTAAACCGGTTTACTGCCTAGATCAACTCAGTCAAATATTAATAGCCCAGTCACGTAAAATTTAACTACTTCCTAAAATACTCTATACAGGACGTTACAGGGTCATATTCTGGAAACTGAAATCCACAGGTGACATTAAATGCTTATTTGAGTGTTTTCAGTATTGCCTTGATAGGGGACAAAGTACTTCCTGATGTTATTAAGTGATTTAGGGTGAGTTAAGGGGTTCTATATATATCTCTAAATTCATGTATATGTTAAAAAGTAGTGATAACGAGCTATATATTTTCCTAGCGATTTCGCAGTTGCTTGATATACCAATCTTCATTCAGAAAACTTAATTCTAGGGATTGATGTCAGATAGTGCACAGCCAATTGTATAGACTTGACGATATGATGCAAATAGGTTCATTACTTACTTACTTTACTTACGTCTGTTACCCCTCTCGGAGGAGCATAGGCCCCTCACCAGTATTCTCCATTCAACTCTGTCCTGAGCAATCCTTTCCAGCTGTCTCCAGTTACTGTTCATCCTTTATATGTCTGCTTCCGATTCTCGACGCAGGGTGTTCTTTGGCCTTCCTCTTATCCGTTTTCCAACAGGATTCTAAGTTAGTGCTTGTCGCGTGATACAGTCTGATGATTTGCGCACTGTATGTCCTATCCATTTCCAACGTCGTTTCCTGATTTCCTCTTCAGATGGAATTTGGTTTGTTCTCTCCCATAATAGGCTGTTGCTGATGGTTTAAGGCCAACAGACATTCAATATTCTACGTAGACAGTTGTTGATAAATACCTGTACTCTCCTGAGGATGTTTGCAGTAGTTCTCCACAGGTTTCAGCTCCATACAGAAGAACTGACTTGACTGTTCGAGTTGAAGAGTCTAACTTTGAGGTTGGTAGACAGTTGTTTGGAGTCCCATATATTTTTCAACTGTAGGAATGCTGCCCTTGCTTTGCCGGTCCTTGCCCTTACATCTGTATCGGATCCTCCTTGTTCGTCGATGATGCTTCCCAGGTATGTAAAGGTATCCACTTCTTCCAGAGTTTCACCATCAAGTTCAATTAGATCGGTGCTCTCGGTGTTGAATTTGAGGATCTTGCTCTTTCCCTTATGTATGTTCAGGCCTATTGATGCTGAGGTTGCTGCTAAAATAGGTTCATTACGTCAATGTAAACATCTACATTCCGAGTAAGATATCATTTTTGTTCGAGAGAAAACAATACTACTGAGAAACTAGGGTTAAAATAAGTTTAACAGAGTTCTAACCCAAAAAACGATGCTACAATGGTGTCTGCTGAATTTGAAGATTTCTGAAGGACAGAATCGAAGACATTGATTTCATAAGTCACATATATGTATGTACAGACTTTATTTACAAATATTCATCTCATAATGAGCAATATACTACAATATTTCCATTTGACTGAACAGCAATTATACTGTTGCCTCCATTTGGAACATATTTGTTCGGTATCCAAACAACATCAGTTGTCATGGATTTTTGTGAGTTCCAAACTTCTGGTAGTTTCTTCATTGTTGTTAAATCAGTTCTATGAGCAGTAGACCAAACAACTGGACCAGATGATGACCAGGAACCACTAGCCAATAAACTACCAGAAGGATTATAGGCTAGACCAAGAGGATGTGCTTGGATCTGTAGAAAGATAAGCAGATTAGAAGTGAGCATGTAGTAAGCTGCTTATAAATAAAACATAGCAGATTTCATTTTAATCAAAACACATTTGAACTGAAAACTAATAACTATAATCGAAGACAATAACACATGATTAACCAAACAAACATAACCGATCACAATTAAATTCAAAAGAATACACTCTCTAGTTAGATGATATATGATTTTCTAAAAAGGGATTTAAACTTCTTAAATAGTAATATTTAAATAAAAAATACTTTAAATCCCCAAGCCAAGTCTCTGTTGAGACTAATAGTAGTATATATGATGATTACGATGATAAAAATCACTAGTTCGATCGAAACTGATTATCAAAGTCTGGCTAACCTGTAGAAAGAAAGCATCATTCTTTGCTACATCAGTTTCATAAGCAATAACGTGCAAAGATTTTATTCATCGAATCTCTGTGTAGGGTTAGGGTCATGGGTATAAGAGTGCAATCTTATGATATACATGACGTGCATACAGATACTTTATTTATTAGTTATCATTGTTAATCATTTATAAACATACAAAACAAGTATCAACTACTTGTCAAGCAGAAAAGATCTGAATAAAGTAAAATATTACACATCAGTTAAATCATACGCCAAACATAAAGTTTAAAACTAACCTGATGACCTTCATAACGCCAACGTTTCTCTAAATGATAACTTAAATGATTTGATGATGCTGATTTCTTTAGATTTTTACTATGAATCTCTACAATTGCATCACCTTGAGTTTGAACAGCAAAACGAATAGTGTGACTAGAATGAAATGTTGGCTTCAAAGCCAATCTATTACAACCCCATCGTTCCTGTCATAGAAATAATATAAAAAAAATAGTTGCATTCATTCTGAGTACAATAATGTTAGTGTTTGAACACTCACTCATTTTGAAGATTATTTCCATTAATAATAGACCACTTCAATAATGTCACAGTAACTAAACAAAATAAACAAGCTATTTTCATTTCAAGGTTATTCTTATGTTGGTTGAGGTAATTCGCAACGTTTTCAAGGTTCACTGTGTTTCGTATAACTACAACTTCATGTCATTCTTTTTAATTTAGTGAATGACTGGTGTTAATTACTGAAATGACCATGGGGATGTTGATGAGTAGACAAAACACGATGTGACCTAAATAGATGAATACTGAACTTGCGTCTAAACAAACCAACAAAACATGTGACTACAGTCACATGAACTGACTGTGTGGATGCTGATAGCCTGGTACGGCGCCAGAGGGAACAAAGCCTTCCCCAAAGGTAGAGAAAACAACACTAGTGAAATAGTCATTATCCAGTCCTTTATTGAGTAAAAACAGTAACTTTTATATATGGGATACTGAACCAATATTAGTAATAGGGAACATACAACACAGTAGAGACTGAAAAAGGGAAGTTATGTAAAGAAATCGGGATAATAAAATTAATAATAAGGTTATAATAATTTGACAAGGAAAACAAACATGACAATCGTTAATAAGTCTATGAATAGCTTACAATAAATATGATAGTTAAGAAATGCAGCATAACAGTATGATGCAAATTATCATGAACAGTATACTCTATGGTTTGTGATTCTCGATTCTTTGTTATGCTAACTAAAAATTTCGTTTCAAATCCTAAATCACATTATACTTGTATTACTAATTTATTATATTGGGCTGTGCTTCACTGCCATATTCATAAGAGACAGCTTTTAGAAGAAATCTTTACTGAGCATTACACTCTTATATACACAACGTATAAACGAAATGAAAGAAAATGTTGAGTACAACTTCAATCTTATACTTTGCCTGCCTTACTTAAACATATAAAAAATGCATAAGATACGAGTCACTTAATTATTTAAACTACCTGATAACGTTTCTATTAAAACTAGATGGATAAATGTGGGGGAGGTGGGGGGCGAGTAACAAACGTTGGTAGTTATTTCTTCAGATGAAAAGTATTTGTTAAACTTTTGGTTCGTTCTTCTAATTGTTATTATTCAATCAACTGATTACCTGTTGTGATATCATTTAATATTAATTAATAATGAATCCGTTAATCAGAATGAGATCGTCTATAGCATAGTGCGTCCCGGTTACTGAGTCATGGATATCAATTTTATTGATTAAAGGAGTGTAGAAAAAAGTCATGTCACTTAAGTAACCTTGTTAGAGTATTTCAGTATCGCATAGAACAATCAATTTGTGATGTAGTGTAAGAGCCCACTGGTGAAATGCCCCAGACTAGGGCAAAGTAATTATTAAGAGCATACCGGTTCTTAATCTTACCCAACTGAGTTCAAATTACGACGAATAAAACAATAATAATAATAATAATAATAATAATAATAATAATAATAATAATAATAATAATAATAATAATAATAATAATATAGATTTTCTAACTGAAACCGTCTTTAATTTGATATTACGAGTTGGTCTGAATTAGACAACCACTGATCACTAAGAATCTCTGGACAGCTGTTTCATCCTACTATGGGACTCTTCACCAGTGTGCATCCACGACCTTGTCAGTGATCAAACCCAAGGCCATCTTACCCCGCGGCGAATGCTTTACCATTAAACCACTGAGTCAGTTCCCAACGGTTGATATTTCTAATTCCGTCAGTTTTTGATACGTCTTCGTGACCTAATCCATTATAATTCGTGGGTAACTGCCTCACATACCATACGATTGGACTCCATTGGTCACATCTCACTAGAACTCCTGAAATTACATCGAGAAGTTAGTCACCAGTGAGGTGATACTAAAACCGTTTTATTGACATTAATCTTATTAGAGTAACTGTAGGGTGAGTGTTATAACACGTAAACCCTATTCCAACAATTATTTCAGCAACATGGACTAATGTAGAGCGCTGAATGGTTTATTACACTTTATCAACGTCAATAAAAGCTAACACTAGATATGGATGAGTGTATGTACTTGAAAACATTCTACATCTTGATCATATCTATCTCAATAATTCTTTTCTATTACTATCCTGAATTCAGGATTCCTCGTAGCATTGTCTGCAATCTAATTTGTATTAGGAAGCATGATAGACTGGTTACCATATTAGGGTGAGGAAGAAAATGAAGTCACTGAATGGTGTAACCTTAACATAAGTTAACTTGATAGCACGATTAAGATTAGTGGTTGATCAATATTGTTAAGCTCAGTATATGGATTAAAATCCAATTACAAATAGTCACATTTCAGTTTAATGATAAGTCGACTAAAAATAATAGTCGCTTAAATGATGGAGAACTGTAGGTCAGAGGGATAATTATGATGGTATTATGTTTTCTGAGCTGGATGGTTCAATTGTGCAGCATTCATTATCATCATATACGATCTCATTAGAGCTTACTACATATCAAAGTATGCTTTTCAGTCACCCTATAAGTATTAAATCAATTCGTTCTATAGTATTGTTTGTGAATGGTTGTCTTCGCATATCGTGTTGACCTCATTCGTCTGTAGTTACAGCCGACTGTTTTTATCAGATAACTTCTGACTACGTTATTACTTGACATTATATGTCCAGAAGGCAACTGAGAAAAAAAACAATCGATTGGACTTCCAGAACAAACGAAGTTATTATAATCTACGAAGACAAACAGTTACGAATAAGGACATTAGAACGATTTGACTTGTGGAATAACTGAAAAGCACACGACAACGAAAACTCTATAATAACACCATATGGCTCAGAGAACACAATACCATTAAACTAACAGTATTTAATAAATACCAATAGAAAATAAAGTTAAAGAACACACTTCCATAGAATACCCCTTACCATCCTATAGTACACAGATTGCTACATAGACTGCCAAAGCAATAACACAAACATGACTTAACGTAATATAAACGGTTTGATATACAAAACACGAGAATCACTGAATGGCACTATCAAATAAAACATTCCCCAAGAAATGATCTGCATCGAAACATACTTCAGGGATAAAGAATGACATGATTTTTATTGCTAAACTGATTGCTAATTAGAGTAGTTGTATCAGTCCTGGTTGAAAGGTTATCAATGTAATGAATACGGAAAACTCATCTTGCTCTTTATCAATCCATACCAACGATAACATTAGAAAATTCGTTAGTGACCGATAAGAAACGAGTATTCTATGGAGAAATTCGATATGTACGAGGTCACAGCTGTCTCAAATGACACAAAGGTAAGGGATATGAGTAGATAATAAGTTTTCGACGTCATCAGAGCACTGTTCCCTTGTAGGTTCACTACCAACCAGGTGTGTAATGCTTTAGTACGTCGATAACAGTTTAAACCCTGATTGATTGCAGTGGTTTAGTCAAGTTGCTACAGGTGTTGAGCTATAGTCACTGTATACATGCACTATTGGTTGGAAACGCGATGATCAAAACCAAACCAATAATAAATGGGACTAATTCATGATGATACCAATTGACTGTTGGTTCAGTATGGTAGTGCTAGCTTTTCAGTTGAGATCAGAAAAAATGAAATTAACCAGTGCTAAACGATCTAAAATCGTACCCCGAGTGAAGTTCCACCTGCAATGATCATCAGAATTTAGTGCAGTTAACAAGAGTACATGCTATAGAAGAGCATTAGTAATCAGTTGTCAAGTCCATTTAGGCTTCCCAACTATAATTTTCATACCGAATTATTTTGTTAACCCCATTTTTATTATAAATGACTGAGTTTAATATTTACAATCAGTATCAGATGAACGTCAATTAAAGTGTGTTACTAAACCGTGTCCTCAATAATTTAAACTGCTTACTTGATACAATTGACGAGATATTGGCTTAGTAAATCTTATATCCCATACAGCTACATTATGCTCACAATTATTTCGATCAATAGTATCTGAACATGAACTGAAATGATTTTCATTAAGCCAAAGTACATCAGCTATCTAAAATTAAACAAAAAGAAACATTAACTAACCGATATGTCTAGCTGGGACTACAAAAGAAATTTAAGAGATCACAATCAGACGCCGTAGAATTCAACGTTTACCTTCTATGACGTCGTTTTTTGGCATCAAATAATCTCAACTGAAAGTAATCGGCCATACGCTAAATGTTTAAATCCTTCCGTTTTTGTTACTTATGAACTGCATATGATAAGTCTTAATTGCTGAATGTACATTCTTAACGGATGAACAAGGTAATGCTATTTAATTAAGTTTTTAGTAAAGTTAGAATATGGCCAATAGCGGACTAGAGGATGAGAGTTTCATCCTGTTTGAAACTAGTCATTTGGATGTGCTTGTAACGTAAATGTTACAAACTAGGACAGCTGTTATATCATCACATTAGACTCTTTAGTAATTCACATTCATAACATTGTGGTGGATACTACTTATAAGTCATCAATAAGTAGTAGGTAGCAGAGCGTTGGGTGGAGGCTGTGGCGATTCCTGATCAACGAGGAAAGACGGTGACCGAAGCAGTGATGCGGCACATCGTGGCCGACCACGGCGTCCCGAGAATGATATTGACCGATCAGGGTCCATGTTTCGAGAGCGAGGAGTTCACATCTCGCCTTGGGCAGTTAGGTATCAAAAGAGTCAGAACAACACCGTATCATCCTCAGACCAACGGACTAACTGAACGAAATAACCACACTCTAAAAGAGTGGTTGGCAGCAAAGGGGGGTAACTGGGAGACGGAATTACCGATGATATTATTAGCACATCGAGCCTCGAATCAAGGAACAAAAAAAAAGTCGTCATTTCAGCTGATGTACGGAAGGAGACCACGACTTTCAGGCAGCAACATCGCCTGGCCTCAGCCACGAAGGTGGAATGATAGGAAATGGAAGGAAGAGCGGAAACAAGAGGTGGAAAACATACAACGGAAACAGGAAATGGATGTTAAACGATCAGAACAGCACCAGGGGAATCAGCTGAGACACTTTTCAGTAGGAGATCTGGTGAAGTGTAGAGGACGGAGGAGCATAACAGGTAGTGAACTAAGCTCGAAGAAAGTACTCCCCAAATGGGAGGCCCGTATACAGTCATCGCTAGGCGTGGACTGATATACACCATCAAGAAGGACAACAAAGAGAAGCGTGTAAACATAAGTCAATTGCAAAGATGGATATGTTGGAATGATGGGGCGAATACGCAGAAACAACCAGCAACCACAGAAGCACGAAGGTCGGCGCGCATACGAGCACAGCAATTTAATGGAGGGGCGAGTGTGGTGGATACTACTTATAAGTCATCAATAAGTAGTAGGTAGCAGAGCGTCAAAGGAAATCGGGAAGAATCAGTAAACAGCAGACGAGACGAGTTGCGGGAGGGCAAGAGGTGAAGCACGATCGAAATACAGAGGACAATCGAGAACAACCAAGAGAAGCAGGCTGATAAACGATACAGTCCAGACAACGCGGAGGATGTGCAAATTGATGCTTGGAAGTAATGTATGTAATATTTTATGACCTACTCTGTTTTCGCCCAATAAACATTGCTTACCCAATTGTTGTTCTTCACAACATCACCAGAGACCGAACTCATGACTAGTAAGGAACACTTAAGTTTCGACCTGTAAGTTGGAACCGAATGGTTTATAGCATACCCGGTATAGTTGAACTCAAATGCTTACGGTTTCTCATTTGCTTTTTCTGAAGTATCTAACAAAATTCGTGACTAGTGAGGATATGAATAATAGTAGTGCATGGGGTATGTGAATATTGTAGAATGATGTAATCCACATAACAGACAGTTTGTAGTAAGACAACTATTTAAAACCAGAAAGCACTGAACTATTATTTCGTCTTAGAAAGAGTCAAGTTCATCTTTTATGTAGAGCTCTAATTTTACAGATATCTAGTAAACACTGATTCATTTTAAACGCATTACTAATTGATCCAACTGGATTACTGATAATAATACGAAGAATAATAAAGGCTAAGAAAAGCCATCTTAACCAGGAGATCTTGAGTATAGATCATATACTTCCATTTTTCTACTTATTATAAAACTTCAGTCGACATAAATTTAACGTGAGAAATCACATTTCATTATCCTAATTGTTAAATTATCAGTGTGCATAATAATTATGTGTTACAGATTAATGAAATACATTATATAATCTGACTTGATTTCAGTTATATCACAACTATGAATTTCATCTAATTTGTAATTTTTTGGCTTAATCTTCGAAGAACAATGAATAGTTGTAAGTGGACTTGGTGATCTTAAATATGGCCTGGTAACATACCAACTCTTGATTGAGCATTCTATAGATGGATACTTATCCAAGGGTATCTGAAAACGAAACTGCGTCAACAGTAGTCTTGGTGGGCCTAAGAGAAAATTGCTTGAAAGGGAACGATACAAGATCTTTCAGTGAAAAACTCTTGGAGTGTTAAATCCGTATGTTTGAAAGCTTTACCGATAGAGATGGACATAGTAGAGTGTATTACTTTTAGACGTAACAATTTTTAACACTTTCTATCTATTGTGAAGAGGCAGCTTATTTGAAAACGCTGGTTGTCTTGGAGCCGGACTCCTTACTGCCATCGTACCTCAGTGGATTTGGTAGTACAACTTCGTTACCAGAACTAAAGTTAGCTGTTTTTAATCTTATCGCTCTCTAAACGACCTGTTGGAATGGTAGGACTTTCAGGAATGTGTTTCAACCAGTGAAATTGGGTCATCACGATATCTAGTTCCGATCACCACGTTAGGGTAGCTAAAGTAAAAGGTGACTAAATAGTCATGATTATATAGTGATGGCTTTGTAAACTACTATCGGTATGGCAAATTAATCTTGCTTCAAAGTACATACCAGTCTACTCGAATCGAAAGGTGTAAGTTCTACCTGATCGATTACTAATATAATTCATTCCAAAAATGTAAAGAATATAACATGAAAATGTATGACTTAGCTGGATGTTTTAGTTAGACTGAGTTCATCGATTAGTTTCGGAGCTTTTATTGTCTTACTGGATGAACATCATTAGCACCTACTTTATTGAGAAGTGAGCAGCCTAAATATTCTACCACAAGCACTAAAGTTTCCTGTTTCAGTGATCTTGTCTATGAATCATTGCCTCCAGAGATTTTGGAAGCTTCATCTATCTGTATTTCTGTTGAGCGTTTTGTCCTGTCGACCTCTGATCATATCAATGTTTACTAGTGAAATTATTTAAATTCTTACTTTTAGAAAAAATGGATTTTGACTGATAGTCATCATCGTCATCAACAATGTAGAACCGGGCAAATACGCCCATACGTTCAAGTTGCCATAACAAGTTTGACTCGCAGTGCAATCCGGAACACATCAGTTAGATGTAAGTGTATCACAATGTTGATATGCCCATTAGGATTCAAACTCAAAACCTTTCGCTTCAAACGCCTAACACGTTGTCGAGTGAATTACTAGAACCTGATAGATCAGTCTATCAAAAATGATCAAAATCTGGGTTTAATCGCAAGTTGAGGAAGAAACATGGGGAACAATTTTATAAGCGTAGACAAGGTAGTTTTCCATTGACTCAACACTCTGGAAAAAAGAAGATACAGAAATAGGCTCTATACGTTCGAATATTTGATAACTTTGCCAATAAGGTCCGCTGCTTGTTTCTAAGTGACCTCACTTAACGTAGATGGTAGCTGTTATCATTTGTGAATGTTACTGGTTCACTAATAAAATTTGAATGTTGGATCATAACATAATCAAGTGCCGAGTTGTTTCGTACAACTGAACAACCAATCATGAAAAAGAAATCAGTAGCGTCACTTAACTATCCCAACAAATAAAATTTATACTATTGCAATAAAATGAGCTTTAAACAGCGTCGATAAAAGCTAATGACAAGTCGACATAAAGACCTTCCATTCGATTAAATTAATACTTAGCGTCCAATGTAGTGAAACCATAAAATGAATCATTAAACAACGACATGATTGAATTCAGTTATAATCTTCATTGTGTAACCGCCTCCGAGATATGAAGAGGACGTCGCGTTCTTCATACAGAATCGGATGCAGCTGAACAATGAGAAATGTGACGAAATTATGCATAGTTTCATAGTTACATATATTTGCATAGTTTTCATGCAAAAAAAATAGGACGAATAGTAGTTTATAACTCACATGCTATACAACAAAAATAGTAATTACAGCTAATAAGAAACTTTTATTATCTAACTTACTGAAGTCTTTAATTCTGTATGGGAAAACCTTAACTGAGGCAAAGCTGATGTTGAAATACGTAAGTCCCATAAACTTATAACACCACTAGTTCCACTAACTAACAAGGACGACGAAGGCGATGAGGAGGAGCAGTTTTTGATTTGTAACGATGCACAACGTAATAACTGACCAGTTTGTGAAGACACATTGAATTCTCTAAGTTTCTTACCTGGATGAAAATATGAAATGAAAAATAACTTTACGTGATGCAAAACAAAGATACATTGATGGTAAAGTAGTAAACTATTTGGATAACTACTATTGTTAGAAAGATTAGAATAAATAGAAAGTATGAAATTTACAAAACGACTCCCCTGGACAAGAATGAATCAAAACGTTTGAAATGAGAAAATAAATAACCATGTTACAAAGATTACTTGTTACAAATAACTCACGACCAGATTAATAGAAGTATTTTTCGCAAGAATTTTGCATGATGAGTGAAATACTGCATAATTTTACTGAAATAACAGTAACTATATATTGAATAAGTGTGCAGGATAAGAACATTTAAATGGAACTTTCATATAAATGTGATCATGTAGAGGGTAGATGTCTGATATGAGGTGCTACATGATGCTACAGATTCGTAGTTTTGAGCAAAGTATTATGTCAAGATAGTGATGCAAGAAGCAATGAAAGCTGACCAGGAAATCAAAAGATAATACGTAAATGACAATAAATAGGTAGTAGTGTGGTGGATGCTACTCATAAAGTCGTCCATAAGTAGTAGGTAGCGGAACGTATCGTGAAATTGGAAGAAATCAATAAACAGCGTATGAGGCGAGTTGCAAGGTGGCAAGAAGCGAAATTAGAATACATAGGAAAAATCGAGGACAACAAAGGAAAAGAAGTCTACAACCGACACGAATCAGAGAAAACGAATGATGTGCAAATTGATGATTTAAAGTAATGTATGTAATATTTTATGAGGTTCTCTGTCTTTGCCAATTGTATAGTTGCATGTTTTAGTTGGCGTCACTCTTGATGCGCCGGGGAGTTCCTGCAGCGATTCAAGGCCATTGAGGGGCTGGTCGGTGTCTGCGGGCAAAAGCGAAGGTGGTGGTCCTCGGGGCTGCAGGGGGGTGCGTAGAGGCGGCGTTCGATGACGTAGAGCTCGTGGAGAGTGTGGGGAATTCAGTCATTCTAGAAGAGATTGCCTGGGAAAACAGCGACTTTATGGGTACTATCCATCCCAGCAGAACTTCAGGAATAATGAATTTCTTTTTGATTGACCTCTTTTACAATATTTCATTATCAGATGTGTTTCAGTCTGTAGAATAGGAGTCTGATTTCGCTTGTGGTAGAATGCCTTGACAGTAAAGCAAAATCAACTTGAAGCTTTACAACTGAGTCTGGAAAGTGGCTAGTACTAGAGAACTACTCACTTAGTAACCGTACTTCACTTAGGTTCGGTAATAGTTAACACTCACCGGAAAAGTTCCTAATACAACCCTTAAGAGTACAGTAGTAACGGTCGCAAGCTGTAAGGTAATGACGCTAGCTCAATTCCACCAGAGTATCGGTTCCCTAAAGATTGTAAATACGCCAACTGATGAGTGCCAAATATCATAAAATCTAAATCAAGGATTTCATGCCAAATGTCTAAAAAAACCCTTTCCATTATTTTTACGTTTGATTGTTGGGGATGTTAGATCACAATAACTCACTTGGCGAACCTGTTATTTTTGTGGTTTTATTGTGTAAATTTGAATTTCCTGTTTTCGCGCCCAAAAGTTCCCTTCTCACCTTCAGTTCGTGTTTCCCACTTGGTAAGACGCTAAACCTTATTAGTTTATTGTTTATTTTAGTACGCTATTTATGACATTCCAAGGACGCTCTCTGTTTTTGTATAAATACGCATGAGTTGTGTGTGTTGATGTCGTCTGGCAGGCTGCCTGTGGAATTAAACGCTTCTTGCTGTCTTTGGACTTCTTACTCTACTTAGCTGGGCTGGAGCGCTGTGGAATAGCTTAGCTTCCTGTTACTGTGTCGCTGGTCTTACGTTCGTTAGCAGGTATCTAGGTGTCACCATAACTCGCGAATCCTAAGCACTAATGCCCTCAGTATATAGTCGGATCCCAATTTCTATCAAACTATTCATTTAAATTCTGACGAATGTCCCTACAAATAACTGCCGAAAAGGATAATAATATGGCAACCTATCACATGCAAGTACGTTACTTGTTTCGGCTTAATAAAAAAAAGTGATCCGCACACATACCTTGATTAATTTCCCAAATTTCAATGAATCCCTTACTAGTAGCCGCTACCAGTTGCAGAGATTGTGAATTTGTCGCAGTAGAATACAATTTCGACCAACAATAATAATCACGTCGTGAATTAAGTAGCGACGATGTTGCTGTTGTTGATGAAGTCAATTCATGATTGATATGGATTCGATGACCACATATAAGCAAAGGTGTTTTAAAAGTATCCGAATATGGAAGTCGCCATATCAAAATATGTGATGATAAATTATTAACAGTTTCATCTCGTTGTTTGCATAATGGACCACATAATGCAAGATACGGCCATTGAAGTGATAAACGAGGATAGATTATAGTATCATTCGTATCTGTAATATTAGATGCCTATTGTAAACATATGGAAATGATGCAATGATACAATATATCAAAATCATATAAAGAACAATCTAATGTTCACAATGAACCTACAGCATATCTATGTAGTGGAAGTTTGCAACATAGACAGAGACATGGGAGTGTTATACAACCTACTTTCCAACGTTAATTGTCACTGGTACAAAATTTAACATTGAAGTTATCCATAACACATAATAATTGTCCTGGATCCGGCCATCTTTTAATTTATTTAGTGAATGACTGATGTATATTACAGCGTAATTTTTAAGATGATATTTCAAGCGTCTGAAATTATCTACAGCTGCCCATACCTGAGTATATTGCAATCAACTAACCTATTTTAAATTTATTTTAAACAGGCTAATTATGAACGTTACACAGGTAACATTCCAGAATGCCTACGAATAATCTGTGTTGTAAGAATTCAAGTAAATACATTTCAATTGTTGACATACTATCCTCCTTAGCTATCTTATGAATTTGTTGGAATGCATGCATCTAGTATATGATTGATGGGCAGATAGTTGTAACAGCTTAACTGGTAGCAAATGTATTGTGATTGATAATGAGTAGGAAATATTAACTGTTACTAATAAATTGAAACTTATTGCCATACCGCTGTTGTAGATAACAAATCTTTATAACAACATAATACATAACAGTATTAATATTTAAATTGGTTTGACTGGCAAGCGGAATCCAGGACGCGCATTTCTTCCTATTCGGGACTCGTTGACTGGATGTACATGCATACCACTGTTGATGTTCGTACTGGGATACAAGCTTATTCTAATTACATATACACCCGTTGCACAAATGTGACTGTCTGGACACAGTAGCCTAGTGGTGAACCTGGTGGCGTTTGGCAAAAAGCGGACTCAGTTCGAATCCCAGTGTAAACATCAACATTGGGATGCAGGTACATCCAGCCAATGAGTCCCAAATAGGACGAACTGTGCGTCCTGGATTGCGCCTGCTAGTCACGAACCAACTTAAATATTACTTGTGTACTACCGCTATATCGAGGTAATCAGCTCAGGATGCAAATATGGCAACAGAAGCTGACCAGTTTCAGTCCATTAAAAATCAACGGGAAGATGCAAGCTTATAATAATAATAATAATAATAATAATAATAATAATAATAATAATAATAATTATTATTATTATTATTATTATTATTATTATTATTATTATTATTATTATTATTACATGAATATATTAATTCAGTGTAGCCCAATATGCTGCGAAATATCACCGATAATGTTGGATACAACTTATCTAAAGAACGCTGGAAACAGTCACCATTAACGTCAGTTTATTTGGTCAATCAAACCTCACAAAGTTCTTCAACATGACACATCTCAGAATGAAAATTAATAGTAACGTTGCAAAATGAATGACTTTCTCTACACAAATGAATTATTATTAAACAATTATTATTGTAAAAAAAAACAGTTACAAGCAACACAAAACCTGGTACAAATGTGCATTGGCTCAAGTTACCACAACACTTCAGAGAAATCGAGTTAAATATCAAAGTACTTGAGAGCGAAGAATTACCCTGTGGGAAGAAAGCTACAAAACATTATCGAATTTCACGATCTAGACAAAGTTAAAGCGTTGACACACTCAGTGAATAGTTTAGAGCCACAACACACAATGTTTTCAACCGCCTATCGGTATAATTGTGCGGGCTCCAACTAAGTAGTCTGCACTTACGAATACGGTCCAGACCAGCAGTCAATTCACGGACTGATACCACGTCTTGGTCTAATCAGCCCCAGCTTTGCCCAACGTATTCTCCCTCGCCAGTCAACATCGTGAGTTGTAGTAAGCAGTGGTTAAGTGCATCTAATACATGTCCAAATACTCTCACTTGGTGAAACTCTACCTCCTTTCAGTAACAATCCATATAGCTACAATATTGCTTAGGCGATGGTCCTAACACACGCGACTGATGTTTCGAAGTCACCTATCAATTTATTACTGTCTTCTGCTTTTAAAGATCACCTTACCTAGCCATAAAATAAAACAAAGTGTACTGTTGCGTAGTACGGTCGTCCTATGGCTGACAAACAGTTTTCTCACCTAATCCATCAATGACATAAGTTGAAAAACCCTAACGAATTTTCTGTATAGACGCAGAAATTTTGTTAAACATTAACCTACTGTGGATGATGACACTCCTTAATAAGTGAAGTGATAAACATGTTTAGTTACATCACTCCTTATGATTCATTGTAGTGTTGACCCAGACCGATCTAGAAGTAACACTTGTATTTAGAGAGGTATGAACATATCCCAAATGCCCTAAAATTTTTGGTCAAGGTGATCAAAAGATCCAGTGTTTAGTAAGCATCTTTACTAAACGACATTATTTCGACTGCATATATGCTTAACGTTAAAAATTGAATTTTTCGGTAGGAAATTATTTCCTGAAAATCCAGATAAGTAAAACATTATTTTTATAAAAAAAAGTCTATGATGAAATTAAATGAAAACAACGATAGTGGGAAACCTTGAACAATATCACATTCCAATGAATAGCAATGATCAATCTGAAGGTATGTGTATTCTACTAACATTCAGTTTCATATTACACGGAACAAATTTTTATGTGAAAATATTTTTTAAGTATATTCTACCAATTTCAAACTGATTATGACATTTTCATCTCGTTGTAGACAGATTCCTGTATATATTCGAAAGGTATAGTAAATCCATGAACTTGTGTAATTTTCAGTTAATCAGTAGTTAGTCTTTGTAGACAAAAAGTATTTTTCGCAGAAGTAATGAAACATGCTACAGTTTATTGGTTTTATAATGTTTATCGACTTTCCAAAAGCATAAGTTTTCTAATTTTAATATTGAAGAAATATCATTACATAACTTCATCAATTCGAGTGTAGATATGTTCAACGTTGAAGGTTTTATAGAAAATTCATCATCCACTACAAAATATCTTTGTTAGTAAATTCAATGAATATTAGTAGAGATGAAAAAACATGAGAAACATAGTTGTCCGCATACTGATATGAAGAAATTATGTCAGATGGCCGATAGCATTATTGTCTATTTCTTCAATTCATCTATTATTCAATAAATTATTATGGATTGAATTGAGATAGTTTGTGGAGATCGGTGTTAAGTTTAACTGATTAAAATACATCACAGATTAACGTTGGCAGGGTACCATTGAAAACTAGGGAGGATTGAACATCTGCTTCGTCCTAATGTAGGACTCGACAGAAATGCACACCCTAAATCCTGTCCCATCTCAATAGTGACTAACTTCAAGATGTTCCTAAAGCTCTAGTAGAAAGTCGTCACTAGCGGATTTCAGACTCGTCAGGAGTGAGACATTTATCGCCAATGACAATGGATAATCGTCGTGCTATATATCATAAACTGATGAAAGAGGAAATTCTACCATTGGAGGGTTAGGTATTCACCAAACTTACACCTCCGAAGTGGAATCTAGGATGTGTACTGCTGAGAAGTCTCATACTAAGACGAAACAGCTGTCCGATGATCCCTAGTTTTCAACAGTATCCTGTAAACATCAATCTGTGATGTATTCAATCGACTATTAACAGAATAATTTCTTTTTGAATTTACTGACTATAAAAACAGTTAATGAGAACAGAACACTGATTGATGCATGTATTATATGCAATCATTAGACAAAAAACATGATCATTTGATGTACTTAACAATGTCATGTTTACTTTATGAAGACGATATGATGTAAAAAAGAATGATTTTTCTTAATAATTTTAAATGTATTAAGCATTTAAACAAAGGTATTGCTACTGCTTATTTTATGTAATGAAAGATGAAGTTTATCATTCTTTTTTGTTTTGAAATTCGCGCAAAACAAAATTAAAAAATAGTATTCTGAATTCTAATTGGTTCATTAGTATACTAAACTTTTATCATGTGACACCATAGTGCTAAACATACACTATTTGCCTATCTGTATTTAATCGAATAAGAGTTGTAGGAGAACCACTATTAAAATGTATTAGCAGTTTACAAATAATCGATTCAATTTAATTGACTTCCATCTCATATTTAGTATATGTACATCTAAGAAACAAATGTAATGAGTACTTTGGAGTTGAAAGTGAAATCAAATGTATTCAACGAATATCTTTATGAGCTAGCGTTATCTTCGGAGTTTATTAAATGTTTCATATCTAGCACTTTTGATAATTTTTCTATTCATCTAATAAGTGATTTTAATGTCTCTTAGTGTGTTTGTTCTTACTACAAGTTTCATTCCAAGCTATAACTTTAACTATATGTGTTTTTCATCAGGTAAATTCGGCTGCGATACGTTGTCATTTTCATGGTTAACGGTTGCAATTATGACTCTTCAGCAGCGGCGATTCACTAAACCTACAAGGGAATAGAGCCCAGAATCTTCAGGCTTTGAGGAGAACTCTTTACCGTTAGACCACTAAGCAAGTCGATTCGCGATACATAAGGTCGCGCAAATATAGTGCGAAATGACTGAGTTAGAAATATCAACTGTTGGATGCTGGCTGGCTCAGTGGTTTAATGGTAAGGCGTTCGCCGCGAAACCTGAAGGTCCTGGGCTCTGTTCCCTCCTGAAGGTAGCGGATGCACACTGTTCAAGAGGCTCGCACTGGAATAAAATAGCTATCTGGTGTTTCGTGCATCTAATCGGTTATCTTACTAAGACCCATTCGAGATATTAAATAAATATTCAATAACCTCAAAAACATTCATTTACAAATGTGAATAACTTTGCAATTTTAAAAAAATACACTGTAAGACGCAGTACACACTCACTAAATAAACAAAAAGTGACTACAAGTGTTGGCTACGATAAAAAAGATAGCTATTCAGCGTTTATCTGAAGTGAACTTACCTTATGGTCGATTACGTAGGAAATGGAGAAATCACTATTACTATTCTTTGTCACAGTATGATTTTCCAGACAAGTAATATTCTGACGTAATAAATTTTCATCCTTTAAACATTCATCCTTTTGTAATGAAGAATCATCATCTTTTTGAATCATTGGTACTGTACACGGCAATAAATCATTATCGTGTAATGTGGATGTCCAAAATCTAGCTAAATACGAAAATATGATTTGGAGGAACAAGGTTCGTTGATGTTACATGAGGTGATCTTTTTTTATTCCTAATAAAATTCAGACACAAGATATGACTTACGTTAAGTCAATATAAGCATGGGTTCGAATGGCAATACCATATTAGGAAGCAAAATAAATATCAAAGATAACAAGACCTGTAGTAACATCAGAGATAGTAAACAAGATAAGAGAAGAAAAGATAGAATTCATAGAATAAAGGGTACAAAATAATTCGTAAACTCAGGATCTAAGGAAGGACAAAGAGTGAATTCATCTGTGTTATTGTCATTAATCTTGAATTATATCATATATTGTATCCAATTATCCACTAAAATGGATCATACTAAAAGTTAACAACTTAAAGAACTGATGAGACGTCTTTGTTTGGTAGCCCTTACTGTAACTCCAAACAACTAACGGTGACATCGCGTGATAAGGTAAGCAGTAGATGGATATACTTAATACATGCCTCACGTATATGAAATGACAGAGATATACTACTTCACCAACTGAATTACAACATTTGCCTAATATTTTGCATCTAACCTTAATGTTACCTACTCGATGATCCCAACACAAGTGAGCAATATTTTGAAGACACTTAAGATTATATACCACTAAACTACGACAATCCTTTACTTTTAGAGGTTGTGTTTAAGTTAGTCAGTTACAACATAAAACTTGGTACGTGCGTATATTAAGATCAAGTTGCCATGCCCCAATAAGCAGATAGTGGTAAAATCATCTGACAAAATCCGATAGTGGAGGTAGTAACAGTACTAGTATTAATGGAATGGATTAGAAATCGAAGGTAAGATTTAAGAAAATACAAATTGGTAACAAAAATTATGAAGAATGCAAAAATTGAGAATTTGGAGAACAACCAATAGATGCACCTGGGCCATTGCGAACGATTTTGAGCCATTTCACCCAGTCTCTAACCATTTGTTACGAGTATCACACAGACCCAAACTAAGCAGTCTGTATTTATTAACGTGGCTCAGCCCAACTGTTAATGACTTCATAGACTGACGCCATGTTTTGGTTTGGTCACCCCTATATTTTTTCCAATCTACTCCTACACTAGATAGCACTGCTCATCGAGGTAGGCAATGGTTGAGCATACGTAACACATGTCCTAAACACCTCAGCTGTTGAGGATTTACTAATTCATAAATCGATTTACCACAATTACCTAGTACACTCTATTCCTAACCCAGTGGACCCAGAAAACACTAGCAATGCTTCTGAAACATTTATGACCGAATACCAGTAGCTTACGAATATCCTTTATCCTTAATTCCTGTGTTTCACACTCATAAAGTAAAAAGGATCGAAGTGTAAGGCAGTAAACTCATATATTGATCGGTAGGGATATGTCTCGCATACGCCACAAGTGATGTAGACTGACGAAAGCCAATCGAGTCTTCTGTTTCCGTGACGAGATATCATCAGATATCAGGCCATCTGGAATGCTAAGTGAACGGGCCAATAAACCTAAGTACTTTACACCCTACCACTAATTTCGGTGCAGACACAAGTCAATTCTGACGCTACATTTTAATTTTGGATGAGGAGAATTGCATCCCAAATATACTTGCATTGATAGAAGGTAGAAGACTGCATTTTTGTAAGCATCTTAACTCAATAGAACCTATGTCTTCTGCATACTCTAAGTCAACAAGTGTATCTCCTGGAAGAAGTTCAACTCCTGAGAAGTGAGACGACGAAAATGTTAGCCATAAAAGCGTGTCGATAATAAAAATGGGTAAAGTGGTCTTGTTTCAAAGACAAGTGGTAAAAAAAGCGAAATATCAAAACACCACACTCGTTATTTGCTTGATAGACAGATATCTTACCTCCGCCATTGATGATGGGGATTGAGTAAAGCCAAGAGACGGAGAGTTAAAGACAAAAACTACAAGCGGTGATGAGAGTTTGCAAGATAAGTCAAGTAGAAAGGTGTTCGTTGAATAAACAATTTTGCTTCGGTACTTTAAGCTTACGTGCAGAACTAACTACTTAGAAAACTCGGAAAGTTCCACTTAATAATAATGTATGAATAAAAGTTTAATGAAGACAACCACTTGCAAACAAAAAAGATACGTGCTCAAAAGTAAATTGGCTTCTATTGTCGTAAGTGATTATGAAAGTCGGAATCTCAAGGTATTCAGATACTAACTTCTTTTAATTCTCTGGATCCCAACACCTCCATACTTAACAAAAAGCGACAAACAATTTGTTAACTGATATGGACAGCATTAGTGTGCTTTTCACCTTGATTCTTACTCCAAACAGCATTAGGTATACAGAGGAACTATGAATTAACACGTGAGTTATCATGGACAAAACACCTTACTACAGGTTAACACTCTTATCTAATGACTGGCTGGTAAACATGACGTACACAGATAATTTTTGATTTAGTGAATCATCCGCAATATTTACAGGACTCTAAGAATTTCGTAATCATTCTTAAACGGCATACTTCTCAATCGTAGAACGGCACACAACATTTCCACACAGAATACTCACCTACTGACTGACAGCAACCGATTGTCTCAATGCTATAAGTCAATCAGATCTAGTTAGTATATTTTAGCAAGTCTTGATATATCATGATACAAATTTGCGAGATGGGTGCAAAAGTGGCTGCCAAAGATTCGTGAATTTGAGCTCAACTCATTTGAAAAACACTACGTCTTTATAAATCTTTTATACGAGAGTATAGGGACAGTTTTCCATACAGTAGGCGGACTATGGCAACCTCACACAAGTGATCATTCATATTTATATTTTGTGATAGCAGTTGTTAGCTTATGTAGATTTCAATGAATTGATAACGGTATAAACTAAAAACAACACGATGCAATTCATCAACCAATGATATATATGTTGCATCAAGGCTTCACGGTAAATTGAGAAAAAAAGCAGAGGAATCTTATTAATAAAATTAACCGACTGAAGGCTGTATTCTATTGGTTCATGAATAGATTAATAATCCACAAGTGTGGATATAAATATGGATATATATAGACACAAATATAGTTCGCATACTCACGTAATTATAGTCTGTGAACAAAGTTGTTGTTTGTGCTCATGTTATATTACTTAACGTAGAGGGTAGTTAACGTCAATAAGGAACGTTACTGGTTCCCTGAGCAAGGTCGGACTCTCAGAAAATAACAATATGACGGACAAGAACTAAGCTTGCCAGCTATGTGTTAGTCCACTGACCAGCGAGTGACTGATGAAAACGATATCCTCCAATAGATTACGATATCGAATCGCGTAGTTTTATTAAACATAACACTTATTCTTCTAGTAAATAATGCCGTCTAAAATATAAGTTGTTTCAGAGGCTTGAGTCAAAAATTCAGTATCGTGGGCCATTATCGATTAGTGACATCGTATTACTGCATTCGAATAAAATTTTATGCATGAATATTAAGTACCTAAACTATGCCATCAAACATTATCAACATAGTGTTTGACAGAGATGTGAGTTAACTCAGGTCGCTATACTGCAACATACAGAGGATGAAAATGAGATCAACCACATGAATAGCAAACAGGCTTAATGAGAATAAAAATGATTAAACAATGACAATGTATGTACTGGAACTAAAGATCTAAAGAACGATAAAGAATGAATATGTTTGGGCGACTGTAATGAAATCTGAGCAATGTCATCAAGCATGTGATCAAGGTCATCATGCGGACTCCAACCAGATGGTCAGAAATGACCAACATACTTCATACCAAGAATCGAAGATTTTATAAACTGTTCCACTGTCTTGGTAACTGACACTATGAACCGAAGTATGTGGTTGTCGGGCATATATGTAACACGGTTTATACACTTTAATCAACGAAACTTATCTTAAATTATGCATCATTAACATAACAATAATTCACAACAATCAAAACTCATTTACCATTATTATCCTTATCAATATCTTTTAAATTGAAAAAATCTTCATCTGTAACACACACATTTGGAGAAGATTTGAAATCAACATGATTTTGTGATGCATATTCAAATGATGAACAATCTGATTCCGATATATCTGAATCAGAGTAACTAACCAACTCAGACTAAAATAAGATAATAAACAAAAACAAATAAGTGATCTTCTTAACTGAATGTTAACCATAAATAAATAACGTACATATAATTTGAATGTATTGGAACATTCCTGTTGATGATATGGAGTAACATTAGTCAGTTTCTAATGTCGAATGTGCACTTTGAGATGAATGACTCGATACGGCAGTAGTAGTAGAAATCAAGTTGGATTTTGGATGCATGTTGAATCCAGAACGCGCAAAATGAAGTATACATACTAGTTTCTAAGGTGTCACCTGCCTAGAATAAGTAACTCACTAAAGAAAGCCATGGAGTTCGACGAAAATGGGTTGAATTTGAGTCACAGTAGGTAAACGTCAACAGTAAAACAGGTAAATTCATGTTAACGAGTTCCCTAACAGGATGAAACGTGATTGCTGGATTCCACTCGCCAGGTATAATCCAATCCAAATCATTATCGTGCATAATGAAACAAATTTATTGCCATTATAAGTAGTTGCGGAAACTGATGGGCTTTAACTTCCACATTACTCAGTGATATTAACCACACAACAATTGGAAACCACTACGTAGCTTCTCCGTGGCAGTTATAACCTTACAAGTAATGGAGGCCATGACATTCAGGCTCCGAGTTCGATAAGAAGATAAAACAACTGCTGATTGTTTTCTAGTTTTCAAGGATTACTTAACTAAGATTAGTATGCTTAACGATCTTATTATTTATATGAGTAGCCTGCAATTACTGTTTCACTGATGAGACTAAAGAGGGCTTTGAGAATAAGATGAAGCAGAGAGTAAGCATGATTGTTAAGTCAGTAATTTCATTAGCAGTTGAGTAACATAAAATATCCGCATTATTCAATTAGCCGTGGAATTGAATCTGGTTTTTCTTTGTGTTTAATATTTTGCATATGGATATCTTATTTTGTGTTATGACGAATACAATTCCGAAAGTTAGTTAATCTTATTTAGTGAGCCAACATAATATTTTGTTACATAATAAAATTAAGCTTTTAGTATGTGATCTTGTCTTTGGATATCAGTTCATTCTAAAGCCCGATATAATAATCCTATCTTGGGAGCAATGGTGATGTGTTACACAAACATGTTCGTAGTAGATGGTTAAACTTAATTTTAAATTCCTTAAATATTAGTTAGACTCCAAATATACAGTACTTATTTACTAAATAGATGGAAGGATTATCGAAAATGCTAGAAACAATATAGACACTATAGCGCATAGATTAGGTTTCAGAATCCAAATGTGAAATTTGTTGTACTTATTATGCAAACTACAACCACAGATGTCTGTTGATAACAAAAAAATGTGAGTTTACCCTATTTGTCATAAAATATAATCACATTACTGAATTCCTACTGACTGTATATATTTCCAATGAGTATATAGTTAGTAAAAAATAAAAACCCGGAGTGAGCATTAGGGACGTGTAAACTGATCCTGAGATACTCTTGACCCCTATTTAACCAATCAAAACGTAGCAGAAAGAATAGGATTATCCACAACGCCGTCAATGTTTAATAAGTATGTTGAATTGAGAAGCCTCGACTAGTTTTCTGTTAATTTAGTGAGCGGATTCTGTATATTAGATTGTGATTTTGATTGAATGTTTCGTTTCAAACATTTAGAGTTGTTATCAACCTTCTACTATGAACATATCAGTATAGTGCAAACACATACTCAAGGTTATAACTAGAAATGAAGTCTTTACTTAAGACTGCAGTACAATATGCTGTTCTAATTGACCAAATGACCGGAAAAATGATCGGAAGTGCTGAGTTTAATGCACTAATTAGGCATTGAGAATGATACAGATAACCTGAACCTGGCAAGAATTCAACAATGATTAATAACATACAATGAAATAATTTACAATGGACAGTTTTAATGTCACTGGTGAACTTTTCAAAAACGAGCAAAGATGACTATATCTTGAATTATATATATTCGATAGAAATAAGATTTAAAATTAGGTTAGGATTTAGGATCAAGGTTAATGGTTAACTTTAGCAATAAATCCCAATCATGACTGCTAACCGTATCCTTCAATGATGCTTTCATCATTAAAACTAATCACCAACATTTGACAGTTAACATACTCATTTAATTTGGATTGTGACTGGCAAGTGGAATCCAGGACACGCGTTTCGTCCTATTTGGAACTTATCGGTTGGATGTACCTGCATCCCAATGTTGATGTTCACAGTGAGAAATCCGCTCAGGATGCACATATAGCAATAGAGACTAACCAGCTTCAGTCTATAACAAATCAATGGGAATATACAAATTCATCCTACTAGTTAACATACTGTTTTGACATATGTCTTAGTAGGCAACAGTATAGTCATAGAGATGAGTGTGAGTAATTTTTAAACTTTCTGTGAGTAACTATTACAGCCTATTAGTGACAATTAAAAAAAGCCTGAGACCAATAAAAAAGCACTTAATGTATTTAGTTTGGAAGCACAGAAAGCGAAAAATTTCTAAAGTAAATCTAATTTTCGACAATACAGTGAAAATTATGATGGCAAACGTATGGAATACTAAGTTCAAAGAGTTCATTCTAAGCTCTAAAGTTTTGAAACTTCTGTTTTTCATCCAACGAATAAGACTCTATACTTGTAATTGTTGTAGTATACAAATTTTGAAGAACTATGTACGCTCAGAATGAGATCTTTCGTGAAACTTGTACTCTAATATGTAATAATCACCCACTAAATAAACAGAAAAGTAGCTGAAAATTCTAGAAGAGATACATTTACTAAATGTAGTAAACGTTTGAAATAATTTCAGTCAAATTAGGTTATTGATACAATAGTCAAAACGACAGATGGTAAATCACAAAGAAAACATGACAAAGTGAATTATGCCTTGGCTCAATTTACAATTAACGCCGCCTTCAGCTCTTCTAGGGTTGCGGCTGGTCCCAAGCCAGAGTAAAGAAAGAGGGTTGGGCATAGGGCTAGCACCCCTATGCCGTTAAACACAAGCTTACTAAGAAAACGCTAACCAGAATTAACAAACTTAACCATTTAAACTCTGTCCTAGGAGTGGAAGGAATCTATATGACGCTTCATGATGAAAGCCGAGATTCTTCGGAATTCATGAGGCCGATGACCCCCCCTTCTAACAACCAGAGCAAAAAATTTTATAGGTACATGGAATGTTCGGACAATGTGGGAGACCGGGAAGATCAATCAGATATCAGCAGAAATGAAGAGATACAACCTGATAGTGCTCGGAATCAGCGAAACCCATTCGACTCAAACTGGACAGAAAACCAGAAAGCCACGGGAGAGGTGCTACTATACTCCGGGCACGAAGAGAAAAATGCCCCACACACCCAAGGAGTCGCTCTGGTGCTGTCCAAGAAAGCGCGCAATTCACTTGTAGGATGGGAACCACATGGACCCAGGATCATCAAAGCATCTTTCAAGACAATGAAGAAGGGGATTGCAATGAACATTATCCAATGTTATGCACCTATCAATGATGGTAACGACGAGGACAAAGATCATTTTTATGATAGGCTGCAATCAATTATAGCGAAGTGTCCAGGAAAGGATCTGACAATCCTAATGGGGGACCTAAATGCCAAAGTCGGAATGGACAACGCCGGTTACGAAGACATCATGGGACAACAGGGACTGGGGGAAAGAAATGAGAATGGTGAAAGATTTACAAATCTATGCGCTTTCAACAAAATGGTCATAGGTGGTACAATATTCCCCCACAAACGCATACACAAGGTTACATGGGTCACACCGGATCATACTACAGAGAATCAAATTGATCATATATGCATCAATAAAAAATTCAGAAGATCAATGGAAGATGTGAGAACCAGGAGAGGAGCTGATGTAGCTTCAGACCACCAGCTAGTGGTTGCCAAAATGAAGCTGAAGCTAAAGAAGCAATGGATAACTGGAGCAACAGCATTAAAACGGTTCAATACAGCCTCTCTTCGAAATACTGAAAAACTCAAGGAATTCAAAATAACTCACAACAACAGGTTTCAAGCCTTACAAGATCTGCAGAACGAGGAAGAAACCACTATGGAGGACAACTGGAAGGGAATCAAAGAGGCAGTAAACTCAACTTGTCAAGAGGCTCTGGGCTGCAAGAACTACCGTCATAAGGAATGGATTTCCACAGAGACCCTGAGCTAAATTCAACAAAGGAGGAACAAGAAGGCAGAAATCAACAAGAGCCGAACTAGAGCAGAAAAAATCAAGGCACAAAGTGAATTTACAGAAGCAAATAGACAAGTAAAGAGCATTCGAGGCGACAAACAGAAATACATCAAAGGCCTTGCAGCGACAGCGGAAAAAGCTGCAAGAGAAGGAAATATGAAACAGCTATACGACACGACGAAGAAACTGGCAGGTAAATATGGTAAACTACAGCGAGCGGTCAAGAACAAAGAAGGCAAGCTAATCATTGAGATCCAAGAACAAAGAAACAGATGCGTAGAACACTTTGAGGAACTTTTAAATAGGCCAGCTCCACTGAACACACCAGACATCGAAGCAGAACCTACAGATCTCCTGATATATGTCACTTCACCAACGATGGAAGAAATCAAGATAGCCATCAAACAGATCAAAAGTGGGAACGCAGCAGGACCTGACAATATACCAGCCGAAGCACTCAAGTCAAACATAGACATAACGGCAAGAATGTTCCACGTTTCATTCAAGAGTTTCTGGGAGGAAGAACAAGTGCAGGTGGATCGGAAAGAAGGATACCTTATCAAGATACCAAAGAAACGAGATTTGAGCAAATGTGAAAACTACACAGGGATCACACTGTTGTCAGTACCAGGGATAGTCTTCAACAGAGAGTTGTTGAACATAATGAAAGAACCAGTGGACGCTCAACTTCGACGCCAATAGGCTGGTTTCCGTAAGGATCGGTCGTGCACAGACCAAATCGCAACACTACGGATCATCGTTGAGCAATCAACTGAATAAAACCCGTCACTGTACATCAACTTCATTG
Source organism: Schistosoma japonicum (assembly GCA_025215515.1). Classification (NCBI taxonomy): domain Eukaryota; kingdom Metazoa; phylum Platyhelminthes; class Trematoda; order Strigeidida; family Schistosomatidae; genus Schistosoma; species Schistosoma japonicum. The sequence goes on along the minus strand of CM046067.1, from coordinate 5,577,755 downwards.
GGACTCCAAACAACTGTCTACCAACCTCAAAGTCACACTCTCCGATTCGAATGTCAAGACACTTCTGCTTTATGGAGCTGAAACGTGGAGAACTACTGCAAACATCATCAGGAGGGTACAAGTATTTCTAAACCATTGTCTAAGCAAAATACTGAATGCCCTTTGGCCGGAAACCATCAGCAACAGCCTACTATGGGAGAGAACAAACCAACTTCCAGCTGAAGAGGAAATCAGGAAACGACGTTGGAAATGGATAGGACATACATTGCGGAAATCATCTGACTGCATCACGAGACAAGCACTAACTTGGAATCCTGTTGGAAAACGGAAAAGAGGAAGGCCAAAGAACACATTGCGTCGAGAATCGGAAGCAGACATTAAAAGGATGAACAGCAACTGGAAAAAGATGGGAAGGACTGCTCAGGATAGAGTTGAATGGAAAATACTGGTAAGCGGCCTATGCTCCTTCAAGAAGGGTAACAGGCGTAAGTAAGTAAGTCAATTTACAATTATTTGGATCAGCATCGATAAATCTTTAAATAATCGTTAATTAGTGTTGGTGATTATACCATCCAAAGCATTGAATCATATTACTTGCATAGTGATCCGATCAAACAATAAGAAGTGTATATTACAGTTACATCAGAGTTGCAGATCATAACAAATTGAACATTAATGCACTTAGTAAACATTGTGATTACCGTTACAGTTGAATGGACTACTACATAATCCTCGTCATCTATATAATAAAAATTTATTATTATCAAAGCACATTTCGTTACAAAAACCATTTTGTTCTTGTAAAAAACTTTTAGAAATTAAAATCGTGCAATATATAGCTACAGGTTTCGTCATTAAAATAATTCAGTAGTCCAATGTGGAATGGGTATGTCAAACAGCAGTTTACAAGATACTATCACTTAACTGTCAATCATAAACAACATTCAGCCAGGTACAAATGTCCGTTAGCTGAAGTTGCTCATCATTTTGACAAGATGAGATGAAATTAACAAGATTCGTAACAAAGGAATCAAAATGATGCAGTAAACTGACTAGAGCTGCATGGTGGTTACACTAGTCTATCATAATGACTTAAATGAGTAATGTTGACTGAATAACTGGTGTTTTTAGATCCTATCACATCAAGCATGTTGGAAGGACTAAAAGCTACGAACTTAAAGGCTGAAAGCAGTTATATTGCCTAACTGTGCCAATTATTCATGTTACACATTAGAAAATGACAAAAATTTGAAAGCGCTACACATCAATCTTATTCCACAGTGTAGAATAACCGGAAGAGAAAGTCAATAAGTCGCGAAACCATAACCGCCAACTAGTTGCCTTAGTGGTAGTTCTACACTTTACAATAATTCTATATCAGTAATCAAATAGCTGATTACTTGACTGCAATCAGATACTATGTGTTAGACAAATAAAACCTTCAACTTCTCGACTTCAAGCTATTACCGACTACTGACAGATTATTAGTAAAGAATGGTGGTATTTATCAGTATTATATGATATATGTACGAGTAAAAGTATCTATATAATTTGCTTCAAAATAACTTGACAAGAGAATAGATACAATGTGTAGCAGTTACTTGATTTTTTAACAGTCCGTCTCATAGGCATGACTAAACTGACTTACTTTCAACCATTCACGGTGCAAATTAGTCGTTCAGAATAAAAAATGATAGAACAGTGTTCTATATGGTGACATTACATGATGACAAACACATTAGAGGAGTGTGCTTTATAACTGAAACACATTTACACTAATGAATCATAATGTCAATTAGAACTTTTAAAAATATGCAGAATATATAATCTAGTTGGAGCGATTAGGTGACTGGAAGTAGTTAGCAAGAAACTCTACTGTTGTGATAGATGGAACTTGCCGATCAGGTGTACCTACAAGCATGAGGAGACTGATGCTCTCTGCAAAAATGATGGAACCCACGTTGCAGAGTTACACAAACTGAGATGTTAAAATTAAACCGCTACTCAGGACCGCATACATATGACATTAGTCGGGAATTTCAGTATATTTCTAATTAGATAAGTTTCGCTTAATCAGTCATACATAATGTAGCCTGGAACAATTGTAATCTAGTCCATATTGCCATACTATTTTAGCACGAGACCAAACTAACATGAATAAAATAGGGAACTAAATAACGTAGTAAGAATGATAAAGAGAGACTAAACGTTGAGACAGTAGTTCGATAGGATGAAAATGTATTTATGAAGGAACACCAGAACAGGAGTGGATGAGTCTGTTCTACTGTGACAGATTTCGAGTCATATCACAAGTCTCCAATCATTGGTTGTAACAAACCCACATCTACAAACATAATTCAGACCTACAGTTACGCACTTAATAAAGTGGAGTTATGCTTTATCTTATAACCGCCTCTTTCTTCTGACCAACTTCTACTCTGCAGGCTGAGGCAGGTGTTTAGGCATAAGTAGAACATGTCCTAACAATCCCATTTAGTGCAGATTCATAACCTCATCAACTAATTTGTCATCTTTACCTACTATCCTATACATAATCTATGCTTCGCACACGCATTAGTCTCATAATACTCGGACATTGCTTCAGAGATGTGATCGAAAAATTGTAACCACTCTACATACTGAGTGACTTATGTCATACATTCGTATCAAAATGGGCTAAAGTAAATTATAATGTTTCAAATATTTAATAAATGAATACTCTATCCATCATTCGAACTCACATTCCCGTTCATTCACTGAATAAGTACTCCATATTATCCTTCAATTTTCACTAAAGATTTCAGTTTCAAGCCTTAACTTTAATTATATTTATGTCTGAATTTAGCGTATCGAATAGTATGAGTCTGGATAGGTTTATAGTAAACATACTTGTAGATAACTTCAAACCATTGAAATTATCTTTTTAATGAAAATGAGCAGAAAACTGATCGAAAACGTTACATACAACACACATTTAGTGCTATTTTTTGCAGCTTGAAACTATCTATATTTTAATCACACAAAAACAACAACAACAAAAACTTCCTCAGCATTAGGAAGTCAATCACTCAATCATATAACTAACAACAGAAAAGTGTAACAATAATAAATAAGTCTTCTTCTTTATTAAAGATCCATAGAATACATTCTTTAATTATTACTAATATTATTCTTATAATGTATACGATACATTAAGAAAATACTCATCATTGACATTATTGTCATAAATTTATGCAAACCATTGTGTACACGGGAGGGACATTAAAAAGTAAAGTAGTACAATTGAAGAGAACCGGAGAAAAAGAAATTAGAATAAAACAATCAATTTGAAATATGCATACACCGTAATTATGAACAAGATGAAGGTAAATCAAAAATATGCATTAATATATATAATCACATGAGTGCAATACATGTCAATAATGAAAGAACCTTTACAATAGGATAATAAACACTGAATTGTCAACGGAGTGTACTTTAAGTTGTGACGGCAACCAGTTAGTTATCTAAACGCACACGCATACACTAACACCTACTCCAAATAATAAATAGTTGAGCAGATTAAAATATGCTTCGGTATCCGAATGGGTACACTCACTTAACCCACCTCTTCCGCTCATACAATACATGAATGATGAATAGATTAACTAAGAAGGCATAAACGAACTATATGACGAACTATAAACAAATAGAACTCGAAAATTTCATCGAAAGAAATAACAAATATAAAGGTGTATAGATGTGTGAATTAAAAAAATAATACAAAATCATCAGAATATGATCTGTGAACACATAGATACACATGCACACATATACACACTGGATAAAGCAAATAAAAATGAAAAGGTTAAATTTCGAATACAAATATCATGTCTACATACAATCTTGATTATTATACTATTTGTTTTCAGAGTGAAGTTCCTTTCAAGTGATATTATGTAAATAAAACTAATAATGACTGACTGAAGAATCTGAGGAACTATCCGTTTCCAGAGTAGGAGATACGACAGATGATAGTGGTACTGTTGTTTTGTTATCCAGGCTATGATTGACTTGCGGAGTATTGACAGAACAATTTACATCGTGGATAATATTGGATAAATTAGTATAGTATTTAGGATAAGGTTTGAATAGATATGCACATGGAAGTAACCAGGAATAGAATGGACCTAGAGCGTTTTAATGAAAAGAAACAACTTAAGTTTTAATGAGATGATGGTCAGTATGTATCTGGCAATTTTAAATATTCAGAAATAATATAAATAGAATGAAATTTGTTTACATTAACTCCGTGACATGTAGGCAGTGGTTTAATAGTTAAGGTGTTCAACTTTTAATTACCAGATCACTGATTCAAGTCCCGCTTAACCTACTCAAGTTTGGGCAACCTAGTACTATTTATTAATAGCCCATACATCGTGTGGCTGAAGACCAAGTACATGAATTTTTACCTGATAGATGAGTGGTATGACTGATTCATCGGGCACAAATCTATGTGCATGACTTTGAGTCGTACTTTATATGTGACAGTTCAACACAAGCAAGTGAAGCGTTACTTGGACTTAACATCTAACTATGTAAGTTGAATGTCTTAACTATTAAGCAACAACCCAACTACGTGAAGAGACATGATGGGAAGTAGAAACCAAATATTAAGTGTAGTATTTGAAACAACCACAATTTAAACAAGGTGATATATATGATAAGGACGGCGAATGGTAAGAAACAATTTATATCGCAAAAGACAGAAAGTGTAACACTAATTAGAGCTAACTGGTTTGTTTTTCTACGGTTAATCGGACATCGTCAATATGTTATATATTGGTATAGGCATGAGTTTTTGAATTACCGATTTCATGAGAGCAAAACCTGATCGCATCATAAAAGTACATGTTCATATGCGTTTGACAAGTTAGCAGTTGTCTAAATTCAACAGCTTAGTGGGTAGCGTACTAAAGCTTGAAGCGAAAGGTACCAAGTTCGAATCACTGTGTGAACACCAGCTGATGAGTGGGTAATGAAGTAAAACGTAAATCCTATATCCCATAACCCAGCTTTAGTAAAACTCGTTACTAAGCGTACTTCCTGACGAAGCACAGCCTTTATAAATTGGATTCAACGAGTCATACTGCCGAGAATGAATTACAAAAAAAACATTCACGTGAATTTAACGCATCACGCTTTAAAGTATAAACAAAACTGTAGCGAGAAATCGCTAGCGAAATCGATTATGGCCCGATCTATATAATTACTCACCAGTAAATACATTAAACATACTAACAGAAGATTTGCTCAAAATATAAGTTATAATGACTCAATATTTTTCTGAAAAATGGCTATTCAATCCAGAAAAAATGGAAAGTAGGGGGAAAAGGATCAAAATATAGCATCAGTCGATGAAATTGTTAACTGCTGTACTGATCTACGTTAGCATTTACACGATCATCGTAAAAAAAAAACTTAGAGGCGTTTGGATAGTATGCGTTAGAAACGATCTCAATGGTGAATGTGCACTTATCCCTACCCTTCTACAAGATTCGTGGCAATTCATTCCACGAACACTTTCTTCTTTAAGTTTATTTTTACGCCACCAAGGACATTGTGGATAAATTTATACGCGAGAATTGCACATTACATAGTACATTTCCTCTCTCCGTTGGTGAGACAAGTGCTTCTTTCCTTCGTCGTATATGTTAAGCAGACGATAATTTCTCATTTGTTTGAATCCAAAAATTATTTTCACCTTATCGTTTAGACAAGTAAGGAACTTTCTTGTGATTCCAGAGATATTTGACACCTTTAAGTAACATAATGATGAGATCCATTTATATTCTCTAATATATTAAGATTTTACAAAATCACTATAAATGCGATTGTACTGCGTTGGCAAATGACATCGTTTAGAAGAAAATTTTCCCCGTCGAAGTTGTATTTGTTAATTATTCAATGACAGCTTCTATTATTTCTGAATTTACCATAACACCTAACGTATCACCAATAATTGTTGCTCGAATTGACTACCTACAACCATCTTACAAAAACAACATAATGTAAAAGGTGTCAAAGTCACTTAGACTAGTAACTGTCACATTGCAACCTAGTTGATAGGAGTTGATCACCAATAACGAGGCAAAGATAACAATGGGTAATACTAAGAAGTTGAAGCAAATGTCGGTTACATAAGCAATAAGTCGCGATCTGAATAGATCAGTGTATACGTTTCAGATTAGGAAACTTGGTGACCAGGGTTCGAATCACACAAGGTACACTCCAAGCTGACGAGTAACAACTAGCATGAAGCCGCGGCCAATTAGGGTTTCCTATTGGTTGCCTTCAACCGCCTAACATCAATATAAATTTGTAGAGTCGTTATGAGAAATCTAAATGGACAAAAATAATTCTTCACCCTATTCGTCTTTGTTTTTTTAATACCTAAAAGAAACTTTTCGATTTTGTTTATCCGGTATGTTGTCTAGTAATTTCGACACGTGTTCGCTGGAACTGGAATTTAGACACTGGTAATTCTACATTTAAACAGCTTAACAACAACTCGCATGATTAACATCGAATCTCCGGTTTATGAGAATTGCACAAACAATTACATTCGTTAGAAGGTAGATAACAAGAATGACTTGGTTAGGCAGTTCCAAAATAGAAAGAGAAAAACTAATTGATTTCAATGAATAGTAAATAAGTGGATTCTGGAATACAAAGGTCCATGTTATTTTAAAGCATAAGTGAAAATCAAAAGTAATAAATAACTGATTACTAACCACTTCCAAAGACTTCGCGAAACAAAGTCAACTTGGATAGTTTACGTCCAAACCCACCATCACCGGGACAAGCCTCAGTATCTAATGAATGTGACGGAACAGCACGTAACTGCCAGGCTTCTATTGCTGTTGTATCTTCAACTATAGATTTGTACTAGTTCAACATTGTGATAAAAAATAAATGATCATAAGATCAATGTTGAAATAAGACTATTACTATTAAGTGATGCAAAAAGTAACACAAGCAAAAATGAATAATCTTTTCATTTAATCTGGGTACGGATTTAAAAAGCCTTTCTGACTTTAATCAAACTAATTTACCTGTAGCGTAGGCGTTCAGCTCTGTTTTAGTCGACAGATGTGAAACATAGATTATGAAAATAGAAGACAGTCATAGGCTGCAGATCTTTTTATTACAGATGTCATCGAATTACTACTAGGCAAAGACGGAAAATTTACTGATGAGGCCGTGGATCTTCATCGACTGAGGTAATTGGGATATATGATACATATGCTCAACCACCATCGACCATGACATGGGATGCTGCATAGTAAAAGAGTAGGCTGGAAGAAAATGTGTTAGTCAAAACAAGACATTATACAAGTCCATGAAGTCTTTAGCTGTTAGTCTGAGACATGTTGATAGATGCAGACTACTTGGCTGCGATCAGGGCGAAAAGCACATTCAGTACGGGAAGTACCAGGAAATATGGCACTGGCATAGATGCATTTACTCATAATCCTTGTCTAGATCTTGAATGCTAATATTCATTAATAGCATTTATTCCTTCTTTTCAAATTAATAAAACTACATTACTAAAGTTTTCTTGCTAGTCATCATGCTAATTGCATCACATTATACTGATGTGATATAGTAACTTAGGCACATTTATGTCAAGCTTGAACATTGACTGACTTAACTTGGTAACACATCTATATCAGAACCTATCTGTCGTACACGAATGAAAACATGGATTTCTTTTAAAATGAAGCAGATGAGAAATACCTTCTAAAAGAAGGGATTCGGATCAAGACAGAACCGACTTATTGGTTATTTGGATATTTCTGTTAATATGAATTCACTGGTTTTTTTTTATGGAAATAATTTTTCCCATTTATTGATAGCTGCTTGCATGCTTAATTGTTACTATTTTAAAGGTTTTAAATGCATTATTATATGCATGTGGTATTTGTATGAATCAACCATTTTCAGTCAGTTTACTAATAAATCTTCCTTACAGGATTTGGATTCACTTAGGTTAAAAGAGGAAGTAGAATTGTGGTATTCACTATGTTGGAATCATAGATAAAAGTTAACATATAATTCGCAACACAGATCAATTAGTACGTTACAGGTTGCACAATGTGAAGTAGGTATTTTTATGGATGACCTCTCTTAATCACACTATTACGTTGGAGGAGGGCAACATTGATCTAAATGTTGGTTTCCTGAAAGAAACTTCTTGCTACTGTAACCCTCCCACCCCCTTCAATAATCAGTAGTAAGACCTCATCATTGAACCTTAATTTGTAATTTTAGTCTTGCTGTCAAATCGACATGCCCAGTATAGCAGAACTTAAAGGAATCTATTCCCAGCAGTACTGCTTAATTGGTTTATTACGATAAGTAAGATTTACTGTCATACTAATGTAGTAGCTATGATCGGAATTAACTACCCAAATGAACGACAATTGATTCAACACATCAGTGATGTTAGTGTCCTATCTGACAAACGATGACAATAAACAGATAACCAAAAACTTAGGTGTAACGTCATTCGAACCTGTGATCTGAAGGTGAAATATGGACGCTACAAACACCACTGATCATGATTCATAATTACAATTCCTAACTTCCCAATGTTTGTCAATAATGAAATCCAGAAAACAACGGTAGACACTACTCTTACTTTAATATTATGAAACCTAATTAATTACCTGGTCGGATAGGATAGCCAAGATAAATAATCCAAACAGGCATGAAATTGCAACAAGTACAACTGTATGCGCCCTGAAGACAAATGAAATAATGAAGTAAGTAGAAAGCGCACCTTTTTCTGATAAAATAATATTACACATTAGAGTTCAAAATTTTCTTTACAAACATCACGTAAAAAGTTAAAAATAACCTGAATGTCAGACTATTATTGTCTCTTGCAATTAGACTAGGACTACAATGAAGTAATGGCATCGATTCATAACTCAGTGCTAAGTAGAAAAGAATGCAAGTAACTTTGAAGGATACAGTATAAGTAGAAATGGATCTTGACAAGTTATTTACGAATGTCTTGGAGAATGGAAGTATAATCTCTTAAGCTGAATGAAATGTTAACAAGAGTTTGTGGTTTCGATTAAATCCATCGTGATACGCCATTGAGTCGAACAATTACAGAATACTAACTCATGACCGTAACAGGTGGCCTATGATTATAACCAGATGGTCTTAAAGTATGCCACCCACCCCCGATACCATTCAACCCTAAGTCGGAATGAGATGAACACTCAATGATGAGTCAACTGGTCCAGAAGAGTAGATTGTTATTTTTCATTCACTGCATAAAATTGTTCATATTCACACACAAACAAACCCAAAGTACGTAGAAACCTGATAAGAATAATGACCGATAGAAAACAAAGCTATTAATAGGAAGTGGGTAAATTTGTCCATTCATGCGGTTATTTAGTGCTATCTTTCCCACCTCTTTTGTAAAGTACACACATCAATCCGCGACCAATAAAATATTTACTATACGGTATAACAAAAAAATTGAATAGTCAGTGCTTACACAACTACCACATCTGCATTAGTTGTGTCATCTTTTAAACCGACTGAGATCATAGCACGACATATAATTACCAAGGTCAGAGCGTATACACAAAGAATGCCTGAAATATGAAAAAAAAACAAAGAAAAAGCGGTAACACCCTTTTTTAGGTCAAAATTTAGCTAATTAGTTTAACTTATGTAGCATACAGATGCTGATATACTGACGCTTCAAGTAACATTATTTATATGCGCACTAATTCACTTATCATGGAAGTATCATAAGCCCTAGTGGGTTGGTGTTAGGTGAGATTTCGATACGAATTAGGAATTATCGCGCCACTTATGGCGTAGACGAGATATCCATCTACCAACTAAAAGACAAGTATACTGCACAACAGTCCATTAGGATTAACCTTTCAGTGAAATATAGCTTATCAACGTGGGATGTGCGTAGGCTGCAGGATCTTAGTCACAGATGTCCTTGAAGAATAATTCGCATATACTAGAACGACCGACAGAAAGTTAAATGTTATAACTATTGAAATAATTAAATAATAAGCATGATCCCACTTTGCAACTCCGGATCTTATAATAAATATATTTCACTTACGAAGCACTAAAGGGAAATATTTAAACCATAACACCTCGTCATATCATAACGAAGTACATCAGTACTTTAATTACATCAGTACCACGGTCAAGTAACCACTTTATATTTAGAACCTTAGGAACACTCTCTCAGAGTCATTATGTCAAAATCAACGGGGATTTTGTCATAAATGTGTGTTAGATGAAGTTATTATATTACAACACAAGGTGAAATTAATTTTAGTTGTAATCATCGCGAAATGAATGAACACTGTAGAGCATGGCTCGAAAAAGAATATATGTATAAATATTGAGAATCAAGATCAAAATGAAAGTAAAGAGCAAATACACATGGCCAATAGAGACTAAATGGAAATCACGTCACTAAAAGTCTCCAATTATTGGTTTCGATAATCTTGCAGACTCCAACTAGGTACTTTGTAACTAACAGCATGGTTCAGATCAAGAATCATGAACTGACACTATATTTCATTGTGGTTCTTACTAACTTTCTTCCGTAGAACTTCCACATCAACCAGTACTGCCCATCGAGGTGGATAGTGGTTAGGGATATGCAACATATTTCCAAACCACCAAAGTTTATGGAGATACACAGTCAGTTAGTCATGTACAACACATAACCTGACATGTGTGGATTGGCTTAAGTTGCCATACATTACTGCCACAAAAGATGAATATCTAATTAGGAGAAGTGGTAATAACATCAATAGTAGCAAAGAGTAAATATGGAGGATATAATCCTTAGAGAATTAATTCATAGAAAGAAATGTATAAGAAAATTTTAAGCTTAGGATTTAAGGGAACACAAGGAGCGAATGAAAATAGAGTCACTTTGATTGATTCTGAGTCATTTTGCCCAGAGGCCACGACCATTGACTATGACAATCGTGTGAACCCTAACCAAGTAATTTCTATCTACTAACACGACTCAGACAAACAGCCATGAACTCCGTGGAATACTGCAATGTTTTGGTTTGGTTAATACTAATTTTCTTCTATCCTATTCCTTAAGATTCCTCAGTATTCCTGCGAAACATCAGCATGAGATGAAATTGATAAAATAAATAAAAAAGAAGCCGGAATAATAGTAGTAGAAATGATAACTAGAATGACTAAAGGCTGAGAGAATAGTTAAATAAGATTAGACAATACACTATGTATAGAGGAATCCTGAAACAGCATCTAGGGGAAGATAAACCGTAAGACCCCTGGTTTAACAGTGTCCAGTTCTTGTCAACTGACCTGCTACTTTGTCTAGTGCTCTACTTCAAACCTCAACATAGCTGATTAAGTCAGCTTAGAATACACGAGAAATGCTTTAAATGCATTTATAGTTAATGATGAGCTTTTAGTAAACATTCTCTGAAGCCAGTTGTCATGGTCAGATAATGAACTAATAATATTATTGGCAGCTTCCGAAAACTCTTTTGTTTTTACATGCTAACAAATATACGAAACACGGAACATACTAATGTACGTGTAATCAGTTCAACTGAAAAAAGAAACTCTAAGAATCTAGCAATTATGCGTACATACATGAAAACTTACCGACGTAAATTAAAAACTGAATAAAGTACTTTTGATTACATTCACCAACACAATTATTGATCCTGTTATTGGAAAAGTGGGTAATAAAAAAAGAAACTGCGATTAAAGGAAACCAACTAATATACTTACTAAATTTCACACTCCTAATACAATAGAACGTTACTGAACCAGCCAATAATAAGATAGATTAGATTAAAAGAAGCAGTTTGGAATTTCCCTTCTTACACACACTATTGAATCGACTTTAGTTAGATAAAAATCTTCTAACTGATATCCGACAATTTTTTTCCCATACTCAGTTCATAAAGTCTTTGGTTTTTGGTATAAACCGTATCGATATATTCAGACTGCCTGGTTAAGATTGCGTAATTACCTTGATAAGTGGTTAAAATGTCAAATGATACGTCTTAGAATTAATCACATTGCTGAAGATGCATATCATCCTGTAATTTTTTGGATTTTGAACTGCAGTAATCCTAAATCTTTCAGACTACATTCTTCAATGTTTAGTCTTTCTAACTAATATTATTTACACTCGTCTTGTCATTCGTTTTAACCTTATTTGTTTTTAAGAAAGAACGAGAGGAGCGAAGAAATTTATTTTCAATTAGTTCTTCATCAAAGCTATATATATATATATATATATATATATATATATATATATATATATATATATACAACAGGTTTAAAATCATTACCAAATAATTGGTGGTGTGTTAAATAATAATTTTATAAGTTCAAATGTCCTCGAAGATTTCCTTCTGTCAAAATTAGAAAATGGTTCTCTCAAAAATAAAACAAGCCAATTATCATTTTATTCTCGATATGTAAATGATAGATTCATAGTCCTGACAGATGAAATAGACAAGAATGGTATACTTGAAAGATTTAACAAAGTTTTTCAATCAATCACTTTTACCTTAGAAAAAGAGCATAATGATAACATCTCATTCTTAGACTCGAAGAATAGATGGAACATTAGAAAGTATATGAAGAAAATCGACGTCGGTTCGCCAGTATATTCATTTTTACAGTTCTGTACCACTAAGATACAAAAGGAATCTAGCCTAACATATAACATTAGAAACATGTCCTTTGAGGATGCTTTAGAAAATGAATTAACCACCATTTGCGACATGTTCAGCATGAGCACTCATCCGCTGAAGTTCATAAATAAACATATGATGCCTACAACAACCAAATCAAAAAAACAAAAGTGTCCCTAGGAAACTGATTTTTCTCAAATTACAATTCTTAGATGACAACGTTCGTGAAATCATGATTCAAAGAATTAGAAAAGTGTTTCAAACGATGTTTACTGCAGCTAAACTGTACACCATATTCTACAACCACCCTGTCATAAGAACAGGAACTAAGGACAGGCTCGCTGAATCCGCCTCATCCACGTATATATACCAATTCAACTGCTACTGAGAAGCCAGTTACACTGGGTGCATGATTCGGCAGGTCCGTCATGGAATTTCAGTACATCACCAAGCCTGACTGAGTAAATGTCAACTAAAGCAAGTAAACAGCTATATACTTGCTGTTATGTTGTGTTATCTCTATTAGCCCTGGTAATATTATGTATAAATCCCGCTTAGTATTCTACGGTTCGACAACCACAGTGACGTGATCCCAAATCAGAACAAGAGTAGAGCAGGTAGCAAGATGTATTGAGAAAATGACAGTAGAAGGCAAAAGGTAGAAGCAAAGCAAATAATTACACTAGAGTTTATATTAACATTGGTATAGAGTATTCCAGAAACTTCCCGATTGTTCGTTGGCTCTGGTTGGGCCAATCACAACACAGCTTCGTGAGCATGTTTTGAGCATGCTTTATTCAGGATCGTTTCGTGCTAACGCATATTTGGTTGATACGGAACATCAAGCAGACATCAAAAAAGATTTTAAAATCATTTATCGAGTCCCACCTAATCTAGCGTATGGTTTACTCATACGTTTTCTACATTTAGCGGAAGCCGTCAATATTCACCTTCTTAAACCGGACCTAGGTGTAAATAAAAAATATGTACAGCCTCCTTCCTTGTCTTAGCCATCATAATAAAATTATTATTTAGCACACCACAAATTATTTGGTAATGATTTTATATGATATATATATATATATATATATATATATATATATATTAGTGCAGAGCTTTGAAGAACTAATTGGAATGAAATTTCTTTCTTCCTCTGGTTTTTCCGTAATGCCTAAACAGGAATTTTTCATTATTTGTTTTTAATGATTTAATATGGCGACATAGGCCAAAGTATTTTTGCGCTAGGCTTTATGTTGGTTATGACTGGTTGACTTACTGTTAGGAAATGGTTTCATGTTCGTGTATTTAAAGAGATCTAATTGAGAAGGGATGTTAAGCAGATTAATGACGTTAAGAAATAGGTGAACTATTTTTCAGATAATTTACAGTGGTAAATTTTGTACAGATATTTTTTTTAATTTGATAGTTTAAAATGCAGGACACGAAATCTATTAGGTGGAAATAGGATTTAGTTAATTACTAACTAACGAAGCTCAACGAGTTCGGTAAATTTAACTGATCAATAAGCTCACTTTTACCACGAGTGATAAATTTTCCCGCTTTATTCTTAAACCAACGTTTTTTAGAGTGCAACATGACGAAAATAACCAAAAGGCAAATTTTCTTTTCCAAAAGTGAATAGAACTTTACAAATGATTAAGAATGTTTTTAAGAGTGCATTGATATCACTTAGAATGATAATATGAATAAAGTTCATGGTACAACAAAGAGATGTGTGTAAAAAAAGTTTATTTGTTCCTATGTATGTACTACTTACCAGGGACAATGGTGATCCATTCTTCGTACACACCGTCGACAAATTCGGCAATGGTGTGCTCTTGGCGGTCTATGTATTCCACATTTATTACAAGTAGTCCATCCACCAGGTTTCTGTATACAAGTTCAAAAAGTGAATATGTTAATAATAATACATAAGGTGTTTTAAAAAACTATAAGAACACAAGTTGTATCTGCTGAATGAACTGTAGGCTATCCTGTTTATTTAAGTTAACTATAACTTGAAAAATAAAACATTATTACTGTTCTGAATCTCATCCTCTAGCAAATGCTTCGAAATGAATTCGCCAGTTTTAATGTGAAGCCATAACATGTAGAGTCAACCAAAACTAGAGTGACGCAGTTATCTATTGATGACGTCAGATCAGGATTGCGCTAATTAGTGAAATTACTGAAGTTGGAAACGCCCATCAAATGAGTAAGGTTTTAACTTCGATCACGAAAATCGTAAGATTAGTAGTGCTCAGAAAATCTAAACTAAAAACAGCTGTACAACGTTTATTGGATTTCAGTGGCTACTAACTATTGCCAGTCCTCATGAGGTAGACTATTTACAAACAGATTTAATGTTCTCTTTTTACAGATTAGCTAATAGATCAAGTTTTTTAACCACAAGGTCATTCATGTACATTAATACAACCAGTTATAAATGCAATCGTCGGTTCCCAATTTAAAACTGTAAGTCGCTTTTAGTGACGGAAGACGGGGTTCAAATTAATAAACATCAGTGGTCTTTTTATGAGTAGATGAACGTGAATAAGTTCACAAAGTATGTTCTGCACTGAAAGTCATGAAATTCGGTTACATTATATGACAAACCATTTATGAAACTGTATGTAAAAAAGAATACCTGGACAGTGTTTAACTGGTTTACAGTACATCGATGCAAAGGTATCAGTCCAGGATCGGTAAGGACAGCACACAAATGAGAAAATAATAGTAAAGAAGCCACTATATTAAAACACAATGTATTCACGATAGCCCAAAGACTGTAAAAAATGAGAAAAAAAGGACGAACAATTGTATTTGAAAAATATTATGAATACATTGAATTCTTGCAATAAATCATAATCAGGATTTTCTTTGCTAGTAAATTGAAGTTGGTTATCGAAATGGTTTCATAAGTGTCAACAACTCAATCCTAGAGCAGCTGGTTGATTCTGATCATGTTACATCACCAGAATCTTTCTTCATAGTCATTTATTCGGCCAAATGCAATGGCTGGAATGGATTACAAACTAATAAGCCATGTACTGCAGAGGCCTTAGCTATCCATATTTTCAGGCTTAATCTCAGTGTGCAAAACCATAACACTTAATCACTTATTTTACCGTGGCGTTAACTCTTCCAATTTTCAATAATTGATTATTTTCACTCCGTTCTTCTTTTCTTTACCATTATTATTAATTCGCCTCTACTACAACAATTATTGTTCATCATACTCAATCGTGTATCATCGTTTTCAGTAACAATTTGTTCATTACAAAACATCATTTTCATAATTTGACATTACCACATAATTGTGCTCATTGCATATTATTACGTGATATTTTTAAAGTTTTGACCGTTGTATAACTTCTTCATAATTATTGTTTCCAAGCTAATTTTGATGCGATAGCATCTTATTTTCATTAAACACAGGAAGCCAACCTGCTGTAAATTTGCCGTATTTATTTAGTGACGCAACTCATCTTTATTTCATAATTTTATGCAAAAAATTAAGTGCACAGCTTTAGTAAATAAAATCGTCAACGACACTTTTTCCGCTGAATAATCCTTATTTGTTCTCGATGAAGGTGAACACTATGCACTGATCGAAAATTCACCCTACGCCAGATTCTCAAACATAGACACACGTAACAACGTCCGACCATAGTTTTATTACTTGGCTTGAAAGCAGCTTTCGACTCCGTAGACAATGAAGTCTTGTGGTAGTGTTTATTATTAAAAGGCGTACCTCAAAAGTACATAAACCTTATAAAGAATCTCTACTCAGTCACTACCGGTCGAGTCAGAGCATATAGCGAATTGTCACGAGAAATTTCATCCTCAAATGGGGTTCGTCATAGTTGTCCCTTATCCCCATTTTTATTTAATTTCGTCATAGATATACTAATAGAAGTCTCACTCATTTCTTTTATCTCCTTGGGAATTAATCCCCTTTCAGGAGGTCCTCTCGTCGACTTAAAATACGCAGATGATATAGTCCTATGTGGTGAAGACGCTGACAATACGCAGTCTCCTGAGCACCTTGAGTAACAATACAAGCATATTCAGGATGCGCTTTTCCACCTCTAAATGCAAATGTTACTCCAGGACTGGGCTGTTTCTCCACTTAGATTAGCTATAGGAAGTGAAGCAATTGAATGTGTTGACCGCTTCATTTATCTCGGAAATCTCATCACCCTTAGTGGGTCAATGTCTGACGAAATCTCAGCACGGATTCAAAAAGCCAGATTGGCACTCGTCAATTACGCCACTTGTAATCCAGGCGAGATATCCGTCTCCCAACGAAAGGCCGAAGGTACAGTGCAGCAGTGCGCGCCGTCCTAACATATGACTGCGAAACGTGGGTCATGAAAACACAAGATATGCGTCGACTTCAGGTATTTGACCATAAAAATCTTCGCAGCATCTCTCGCATATCATGGAACAGTAGAATAAGTAATATGGAAGTTAGACAAAAGCTTCTTGGGAAATATGATAAATCAATCAAAGAGGTCATTAACCTTCATCGACAGAAATGGCTAGGACATGTGTTGGGAATGTCAGACTACCGCCTGCCTCGTCGAATGATGTTGGCTATGGTTGAAGTAGGATAGAAGAAGCGTAGGGGCGGCCAAACCAAAACATGGCATCAGTCGACGAAGTCTTTGACTGTTGATCTAAGCCATATTGGTAAATGGAGATTCCCTGGTTGGGGTCCGCGTGATAGTCACAATAAATGGCTGGAGACACTTGGTGACATGACTCAGAATCGATCACAGTGGCGCAAGTGTATTCACTCTTTAACTTCATCTAAATCTTGAATTTTACCATCATTTTCTACCCACCTTTACTCTCTCCTCTTGTATTCTGTTATTATGTTACCTCCGTTATCTCGTAGTGCTAATGCGGTATGGCAACTAGAACCTATGGGCGTGTGCCCAGTTATACGTTGATGATGATGATGGTCACGCATTTCAAGGTAACCCTTAATTAACGAGGTTATTTTGTAGTAAATATGACCAGTAATATTACTAAAGAATTACTGATAAATACTGTAACATTATTTCAAAATCGACAGCTATTCAATTTGCATAGATAATTAAAAATATTTTTATGTGGATTAATGGATATTTGATTTAAAAAAGAGCTTAAGCAGATAAATCGACAAAAGAAAAAATCAAAGTTAATACATTATCTGAAAATTTAATGAGTCTTGTAATGTATCGAATGACATCCTAGGAAAAGTTTTCTTACTGAGAGAAGTAAGTAGAGACACGACTAGCTGGGGTAGTATTGAAACTTTATAGCTACTCGTGATGATAGTAGTTATGGTCTGATCAAAATGCCGTTCAGTAAAGTACACATCAGTGCTTTGAGCTTGTAATAAGTAGTAAACTGTGTCACTGCACTTTCGGCTTTAATGAATTGGAAATTTTTTTTAAAAATCAGCAATGATTAATAAAGCAATAATACGAAAACTCTAGTAATAAGTATCTAAATAGCTCATACATTAAACTATATAACTTAGAGCCGAATGAAGCGCATTCAGATGTGAACAAGAGCAGACGACTGTTACATAATAGTCGGTGTGAATACGAGATTTGACGATGGAATTGCTGGAGCTAGTAGCTGTCAATATCAGGTAACAGTTAAAGTCGACTGCATTAAGTCATAATAACACCGTGACAAGCGACTGGTAAAGAAAAACGTCAAAGAAGTATGAGGTGATTAAACGACAAATGGTATGAAAATGATAGTGAATAAAAACATGGTGAGAAAGTGAAAATATTGGAGGATAGAAACAAGCAGTTTGATAAAAGATAGAATAATGAATGTACCTCCATCATATCTGATGTATTAATTATTGTTTCAACTTGTAGAGGTTTGTTGTTTTCAAACAGTCGTCTAAAGTAAGCTGAAAACAGTCTGCTGATAAGAGATTTAGTAGAGTAACGAAGCACGCGGAAACAGCTTTAGTTGTACTGCTAGACTTCCTTAGAACGAGTAATATTCGTGTTCGCAGTTTTCAGGGCAAGGTCATACATTCTAAAGAGCAAAGAACAATTGTGACATGGAAGTACCAATCTGCCTACTAGGAAGATAATGTGTAATATAAGCTTTAGACATGCTTTCTATGAAACTAGCTTATGAATTCAATCACTCTACTAGCAAGTTTACGTGATGCTCTGCTGTGACTTTTGATAGGTGTTTATTGTAAGGGAGGTAAGTTGTCTGTGCAGATTTGAGAGGTATGGGTTGAACTTTGGTATACCACTTTTTACTGACATGTTCCGTTAGAGCTAGTCATACTAAATAGCTCTACGCAGCTTGACACTGATGTAAAGTGGAACCAGTAAAATAAGCTTTAAGGGAGAAAATCAATGTAAATAAAGAAGAGGTAGGAATAGTGTGATTCCTAGTGAGAAGTAAAGGCTTTCCAGTTAGCTGGCACTTTTTTTTAACTTGATAAAGAACACGTCGTTCTAAATATTTAGTGTCGAAACAGAAGAATGTTGTAGCATTAGGATGCTGTGTTCATTAGGAGGATTGTGTGGTTATGTCGAATGCTAAAAAAGGGAGTGGAATGCACCGGGATGCCGACGTGGACTGTTTACCGGAAAATTATGTATGTACTGTGCAGCGTTACAACACATCATATCTTTTACCAATAGCTAATCACTTGAGAAAAGTTACTAGCCATGAAAGCTACTTGAAAACGGTCTTCCTGAAGGGAAAGTTCGAACTGAAAAATTTCTAGTGCAATAAAAACCCGGTCAGGTAGGAGTAATTCGAACATTAATAATAATTGATGGAGAACTGATTAATTAAAAATATGTCCATGCCGGATTTGTTAGTTTCGATCAAAAAATTATTTTGATTGGCCCTATGAAGCTATTCATCAGGTGTTAAAACACCGGTTTTAAAGAACGATTGTCAATCCGTCTGTATCTCTCTCCCTAAAATAGACTGGTAATTCATAACTACTGCACACTGGCCAGACACCTGACAAAACAATAGCCTTGCTGGAAACGACATAACAATTATACTACAGCAACAGTAGTGTTTATTGTCAAAAATGACTTATAGTAGGTCAAACATACTCACCTATTTTTGAGAACCGGGAGCACTAGGTGAAATACCACAACATAATCCGAGTACAATACGAGTAATTGAGTCAACAAAATACATGCAATACCACACGGGTCAAGCCTGAACACCATAACCCTTCATAACTTTTGATATCAGCGCTTTGGCAAACAGTCTATCCAATATCCAATACCCTTCATTCTTCGCGCATAGACTATAAAATGACATCCGTATTGTTGATCTTCACTGATTGTAGTTATGTTAAAAGCTTTGCGGATTTTAATAAATATATTAACAACAGGTACAAAAACTACGTGAAGAATTAGTATATATCAGTTGATTTCATTGCTCACGTGGCTTGATTTTTTGTATCTGGTTCCACATGTTTGGCATTGTTAAGTGTAGGTGAAACAGCTACTAGACTGCGCTAATTTGGACGAAGGAAACCATCATCTATTTATCTTCATTTTCATTTTTTTATTTTTCTTCAATATTTACTATTGGTGGTACTTATAAATTTTTATTTATTATTTGTGATTCTGTTACTCTTTAAATCTGTTTATCCACATTCCTAGGCAGCCATATTTCAGGAATAAGCCGTTTGGTTAGTGACATGACATTGTTACATCTCCCCCACTAATCAGACATCTCTAGTTTTCATCATTCAATTAGAAGTGTAGCGTAAATGATTCCTCAAATAAATAGTTGCATAGGCTGTCGTTATTGAAGCTAACCATGTCTGCTTTAGCGGCCACGACTAGTTGACGATACTTGGCCAAGTTCCACTACCAAATTACGACACTGACATGACGTGGGAAGCAAATCGCTCTCTAGTTGGCCAGCCTAGACGTTGCTATCCCATTAGCCCTCCACTTCCGATCAAACATAAATTCTCCTCCATCTTTAACAGCACATGTGCTAGGACATCACTTCTCTCTGTATCAGATTTGATACGACCTCATTCTCTATTCAAGCTCTAGCAGTCGCAAGGCCACTGATATGATACGTTCTTCTTCGGCTACCTCGAGAAATTTCAGTTGTTTTTGTCTCTCACCTTATATTTTGGAGTGAGACTGACAGACACATGACATTATTATTAAAAACTTGCTTAAATGTCATTGTTCACAAATTTAAATATTACCTTGCTTTTCCTTAATTCGCGTTGCATTCGGGAGGGGCTATCACATTTTTACGCTTGTGTAGTGCAAATCATGGTAGATTATTTGATCTTTCCTCAGATGTATAGGAAGAAAACTGCATCTTTATCAGTACACGCAGCTAACTTCAGTTTGCACTCTTTTGTCTTATTCTATCAACTAGTTTTCTAGAAATATGGGTGTCATGAGGTTACAACAGTATGAACATTTATGAAGAACGAAGTCACTAAGCTACTTTGACCCGGGTTCATGAAGTTTACTGGCTTACGGATAGGAGAGAAAAGAAATACGAACGGCCAGGTCGAAATGCAGCGTCTGTCTATGGGGTCGCCGAATATTATTCTGAGCTGTGTTGGCAATCGCGAACTGCCAGCTGATGATCCGATCAGCGCTTGTTGGTGTTTCAGATTAACGGACTGGATGCAGTAACTGTGTCCTATACGTTTCATTCTTTTACTTCACACTTAAATTACTTTCTTTTTCATAAGTACTTTTCGTATGTCTTTGTTAAACTGTGTACTGAAATTTATTAAGATTAATTAAACTTGGCACGTCTGTAAACATATGGCGACTTGCGTTATAAATCCATTATTAGTGACTAATTTATTCTAGCTACTTCTCACCATTGATTAGTACATTGATCAAGGAGGGCACATTGTATTAAAAGAGCTGTGACATACCAGTTTACTGAGAACACTCAAAAATTTTAAGGACATGGACAGAAATTCTTGGTACGTTATTCTCGAACCGATCTTAACATTCCGTAACGAATGTGTTTTGCTTTCTCTGAGAAGTACAACATAGTCGCATCCTTACTCCCTAAAATGGACACACTTTATAATCATTACATTCATATACAATTACTGCTGACATTTTCGGTAGTAATGATTATTCATTTATAATCCGGCAAATTCATTCCGAAATGGGGAGTTTAATAATAATTCTATTACGGTAAACACATGATGCAATTAATCCAGTGAGAGTCGTTTTCCTAAATCATTTTATTCAAACAAAATTTAAATCTGTTCTAGGTGTTTAGTGCGTATTATTAATTTTCCTATTTGTTGTCTGGCTATTTAGAATTACCACTTACCTTTGATTTAGTTGTTTGGTTTAAATCCTGAATGACGTACTTTTCAAGGTTAATAATAATTTTCTTCCACAGTTATTTGTGCAAAACAATTACACTTGGCAGGAAAATATAACCATGTTACTTGGAATCTTATCATCTTTTGGTTTTCAGGGACAATTTGGTCGGAATTCGATTAATACTTCGTCATCCTCAACGTTAGAGCTTCGGCTTTGATGTAACGGACCTACACACTTCAATTAAAACACGTAACACCCGTTTTACTGCAGTAAATAAAATCCCTACTAAAACACATTCAACCAAGCATGATCTATGCTACTGTTATGGTGAGAAGAACCAGCGTACAGAAAACACTTACGATAAAACGGCGCGGTCATTTAATGAATAATACTGACCACGAGTGTCATACGCGTTACTAAGTATTCGGGAAAATCTAATCACTATGTGAATGCCACTTTATTGTTGATAAATCCATTTTAGTAATACCTTGACCTCATTTTGCGACACCTATACACATAGTTCTGGTACATGTTTCTAGAATGTAGTGTTAGCGTTATTTTTAAGCCGGTCATTATTATAACCACAGCATCCTCGCTACATATCCATCTCTTTCCGTAACATTGTGCGTAGGTGCTGCCAAAAATTTCAGACGTGACTGTTGATGGACATACTGCAAAAGTGATCTTAACGACAACAGTCAGCATCTTCACCCCTATCAGTGTCTTTATTGAACTCCTAATCAGCAGCTCAGACTTCATGATAATGAGGAGACTGCATAACAAGTATCTGCTTTTCGTAAGAAGCACGACTACTTTCAACCGAACACATACGAAATCTAGTGGAATAATAAACTGCAAGCCATCACGTGTACAGTGGAATATTTAGATGCAGTATGTTGACATAACGAATGATCACGACTTTTAGGTTGTCTGCGTTGAATATTTGAATGCATCAATCAACAGTTTCATCGGTTGTCAGCAGTAATATAGTCAGAAGATAATTATTGTAGAAAAAGCGTTTATTATAAAATGTTAATAATATAACATGGAATTATGCATACAATGTAGTGAAGAAATTATGATGCTTGTAGCCACCTTTCTGCTGTTAGACCTAACAATTAACGTGAAAGAAACTCATTCATGTAACTGTGAATCAGTTAGTTAAATAAAGTATTGTTACTTACCATTTTGAATGAAATTCATTTCCCTGTCGTCCATCCTTGTCATACTTTCATGTAATTCCATATTTACCATCGCCGGTAAATAATATTCTAACATTCTGGTGAAATAAGTTCATGCACCGCTGCAACGACTGTGTCAGTTACTTTAGCAGTGGCAACAAATGTCGCCAAAAGTGCCATTGAACGGGGCAAAGACCAACGATGATGTTGATCTCGCGTCTCATAATGGATCTTTTTGAGATATTGCACTTTTGTTTAGGCATTGGCCCTGCCTGTTTTCACGCTAACTAAAAATCCTAAAGTGTAGATTTAGGTTTTCAGCTGTCTTCCGTCTTAACATTGATTTTATATGGACAACATAGCAATTCTTAATAACGAGAGGAATGATAATAATTGAAAACCTACTTTTATTCACTGACAATATCTATGCGCCTTATCTTACTAATACTACTCTTCGTATGCAACTCAATTCTTATTGTCTTGTTTGCCAACTCTTTTTTGTTTAGTTTTATATTTACTTATCTAAGAATCTTATTTTTTTCAGTTCAGTTGATCAGTATCACATTTGTGTTCTAAGTCAATGCATTCTTCAGCATTTTGGGTCTAATTTTACAGTCAATTACTCCTAAGTAAGTAACAGGATGTCTAGTAGAGTGATAGGTGATAAAGAACGAAGTTTTCGTAGGTTAGATAAGTTTAAACTCTAGCAACTTGTCTTTGCGAATTACTTTCACAAAACCCTGGTCATTGAATGAATCCGGTTATATGAAAACTGGAACTCATCACCCAGATGCACTTTTAATTTAAAATGATTGCAAACTGTCAGAAAAATAAATAATACTAGTATGAAACAAACACTTTTCAAAAAATTGAGATTGGAAGTTCGTAGCTGAATTTTGAATGCCTTATGCATTTTATTATAATAGGAAAGGAATGCCTTTATTTTTCTGGTACCTTAAACAGCTGGGGCTTAGTGAAGATGGGTGGTGAGCTGATGAATTGCTTTGAAAAATATTTGTTTTATGGTGAGATTCCGTCTCTACGTGAACCAAATCCCAACTTTCAGTTCATAGTATTGCCTTCAGCATGAGCCGACTTTTCACCGGACCTAATAAAAGTACGCTGAGTGTTGGAGGGAGTATGCAAAGCAGATGGTCTGAAAAAGTTGATAATCTAGAACATAAGGGAGATTATGCATCAATTTTTAAAGATTAATTTTTTAGTAGATCACAAAAAGAATCCACTTAAACATCTTAGACCATCTACAATCTTGTTTTGTATAATAACTGTGACCAGAATCGCCCTCAGCATAAATTCGGTACTCCGAAGTTCGTCTTTGGCCGGTTTAGCAGTAGAACTTTCTATGTAATTTTTGATGCTTTCCTTTACTTACAGATTACAAATTATGGTGTTTACTCCCTCACTCCTAAAGTAAAAGTATACCTTTGGAACTCATTTAAAAATGATCTTTATTGTCAGTTAATGAAATCAAGGTTTAATTCAAACAACGGAACACCTGTTGTCACTAGACCTGTATTACTTAGAATATTGACGACTTCCGAAGCGATATAATAATGGCAATTGAAATGTGAAACACTCTTAGGCTTCCATCAAAATCATAGTTAAATCAGTTAAAGCAGAGTTATACTATACTAAAAAGAGTATACTATTCTTACAAGTGTGTAGTGGTGAAAAATCCCTGAAATAACAAGTTGCATAGGTTCTCAACATTGATGCTGACCATGTTTGTTTAAGCGGACACAACTAATTGAAGTCGCGCGGTCACGCATCACCGCCAGATCACTGACTCGAACCACTGTGGGCAGCATCTCTCTGTAGTTTGCCAGCCTAGACATTGCTATCCCATTGAAGCTCCGTTTACGATCAAATATAATTTCTCTTCCATCCTTCAGTGCCTTCTGATTTCTTCTCATTCGTAAGAGTGGGTCCGCTCGATAGAATTGGCTCTGGTTGTACGACAAGCGTAACTTGGTCATATACTTGGGTACACTTCATTGATGAGCCTGACGTGATCTGGACATGATCATTACTGTGAGTTTGTTCCCTTTTATAGCTTTTTACAGAGTATTATTGATGTTTTTTTATTTTTGTCCCGCATATTTTTCACAGTATCTTTGTATCTGCATTTATTACTATTTTTATGATGTCAGACCAGACTCCTAAGCTAATTGGGATTAAACCTCCTACGCCTCCAAGCATTCAGCTCATTCCTTTTCGGGTAGATAATGTAGAAGCTTGGTTCTGCTACGCAGAAGCGGAATTTCGAGATCACGGTGTGATAAATCAACGCGTTTGATTTCTGGCTGTTGTAAGGTTACTTCCGCGTGAATTGAACAGGTACGTCACTCCTTTTTTCAGTGATGACTGCCTAAAACCATACGAACAGCTCAAAAGATCAGTTTCTAAACGTGAATACTAGTTCAACATACAACGTCTTGACGAGTTGTTTCACACCATTAAGCTTGGTAAGAGGTACTTGGTCAACGCACTTTGGATGAAGGTCTCTTCCATCAACTCTTCCTATCAAAACTGCCACAACAAGTGCGAGCAGTATTGGTAACATTTAACAACAATCCAGTAGATGAACTAGCTTCATCTGCTGATTGAATTCTGGAGATCACCAGAACTCGCCACAATGAGGTTTATTCCGTTACAAAAAAACCTCTTGAGACCGAAAACGAAATAATTGAATTGTGCGATACTCTTTCTCGTTTCATCGGTCGACATGAACAATGCTGACGAAGCAATCCCCGACAACGAAGTTCAGCACGCAAAAGATCCTCATCTTGACCTCGACAAAGCGTAAATTCACATTGGTATTGGTAACCACAACACTTTTGGCAAGGACTCAAGGAAGTGTAAAAACCCTTGTTGTTTCCCTAGCCACAAATCCACTGTTGATGCGTCGGGAAACTATCCTGCTGGCACGCGTTAGCAGCAAATGTGGACGTGGAAAACAGCCAGCCTGTTATTCATCACTGATATGATAACGAAGGTTCGTTCGCCTTGTCGATACATGGCGCAGGAAGTCAGCGTCCTTCCTGCAACTTCCTCTGATCGCCAACATGAAGCTGCATTTGATCTACAGGCAGCCTGACGGAAAACAAATAGCCACGTATGGTAAAAAATATGTCTACTTGAACGTGGGCTTGCGCAAACCCATACACTGGATTTTCACTATCGCCGATGTGAAAATACCTATCATAGGCATAGACTTACTAGGTCATCACAACTTGCATGTGGACCCTTGCAAAAAGGGAGCTAGTTGACAAAAACAAAAAGCTATACACGCGTGAAATTACTGCTACAGGTTGTAGCCTATGTCCTCTTCGCTTTACAAATTTAATTAACCCTTATTTTTAGCCAATACTTGACAAGTATCCGGACCTGAATAAGGCGACATCGAAGTTATCATGTGTAACCAGCAATGTTACACATCACATTCACGACCACAAGTCAACCTGCATTCTCCAAAGCACGTTGACTATTACCCGAAAAATTAAGGATTGCTAAGAACGAATTCGATCATATGATTGACCTGAGAATAATCCGCCCATCCAGTTGCTCATGGGCGTCTCCATTACATATGGTCCCGAAGAAAGATAGCACTGATTGGCGACTAACTGGTGATTACCGACGTCTTAACGCCGAAACTACGCCTGATCGTTACCCTTTACCACACATCCACGACCTAACAGCCACGTTGAAGGGAAATAACAGTATTTTCAAAAATTGACCTAGTAAAGGCGCGCAATCGAATACCGATGGCCGTAAATGACATACCCGAAAAGGCTATTGCAACCCCATTCGGTCTTTACAAATTCCTCCGAATGCCCTTCGGTTTAAGGAATGCAGCACAAACATTTCAGCTTTTTATCGACGACGTGTATTGCTGGCTTGACTTTGTCCATGCATATGTCGACGACTGCTTGATAGCAAGCCCAGACGAGGAAACACTTATGGAACATTTAGACACAGCTTTTCGAAGACTACAGAAATGCCCAATCGGAAAAACCTCGTTAGACTTTCTGGGGCATTACTATTAGGCGCTAATGGTATACAACCTCAAAAACACAAAGTGGCGGCTATTCTAGAGTTATCCGGACCCAAACACTATTAGGCAGTTACGAGCTTTCAACGGGTTGGTAAGTTTCTACAGACGATTTATCCCCAACTCTGCATCTATTGTGAAACCACAAACTGGATCAGAATCAAAGAAAACCTTCGTTGCAACTAAAGAGGCAATAGCCAATATAACTATGCTGACACACTATAATACTGATGCTCCTGTCAGCATTGCCGTCGACGCTTCTGATTTAGCCATTGGCGCAGTTCTGCAATATTGGATTGGCCAAGCTTGGCAGCCTTTAGCATTCTTCTCAAAACGATTAAACGACACGGAATGGAGATACAGCACTTTTGGACGTGAACTACTAGTCATGTACTGTGCTGTACGACATTTTCAACATTCCTTCGAAGGCCGGGAATTTACAATATTCACTGACCATAAACCATTGACGTTTTCGATGAAATCATCTTTAGATAAGTACTCTCCACGATAGTCGAGTCTTCTAGACGATGTCTCCCAATGCTCTACTGACATACGATATATATCGGGAGCTAAAAATGTAGTTGCCGAAGCCTACCTTTACTGAATTTCCGACAGTTTAGTGGTATATGTGTGCAAACAGATTACAAAAAATGCTGAAAAATGAAAAATGAAAAATGAATAAAATCTTAAAAAATGTGGCGAGGAAAAGTGGAAAAGTATTATAATGAAGAAAAGAGAAAATGATCATACTTCATAACGATATGAATAGTAATAATTTATTCTCCTCTGACGTCACTAGTTCTTCGGAGTAGGGTGCCTAGATCACTTCTATATTCAACATTAACAATTCGTAGCTGAGCCATAAACAACAATAAGCGAGCGCTAAGATACTATTATAATTATTCGGTCTTTTCTACAAGGTTATTGGATATTGAGTTCAGTGGGAGATTCGTCTTGAAGGTCGTGCATCAACCTGACCAACGTGTATGTTGGTGTTAAGCCTCTATAGAGATATTTGAAGTTTAAATTCCTGGTGTGGTTTTAGCCTTAAAAGCTTGGAGATCTAATGCCTTGTTTCGGGTTCGGTTATTGCCTTAAAAATGAAATTTAATACCTATGGACGGTTGGAAATAATATAGGAAAATTAGGTAAAATAAGGTAAGGCGCCTCAAGGTCATTTGTTTCCAATCAACCCCGCCAGCAAAGTTCAGTTTAACTTTATACCTTCAAATATTTAGTCTTTACGTTACTATAAAAGTCAGTTATGCTATCTAAACCAAACATCATGGGACGCAGTTCAAAGTTTTATAATGATTATTGTGAATCGAGTACTTGGACTAACCTAAATATTACTGATGATTTCATGTTTTATTAGACATAATAAAGAGTAGAGCATGAATAACAACTTCAGATCTTACTGTAGCTAGATTGATGACATTGTTGTTTTGATTCAGTAAATAATCGGCTCATTTGCACACTTAGATCATTAGAAGTTTGTCTATTCGCTTATACTGTTTAGCTGATGCTATATAAGCCGTGTTTTCAATCTACATAGCCAGTCAAGGACTCAAAATTTAGTAGATCTTGGCTTTAGTGTAGTCTTAGGAAAATTTGAGTCAATGCATTTCTGTTCTTTGGTCGACGTTTTTCCACCCCTAATACTCTAAACGGTTTTCTAGATGCTTCACATTTGGTTCCGTCAATTAGTAAAGTCACATGGGCAACACTTAAGCCTAAATTTATTCTGTCTGAGCTTAGACTAAATAAATATTTTTTTTTGTTTAATCTATCAATGTCCTACTTTATAAAGAAGTTGGTTGTTCAAAGCTAACATCATTTTTAAACTGTTGAATATATGCAGCTGCTAATAAATTAATAACAAGTGTGTGATTTAACACGAACCCGATACTGTTTTTTTAATTTATTAGACATTAAGTATTTGAACGTGAGTAATAAATCCAAATTCTTACAGATCTCCATTCAGGAATGTTACTTTGATACAACAATGTAAACGGTTTGATAAAGTTCCGCCTTATAAAAGCTACATTAGAAATGTCTAATGCCTTCCACTCTCGAGTCTTTTGGCCTAAAATGTGTTTGTGGAATTTCTTGACTGATCCACGAAGGATGCGTTCTTACTTTGGTTGTTAAGCACCGTTTTTAAGTGAAATGAAAAAATCGGTTTCAAATGTTTATTTATCTCATTAAAAAAAGTCAGTAAATTATGATAAGTGTCATATGACTCGATTTTTTAACCACCGCAAATTTTACTCATACATGTAGAAGATACAGTTATCAGTGTTATTCTTGTCATTTCTTATTGTCAATCAAGTAGAACTCATATTATTATACTGGTTGGTTTTTCGTTCTGATTTAAATCTTAACATCCTTATTGTTACTATATATGTTTCGTTTCAGCGATTATCACCGGATATTGTTTTTTAATACTAGTACTTTAAACTGTTTCTATCTTTTCGGCGATAACTCCTTTCGATATTTTCAAAATTTTGTTTTTCGAGTGGCTAACAGTTTTGCTTTTTTTTCCACTCTTTGGTTTGGACTGTTTCGATTCGGAGTTGATTTGTATCACTTTCTAAATATCCACGTCTTTTCAGAGAGCATTAATTGTAATCTATGTAGTCTACTAAATTTTTCTGTAATTTACGATTCCTTAGTACTTCATTTTTCCCTAATTCACAGTCTTAGTACTTCAATTTAATATTTTTTTGTTTGTTTAGATATTAAAGTAGTCGTACAATTCGGATTCGTGTTCTTCTAGATGCGATTCGTACCATGAAGGACAACCTGAGTATTTTATATAAGGAAGCTGCTTATTTAGTGTGTCTCGTTAAAGGACAAGTCTGTCGCTTAAAAACTTGTTTATATACTCACAATTTCATCTGCGTAAGTTATTGTATGTTTTGGCGTTACTTCCTTCCACTTCTTAAAAATAGATTTTAGTTAATTAGTTCTTAAACCCGTTTTTATCTAAATAACATAAGTCGAAATACTCAGTCAGTCAGTTACAACGTAGAACTTTGTACATGCGTACATCAGTTCAAGTTGCTATGCTTCAATTAGCAGATAAAGATTAAATTGTCGGACCAAATCCCAGAGTAGGGTAAGGTAGTTACAGAGTAAGTACTAATGGAAAGGCATAGAGATCAGAGATGAGATTTGAGGTAAAAACTGATTCAGTTAAGAGAAAATTATAATAAGCTCAGAAACTAAAATTTGGAGGAAGACAAGAAGTGGATGCACCTGCGCCATTGCAATCGATTTTGAGCCATATCACCTAAAGTCTCTAACCATTTGTTACGATCATCACGTGGACCCCAACCATGTAGTCTGCACCTATTAACATGAATCAACCCAATTGTCAATGACTTCATGGATTGGTGCCATGTTTTCGTTTGGCCACCCCTAGCTTTCTTCCAGCCTACTTCCACACCAGACAACATTGCTCGTCGAGGTAGACGGTGGTCAGGCATACGCAACACATGTCCTAACCACCTCAGCCGGTGAAGATTCACTACTTCATCAATAGCCTTACCGTATTTACCTAGTGCTCTATTCCTAACACATGCATTGCTTACTCGGTTGTCCCAGCAAACACGAGCAATGTTTCAGAGACATCTGTGATCGAATACTAGGAGCCTACGGATATCCTCTATCCTTAAAGGGCATGTTTCACATCCATAAAGTAAAACGGATCTGACTGCTGCACAGTAAACGCGTTCTTTCGTCATTAAACGAATGTCTCGCCTACGCCACAAGTGACGCAGGTTGGCAAAAGCCGATCGGGCCGAGATTTCATCGGACACCAGACCGTCAGGACTGATGAGGCTCCCGAGATAAGTAAAACGGTTAACACATTCAATAGTTTCACTCCCTATCACTAACTTTGGTGCCGAATTAAGCCAGTTCTGAAGTAACATTTTACATTTAGGATGGGGAGAATCGCATCCCGAACATGCTTACGTTCAAGTTTAAGGTAGTCAAAAAATTCTGCATTTTATCAGCATCTTCACTCAGTAGAACTATATCATCGGCATATTCTAAGTCAGTAAGTTTATCTCCTGGGAGGGAGTCAACCCCAGAGAAATCAGACGATGATAATGTTAACTCTAAAGGTATATCAATGATAAAATTGAATAAAAATGGAGATAGCGGACAACCTTGACGAACACCACTAGAAGTGATCAATTCCGAAATACTGTTATTGGATCACTAAATTGTTTTTCTTTGTTTAAAGTACTGTTTATGCTAAACACTTAGTAGTACATGTATGATTACTTTGTAGTTGAATTCAATAAACCTAGGAGAAGGAAAGAAAACATATGCAGTAAACTTCTAAGTAAGCGACAATGGATTATGACAGCTAGGCTAAGAATTATACTTATCATATGGCTTCTCACTTGGCCCATGAACGATATTTACGGTTATTTAAATAAATCTATTTTATTTTACAGTCTTTTCGTTTATTTTCACTACTCGTTTAATTCTCTCAGAAGCTCGTCTACGAAAAATATTCAGTTCTATCAATTCGGTCTGAAGTCACTGAATGGTGGACTTTTTGATTTTGCTATCGATGTCGAAATTTGACACACCCATTATAAAGCCATATATGTTATTTAAACTGGCCTCCTTCAGTGCTTGTGTATTAATGTAAACCGGACTACAGATGGGTTTTTCTCATACCTGTAAAAGTTCATAACAGCAGTGTCTATTGTATCTGTAAGAACCGTATTAAATACTCTAGTGATGTACTACAAATTCGCTGTTCATCTGTCGATCCAAGGATTGTGTTCTAC
This sequence comes from Schistosoma japonicum, assembly GCA_025215515.1. NCBI lineage: Eukaryota > Metazoa > Platyhelminthes > Trematoda > Strigeidida > Schistosomatidae > Schistosoma > Schistosoma japonicum. The sequence continues at coordinate 5,545,607 of CM046067.1, read as the reverse complement.
GCGCTCTTAGCCAGAGATCTTGTAGAACCGTCACCCAGTTGTGCCGGCGTCGGTATCGCAATACACGCCAGTGGAGAGGCAGCACTAATATGCTGCATCTTCGTTAACAGTCGCTTATGTATTCAAATGAAAGCAGGTGGAGTGGTCTCATTACTTCTGCACATGGTTAATTTATCTTATCATATGAGGTTTCCCATTTTCAGTCATGCTAGTAATCACTTAAGATATTACAAATGTATGTCTGTTTTTATTTTTTTATACTAATGAATCATTTGTGTGCATACATAATTGTAGGATCTACGCAAAATTTATGCTTTAGGATCAAAAACTCTTGATTCATATGAAATTTTGTTGCAAACGTTAAAACAAGCCGGTCTTCAATCAACCACCAAAATTACACATTTATCTTCAAATGACCAATTGAAAAATAATAAAGATAATAATGATGTGCAACAGTCTTGTTCTCATTGTCATCTGATGGTCTTAATCCATGATCTACTCAAAGGAAAGAAAACATCTCATCGTTTTCTCCTTTCCTATATTCGTGAATTAACCAAAGATGATTTTGCTGTCAGAAAACTTCGTCGTGCATATAAATTAGTTGAGAAACGTTCACAATCACAAATTACACATCAAGGGGAAACTAGAGGTTTGTGATCATGGTCTATGTGGTATTATATAAGTCATTGTTATTTATCCTGTTGCCAACTTTTTATATTTACCTTTGTTTGCAATTTAGTCGCGAAGCATTTGTCTTCAACATTTCTTTCAAAAAACTTTTAATACGGCTGTAGCTACCACCTTAACTTGATGATCACGTTTTACTAATTGTGATGAACAAATTGATCTATAGTGATAGCGACGATCGTTTCTTTATTTCACGTCATGTGAAGCAGGTCAGTTTGGGAAGTTCTAAGAGTAGAAGCAGGAAACGTAGAGCGAAGTTATATTGGCAACTACGCAGAGACGTAGTGACAGTAAAGTTTTCTCTTCAGATAACCAGTATTGTAGCTATGCTGCTTTCCCACAAAGGAAGGGTGGAGTTTGAAAAGGTGGACCCTAAAAACTTACATCCCATATTACTCCATAGATTAACGTCACCGTAAGATAAAGCCTTTATGAATACATACGTAACACACCAAGAACTATTCAAAAAGGCCTTGTGTTTCTTATGCCTTGTGGTTACATTTCAGAATCGTCATGGGTAGTCACTGACTTGATTTCCTATTCAGATCCAGAAGAAGCATCCGCGGTACGGAAAACAGGGAAGTGACAATGCCCTTCACATTTCTAACAATAATCATGATCACCCTAACTGATAGGCTTATTTTCCAGTTGTCATACTATCTCATCGTTACAAGGTAAATTTGACAAGATGATTACTATAGGTGTCGAGATAATTGTAGTACTAATGATCTTATGAATAACTGAACATTGAACATGTAGATCTAGAGGACAGAATAAAAAGGAATCCTTAGAAGGATGAAGAGTCCATATTCGCTCGATTGTGACCCACTTTTAACTTTATCACTCAACTCCAACCACTCATCTTGATTGTCGCCTGACTCTCAACTAGATACTCTCCACCTACCAATATGGTTTAGATTATCAATCAACAACTCTTTCTATATCCTTGTGATTGTTCACTTGATCTTTCAACGATACACGCGGATCGCTTCAAAGACACTTATTATTAATAACGTACAGTTAATACACGTATTCTATTTTCGTCGCCCGCATCCATAAATTAATTAGTACAGAACGAAATACTACTCAGTATACTAGCCACCTGGAATGCCCCTAGGGTTACTGCCGATCCCAAGCCCGGATAAAAGAGGAGGGTTGGGCATGGGGTTATCAACCTTATCCCGTAAAAAAAAACCTTGCTAAAAGAACGCTAACCAGAAAAAAACATTTTTGATCATTTTAACTCTGCACTTGTAGTTAGGTCTTCACTTTGAAGGGTTATGACGCCTCATGATTAAAACCGAGTTTTTTTTGGAAGTCCCGAGACCGATACCCCTTCTGACAACTAGAGCAACAATTAGTATGGGTACGTGGAATGTTCGCACGATGTGGGAGTCAGGGTAAAGCCTTCAAATAACTGAAGAAGTGAAAAGATATAACCTGAAGATACAAACAAAACCGATTGGTTACAAGCTGGATAGCAAATATTATCCTCAGAAGTTTTTATACTCCGACCACGGAGAAGAAAATGCCTTACACACAAGGAGTAGCATTAGTGCTGTCCCAAGAGGCATGGAAGGCTTTTATAGGATAGGAACCCCATCGATTTAAGATCATCAAAACATCCTTCAAGACAAAAAGAAGGAAGGGATTACAATGATTGTCATCCAGTGCTACGCACCCATTAACGACAACCACGAAGACAAAAAAGGCCAGTTCTATGCGAGGCTGCAGTCAATTATAGAGAAATGTTCAGCTAAGAACCTGAATATTTAGTTGGGAGACCTAAATGCCAAGGTTGGAATGGACAATACTGGATATGTAAATATTGTGGGATGACATGGACTAGGAGAAAGGAACGAAGACGGTAAGAGGTTTACACACCTTTGTGCCTTCAACAAAATGATTATAGGTGACACCATATTTTTCCACAAACGTATGCACAAACCTATATGAGTTTTACCAGACCACATTACCTAGAACCAAATTGACCACATCTACATCAATAGGAAGTATAGAAGAGCAATGGAAGATGTAAGAACAAGGAAAGGAGCCGATATATCCTCAGATCATCATCTGGTAGTGGCTAAAATGAAACTGAAGCTGAAGAAGCACTGGACAACTGGAGCAGCAGTATTATATGTGTTTTAAACAGCCCTTCTCCGGGATGCTAACAAACTCAACGAATTCAAAATAATTATCTACCATAAGTCCCAGACATTTCACGATCTACTAGAAAAAGATGGAACTACTATGGAGGACTACTGGAAGGAGATTAAAGAAACAATAACTTTAACATTTCAGGATCTTTTGAGTCGCAAGGAGCACCATCGTAAATAATGGATTTCTGTTGATACTCTGTATAAGATCCTAGAAAGGAGGGGTACGAAAATATCAATTAACAGCAGCCGAACAAGAACAGAGAAAACCAAAGCACTGGCCAAATACACAGAAGTCAACAACCAAGTGAAGAGAAACATCAGACCAGACAAATGGAAATATGTGGGGGATCTAGCAATGATGGCGGAAAAAAACTGCAACAAATGGAAGCATGAAGCTTCTATACGATACAATGAAGGAACGAACTGGGAATTTCAGTAAGCCAGAACGGCCGATCAAGAACAAGGGTGGCAAACCAGTCACTGAGACGCAAGAACAACAAAACAGGTAGATAGAACACTTCGAAGAACTCTTGAATAGACCAGCTCCACTAAACTCATCAGTCATCGAAGCAGCAGCCACGGATCTCCCTATAAACACCGACCCATCAACAGTCGAAGAAATCAAAATGGCCATTCGACATAAAAAAAGAGTGGCGAATTCTCAGGGCCAGACAACATACCAGCTGAGGCACTAAAGACAGATATAGAAGCAACTGTAAAGATTCTCCACATTGTCTTTAGGAAGATTTAGTAAGAAGGACAAATACCAACAGATTGAAATAAGGGTACCTCATCAAGATACCAAAGAAATATCTTAGCAATTGCGAGAACTACAGGGGCATCACTCTACTTTCAGTATCAGGAAAAATGTTCAACAGAGTGTTATTGAACCGAATGAAAGACCCAATCGACACCTAACTTCAAGATCAACATGTCGGATTCCGTAATGACCGATCGTGTATCGATCGAATCGCTACTCCACGGTCCATTGTTTAACGATCGATTGAGTGGATATTATTATGGAGCCATCTTCGACATAATAGCGTACCCGAAAAGATAGTCAAGATCACACGGAATTCTTACAACGGACTACTCTGTGAAATCGTGTATGCTGGTCAACTCACAGAGTCATTCGAAGTTAGGACCGGTGTTAGACAAGGCTGCTTACTCTCACCCTTCCTCTTCCTGCTGATGGTTGATCGGATCGTGAAAACCGCAACATCTCATGGCACTCTCGGAATACAATGGACAATATGGATTTAACTAGATGACTTTGCAAATTACCGACCTACCTTTTATATCCCACACACAGCAACAAATGCAAATGAAGACGGACACTTTAACACCAGCCTCTGCAGCAGTACACCTTAACATACACAAAGGAAAAAGCAACATCCTTAAATACAAAACAACGAACACTAACCCAATTTCACTTGATGGAGAAATTCTGGAAAATGTAGAAACCTTTACATACTTGCGCAGTATCATCAATAAACAAGGAGGGTCTTATCTGTGACACGTGAAGGCGCGAATCGAAAAGGCAAGGGCAGCATTTCTAAAACTGGAAAACATCTGGAACTCAAACCAACTGTCAGTCAACATGAAAGTCAGAATTTTCATTACAAATGTGAAAACAGTTCTGTTATATGGAGCTGATACGTGCAGAACTACGAAAAGCATTATTTAAAAGACATAAGTATTTGTAAACAACTGTCTGCGTAAGATACGTCTGATCAGTTGACCAGTTATCATCAACAACAACCCTTGTGGCAGGAAACAAATCAACCGGCTTCCAGCCGAGGAAGAAATTAGGAAAAGACGCTGGAGGTGGATAGGACACACAGTCAGGAAATCATCGACCTGTGTCACAAGACATGCAATAACTTGGCATCCTGAAGGTCAAAGGAAAAGAGGAAGACCCAAAAACGCGTTGAGTGGGGAATCGGAGACAGATATGATAAAAATGAGGAGCACTTGGGAAGAACTATAAAGGAAAGCCCAGGACAGAGTTGATTGGAGAATGCTGGTTGGCGGCCTATGCTCCACATGGGGTAACAGGCATTGGTTAATTTAATTTATGCTAGCCATCTTGTTAATAGATGGAAGTCTCTCGTACAATACAGGTGGCGTAAGTTGACAAAAGTCAAGTGGGCTTTCTGGATATCTGCCGAAATTTTATCAGACATTCACCTAGAAGTGCTGATTTACATTCTCAACTACTTCACTGCATATAGTCAACTTGGGCAGGGATGTAGAGCAGTCTTGTAGTTATATTCTGCACTTATAGGGAAAGAAGCGTATCGTAAACATAATTGTATTTGTACTCATGGCGTCCAGGAGACCAGAATGTCATCGTCTTCACCAAGTACGATTATGTCCTCAGCATTCTCTATGTTGACTAGTTTATTCCTATGGTGGGGGAAATTACACATCCGTTGGCTTAATGCGTAACATTCGATTGCTTTTTTATAAGTTGTAACTTTTGTTTGCTAATTAACAACTATACAACCATACGTTGTTATTACCTTTCCACCACATTGGTGAAGTTAAAAAAATCAGATAGCTTGCACAAATGGTAAGTTTATTTGTCAATTGAATGCAAAAAGATTGCACTTAATTCTCATTATCTTGCATTGATAATGTCATATATTGGGATAACTGATAGATTTGGAGCATGTGTTTCATCACATATAGAAATATCATCAGTCCTAATATCTGCCTTTTACCAGGGTAGAGTTAGTATAGGAGAAATGTAAAGATGATTGTTAGAAATACCAGTTATTGATCCAAACAGCCAATTTTAAATTAATTGTGTACGAGTTCTGATATCGTTATACGTTATAGGATTTGAGTAGCTCCGCAGTATCTTTACTTTAGAAACGTTAAGTAAAGTCTACAGTCTAATCAAAATGTTTTAGTATCTAAGAGTAGATCAATTAATTATGTATTACAGTTCTTGAATTCCAATACTGATTAGTTCGTAGGGGAGCCTTCAAAATATTTGTGGAGTAGCGCTTCAGTGATTGAGGTGTTTAAATATCAGCCACAAAGTCTCGAGTCCGAATCCCATTCCATTTCATTTTAAACAACTGGCTAGTATCACTGGCCCTCGCTCACTCATAGAGTATGTTTTTGCTAGCCAGATACATGAATCTATGCTTAATAAATGAGTAAGCTAACTTAGAATGTTCAATATATTCATATATTTTGACTTTTGATTTGTTTATGCGGTATTCAATTCAGTTAATTATTATAATGAACTTTTAATGTTCAACATGATAATTACGATTTCAGGATTACTTCCATGTTATGCTCGTGTCAATTTCTTGAAAACCACACTGTCTGATGTTGTTGAAAAACTTGAAACATGTGGACTGAAGCAAGTGCAGTATAATCGATCAGAAACTTCTTATCGAAAGTAAGCATTTTTTTCTTTCGGTAGGAGCAGTCAGCAGAGAGTGCAAGTTATCAGTCTACTTACATTTATTGTTATTGTTATTATTATTATTACTATTATTACGAGGTTTATGTTTGGATTATTGTGTAAGCAGTGTTGAAATTAGACGTTCGGTTGGTTGTAAATGTATTAAGTATGTTTAATATTGAATAGTAGAAATAGGTTTAAATGAAGCTAGGGGCAACTAAATAAAGACGTTGAATTAGTCTATAAACTCATTGATTGTTGTCATGTGACTTGTTTGTTGGTGTGGAGTCCTCACAATAATCTCACTCTAGTTAGAGACGTCGGGTGACTGTGGTTAGAATTCATCATAATGACTCAGATGCATCCACTCTCTTTCTTCATCTAGATCTTAAGTTATATTATTTTTTTCACACACATTTGCTTCCTCTTTGTATTTTATTGTCCTGTTGTTATTGTAAGTTTGATCTGGTCGTGCTAATGTGGTATAGCGACTTGAACTTATGGGTATTTATGCCAGGTCCTACTTTGTTAATGACTGGCTGACTGAATATATGTAATCAGTCTGATGGTGCACATGCGAATATTGAAAAGGCTTAAAAGTAAACCCATCGTGACTTCATTCTCAACTGTAAACCTGCTATATAATAGACTACTGTGGTATGTCTGGATAACAAGAAGACAATGAATCGTGAAAGTTCACTACACTAGTCAAATGATTTCAAATGAATCGCTACAAATAAATAACCTCATACTCTAAATTTCACTCCTAATATATATATATATATATATATATATATATATATATATATATATATGTACATATAGGTCAATGCTCTGTAATTACTAATAGTGGTGTTATTACAACCTTTGATTAATCGACTGAGAAGGTAAGCAGGTGATGATGTATAACGAGAAGCATTGTGGTAAATCAAATGAATATGACATACTGAAGTAAATATTACAGTATATCTTTTCTGGAGTTTAACTTATTATCTATTCTCAATGTAAGACATATTGTATAACTAGGTTAATTGAATGGTGATGGAGTGTTATTTGAAGTGGTTATTGCGATATTTCATTTCTCAAAGATTTAAGGCAGTAGATTAGTGCTTTAGACATTCTACTTTTAGCTACTATTATATATGTTTATTTATTTAAGCACAAAATTTTAGCATAAATAAGCAATAAAATGTATGCGCTACACAATTATACGGACAATGATGTGGAGAAATAAATGATTAAAGATAATCTTAATCCGAAAGTTAAGTTTAAGTATCCCTTTTTTATAGGAGCCGCTGGAAAGACAGTGGTAAAACACAGCCAATGCAGTGAAGTCGATGTTTCAAGATAGTGATTTAATTATTTATATATGACGATCATTAATAACAAGGAATTAAGACTGGACAGCTGTTGCTCCCGGTATGGGACTCTTCATTAGTGCGCACCCTTTGACCCACCAGGGGTCGATTTCAGGACCTTGTGACTTCGCAGCGAACGCCTCACCAATAGACCACTGAGTTGGCTTTCAGTAGTTAATATTTCTAACTCAGTCAATTCGCAGTGGATTTGCGCGATTTTATTCATTAACATCGGCGGGTAATTGCCTTACACTTGATATGGCTGAGCTCCACTGGTCCCATCTTTTCACTAGGACTCCAGAAGTTAGTCACTAGTGAGTTGGTATTGATTGCATCTGAGTGTTGTGGAGATTAGATCATTTCTATTACACCTAAACAGGCATTACTAATACGTTACTACCGGGTGTTAGTGCTTCTTCACAGACAACAATGATTAAGGACAAAGAGTCGTGGAACTTCCTCAACTCCGGCTTTGCAAGGATAGAGCAGTGTGCTCTTTGCAGTGAAATACGTGCCAGGCGACAAAGTTATATGATTTAGTTATACGTAAATTGATCTGATCTATCAATCTACAATCAGCATTCACATATGGGCCTAAATAGACCGACATTTTGGCTACTATAACGTACACCACTAGAGGTAAGGGGAAACAGACTCCTAACAGTGTCACAGAAGCACTTTCTATTTATAACGTGCGACGTACATACCCCATACCTACAGACTCTAGTTGCTAACTGATTGAGTGCAATTTAAGTGGCTTGCTTATCACCATACAGTATGACTGTCGTCTGCATGTTCAAAGTTAAAAGTCTTTCTCCAGGTAACAGATCATCTATACCACCGCATGCTTTATTCAGAACCGTATCTATAATGTTATCGATAACAAAGTTAAGGAAGGATAGTGAGATTGGACAACCCTATCTAACCATATTGCTTCATTGGATTAGTCAAGGGAGGTAGTTGTATACCATCACTCTACCTGAGGTGGTAGAGGATTTCTGAGACATGCCCTTTATTGGTGTCAATAGTTTCTGTATGATGCAAATGGATGGGATGATCACTTTACCTAATTCAGCTTGAATAACTTAATAGTGTCATTTGCTATGATACTTAGAATGTAACTTGTCGCCAAATACATGAATCTGTAACAGTCAAATAAGTGAAATAAATAAATCTGAAGGATTATAAATTCTTCACTTTTTTCTGCAGATTTCGTAAAAAAGTTCGTAAACTTAACCGTGGTGAATTCTTACTGGATTATCATTTCCCGCATATGTTGTTAGTATTTTCATCTGGGACTGCATTATATGAATTAGAACTATACAAATCCAGATGCATTCTTATTCAAGACAAGGTAGATCCTGAAATTGTTTTGTTGAAATGTGTCGTTTTTTGCTGAGGTTACTCACTAAGTGTGCTGTGTCTATATCTCCTGGTCATTTTTCCATTCATTTGGTGGGCAAGTACTTCTTATTATAGTGATATTTTCATTCAAGCTTTCTTTTCAAGCTCTTCCACTGCATTTATATTTTTCGTCCAGCAATCGGCTGCGCTACAGTGACATATTGATAGCGGACAGTTACGAATAAGTGGTGATGCTTGAAATGTATCCTATAATAAACTTACATTATAGCATACAGCATCGATGCCCCAGATGAACGGCAAAATGATTGATAGTTCTGGTTACTGTGCATTTATTGAACACTGAGAACGCTGAGGTTAATCTTAGCCATTTTATCTTGTTTACTGTATCAAATCTTTCTGTTGACCTATTTGTGTATATGTATGAGGGGAATTCTCATACTTTCATGCGAGACCTCATTCTGTTTCAATAATTATTCCCTAGATCAGCAACAAAAATAACATTTGCCTTAGTACTTTCTTGATAATTACTAATAGGATTAAACGATTCCACAGCAGAAACCAATCAGTTTTTAATTACTTATTCATAGATGTTGAACTCATTGGATTGTGAATCTCCTGGATGACGCGGGTTTAAACTCTTAAGGAATCAACAGTCTCATCAAAATCGTATATGCACCTTACTAACGAGTGTCAACTATCACGCAATCTTGGTGAAGGGGATTTTCCTACCGGTTACCTCCATTCATCTTAAATAATTGCACGTCACTCAGTTTAAACAGTTGATTGACATTTACATTTTTCATGCAAAGAAGTTACCAGTTTACACAACAGTCTTGATTATTTGTAGTTGACTTTACGGTGATATTCCTTAAAATCTGTAGCAGTGTGCACAACTGTATTGTCTTCATCTCGTACGCTGAGGTATGAGTGCGGTTATCACTTCCTGACTGCCCACAACATGGAAGGAGTACATGAAAGGGAAACTAGGTTAAAGTTAGTCATGGTGACCTCGGAGTGCGATCGCGGAGCCTAAGGCACAACTGCTTGGGGTCGATCACGCACGACCTTGTTGTGGGAATTTTTTGAAGTGTTAGCTCCGTAAGTGAGGTGTGGCATTTTTAGCGTTGACCTTTTCCAATCCCACCCTTCCTTTGTGGTAAGGCAGCATCACTGCAGATGCTGGTTATTCGAGGAAAACACCTTGCTGCTACCATACTCCATTGTAGTCACAGTACGACTTCGCCCTCAGATCTTAGGTTGCTTCTATTGGTTTTATCGCTCTCCAACAAACCTGCTTAGCATGGTAGGACCAACATGCATTCCAGCCAGTATAGCTCGACCCGACCACCACGTCAAGGTAGCAGCTACGGTTGAGAGTCTTTATCTACTCTAAGATTCTGGATTTTAATATTATTTCACTTTTTGAAATTCTGGTGTAAAATTCCCTAAGTTTTATACCAGTTTCTTTGAATTGTCAGTTCTACCCTGATTAATTCGATTAGTGTATTATTCGTCTTATTGATTTCATCTCGTACTGATGTGATGTAGGCTGATGCATATTTGTCTTGTGGTATTTATTATGACAACAACTGTCTGATTAGATGATACAATGAGTTAACTCAAAATATTATTCCACTTGAACCTGATATTACCACCCTGTTATACACGCGTTTAAGAAAACGTACACACTATTTTAAGGATGAATATAGTGTTGTTTATCCATTCTTAATGATCGTATACAAATATAAGCATATTTGATTAGATTAAGTTACATTATAACCAACAATACAAAATGCTCACCTCGCTCCTATTTAGGATTCAGCCGAACTATTTACTTGTATCCTGGTTTTGACGTTCACATTGGGATTCGAACAAAGTACCTTTCAATTTAAACTCCAACATATTACACACTGAACTACTGTATTTAGATTATTTGCTCGATTTGTATTCAAACAATATTTATCACGGGATATATAGTCATATTTCCATTATCACTTCTGTATACATGTTTTCACTTATTTCTTTAAAAGGCTAGTTGTTTCAGTACAGAGATTCTTCAACCAGATCCAAATTCAGATGTGCTGGATGCTTGTGCTGCACCAGGAAATAAAACGTCGCAACTAATTTCCATGATGTCCAGTAAATCAACTGTCTTCGCTTTCGATCGTGATCCAAACAGGTTAGCTTATTTCTTCCATGATTGAATTTTTACTAATATTTGAAATAGATAGGAAATAGAAGTAGTTATGTGTGTTTGATACTTTTAGAATATGGGAGTGGCTCTCTAAGTACTAGCATGTTATTCAAGACAACTGAAGATTAGTAGGTATCCGTTTCATGTTGCTGCATCTGCAAACTTCTGTATATCTATTAAAGTAGTCATATTTGTAGGACAGGAAGAAGGGTTTGCATTTGATTTCGGAAACATATTCTAGGTAATCTCTGAATAAATTGCTCAAAGACGTTCGACAGTGCCATTTCAAGACATCTTGACACAGTGCACAAGATTTATAGTTCAGAATCTTTCAAGGTAATTAATAGACCAAACCATAGCAGTTAAGCGTCCGAATCTCTGTATTCAAAAATAATCAGTGATTAATCTTTCTTCATCGTTAGCTTTATTCGATTGCATTGTTTAATTTTTTCAACCCTTCTACTTGTTTTGATTAAGTTACCCTAAAATACTTTTAACTTCACAATCACATTTTCGATACTGATTGTCCCCAACTCATCATTTACTTGTATCCAGCCTCCTGTTACGCAATCAGTCAAAATCTTTGACTCTATCATTTTCGATGTTTCTCCTATATTTTCACTTACTAATCATATTTTCAATTTTAATAGTTACAATTCAGTTGTATAAGCCCAATTGTCAAAAAAGTCATTGACAATTGGGCTGAGCCATGTTAATAGATGTAGACTACCTGGTTGGGGCCCACACGATGATCGTAAAAAATGGTTAGAGACTTTAGGTGATATGGCTCAAAATCGATTGCAATGGCGCAGATGCATCCCCTTCTTGTCTTCCTCCAATTTCTAATTTTTGAGCTTATTATAATTTTCTCTTTACTGAATCACTTTTTATCTCAAATCTCATCTCTGATCTCTATGCCTTTCCATTAGTACTTACTCTGTTACTACCTTCCCCTACTCTGGGATTATGTCCGACAATTTAATCTTTATCTGCTAATTGAGGCATGGCAACTTGAACTGACGTACGCATGTACCAAGTTCTACGTTGTAACTGACTGACTGAAGCTTCACTTGCATCTTCTGTTCGTGTTGATGATGGGATTACGCATTCATTGACTTCCAGATAACTTCATTTCATATGTGTATTAGATTTATGTTTTATAATTTGTATTTTATAAATATTTATAGTTATAAGCGTCTGATGATGATGAAAACTAAATGAAACGAAATCACTTCATATCATTCTGCATAAATGCCTACTTTTATCTCTTCAAGTTTATTAGAGGGGGGGGGGGCGGGTGGATCAAGCGTATAGAATACTATGATAGGTAGAAAGATTTAACGTGATTAGTAAATATAGTGGTTATCTGTAGTGGTTGTTTTCGTTTTCAAGTGAACTTATTCATATGGCGATATCTGTCATGGGACCTGAGAAAGTCCTTTTTTAGGAGGGGGGGGGGCGTATATTGTTTTTTAATGGAACTCACATTCCATCTGTATTGTTCATGTGGGTACTAGTCTGTGTGGCTACCAAAATGTTTCTTGTACACTAAGTTACACTATGAATCTAACCTGAATATGAAAGACATATGTTCTCCTTCCAGTCATGTGTAGACAATTATCTAATGATGATCAGTCTTGCTAATAATAAATATTAGCGTCTATTGTTTTATCAGTCCTTCACTTTCTAATTGTGAACGATGTATTGTCTCAAATACTAAACACTTATCACATTTATTAAAGATACCGCTTACTAATTTGCTTATTTCTAGAAGCATTCGTATTCATTAGTTGAGCGTAAACACATTTCAATCTTCTTCGAAACAACCCTACGTTTTGTAGTAGTTAAGTGTACATTTGCATCTTTATCTAGTTCACATATGCAACAGGTTGATTCTAGTTGGCTAGTCCCTATACTGGAAACAACAGACAAATTAACAATCTCTAAAGCTCACCGCTCCTTATTGCATTTTTTCTACAGATTATTTGTTTTGTTTTGTTTTTCTTTAATAAATACTATTAATTATTCTTAAAGATTTCAATGTCTTACTGAAAATCTGGTTGCCAACGGTGTAGATCGATTGTCTGTCATTGATTGGCCGAATTCAGATAGCAAACATAATAAACATCGAAAATCGCTTCAAAGTTCACAACCATTTGTCGAAGCATCTTGTACAGACTTTCTCTCCGTAGATCCCTATGATCCAAAATTTTCAAATGTTCAATCAATCCTCCTTGATCCTTCTTGTAGTGGTTCTGGTTTATCGATTCGTCAACCAGATGGCGAACAACAGCTTAAAAACTCTCAGCTTAAAGGTGATTATAGTACTGATACATACAATGAAGAGTACTTATCACGTTTAAAACGATTGTCAAATCTCCAGGCGATGTTATTAAGACATGCATTAAATTTTCCAAATGTTCAACGTATTGTCTACTCAACTTGTTCAATACATCCTGAAGTTAGTGTCTATCCATTAATCAATCACTTTATCTCGTGTTATTTTCACACATAGTGTACTTGTAATCTGTAAGGGACTAATGCTCTACCCTATGGGATTTACATCCTCGTCGCTTTGCTTCACAATTTGTGAAACTACACGGCTACTATTTATGCGATTGACCTGTTGTAGGTTTCGAAACATATGCTGTTCAACGTGGACCTGGTTTACGTCCAAGGCTTCCGACATTTATTTCGGTACATACAAAAAATAAACCTGATAGATGATCATATCTCTAGGAGTCACCCTATTACCTTGCAACAAAAGAAGACAGCAGTAGAAGCATTAAAAACGTTACTAACTACACACCAGTGTCACAATACACTAAAGTCTACTAAACTCTGACAACAGAAAGATGGCAGTGCAGCAAGTGCATTGTACTAGATAAAGTTTGACGATGCAACACGCTTGTAAATTTCGAAACACGATGGCATTCTCATAAAAACTCGATAATGAAATCAAGCTAGTAGCCATCAAGTACCACTTCAATAACATACAAACCCATCACAATCGACATTAAGTATCGTTTTCCCCATCAACAGTCACAAACAACTTTGAACGTGAGTTCTCATCTAAACTGTCAATAAAAACTGTTAGCAGTACAATCATATATTTGTGAAATAATTGATCATTGGTTCTTGTCTTCGGAATGTCCCTTCAACAGCTGACGAAAAAACGTCTAGTTTCCAGTTAATGGTAATTCAGTCATTCAGATTCACACTACTACACAAATTTAGCTGTTACTAATTTTCGTGATAAGTATTTCATAAATGAAGTTTATTTAGTTAGTTGATTCCTTCAATTTCATCTGTTTCCGGAGAATAAAAGCTCATGTAACAATTTACGTCTTAGAAATTGAGCGTGAAATTGCTGATGTTGAATCTTTAGTGTCGATTAGCTATACAATCTAATTAGTTCGATCGCAATAACGTTCAGACGTTTCGTGCATACCCAGCTATCGAGTCCGAGGCATTTCGAAATGTACGTCCTTGATCCCGATGCTAACTACAATATGTTCTATTAATGCAATCAACTTAGAATTTATATGGTGTTAGCACGAAATAGTCATGATTAAAGCATGCTTTAAACGTATTTACAAAGCTCTGCAATAATTAGTCCATTTTCGGCCAATCAGCGCCAACGAACAATCGGGAAGATTCTAGGATATTCTTGCATCAATTTTATGTAAACTCTGGTGGAATTATTTACTCACTTTGCTTTTGCTTTATGTTTGATGTTGTTCCCTTTCTGAATACCTCCTTTGTTCTTGTTCTGATTTGGGACCAAGTCGATTGTCGAATCGTAGGATACGAGACAGGATTAAAGCGCAATATTATCTGGTCAATAGGGGTATCTCAACATGTAGACCAACTGAGATTGACATTGAGTCCTCAATGTCAACTACGGGAAGGCACCACTGCACTATCGTTATGATTTAATCACTTTGCAGACTTTTATTTACAATTTTATTCGGAAGGATTTTATCCTTAAATAATGGCGTAAATTATTCTATTTTTTTCCCTATCAATATTTAGGAAAATGAAGCAGTTGTACAGGAAAATGCTATCCGAGTATCAGATAAATTTTACTTAGAAACAATTTGGCCTAATACTATATCCTTAAACTCTTTGGATAATATAACTGCTACGCCACGAGTTTGGAAACATCGTGGTCTCTCTGAATATCAATGTGAATCATGTATACGATCATCTCAAAAAGATTTAACAAATGGATTTTTCGTTGCTTTATTTGTTAGGCGTAAGTCGAGAAAGTCATTAAACAATGCATCATCTACATCGATATCAACGACAACACCGTCTGCTAGATGTAATCATTCTTCCACTGATTCTGCAGCTTCCATAGGTTGTTAGCCATGACGATAAAAATATCAGTTCAAAAGAACAAGAGACGTTCACATTCAAAATACGAAAGAAATGTAGAACTGACCTTTAATATGTGTATATTATTGTATATTGTACTTTGTACCTATAACTATTAAATTGAAATACTTTCAGTTATAAAGAGGATTTTTCTCATTCAACTGATCGTTGGTTTGAATTTGGCTACACTGATTTGCTGTAGATTAATTTTGTCTTGTTCACACATCTATCTGATTGTAGGCGTTTTCTAGACATACCTCATGTATGTGTTTGAATGTCACTTTATACTACTGATTAGTAGGGAGAATTATGATTAATTGCCGATATTATTGAAAGGTGAAAACAGTGATGATTTCCATAACAAGTAGTCAATAATAATTAAAAATCAATTTGTTTCGTATGACGAAATGTCCTCATCAGTTAATACTTTCTTGGAATGTTGAATATCACTCATTTAAATTGAGGTGGTTTGTGGAGATTGGTAAGCTTAGTTGGTTGAAAATGTCACTGATTGATGTTGGCAGGGTACCATTGAAAACCGAGGGAGCACTGGACATCTGTTTCGTTCTAATATGGAACTCCTTAGCAGTGCACACCCTAGATTCCACCCCCGAGGTCTGGCAAATGCCTTACCCTCTGCATCACTGGGCCAGTCGGCATCCAATGGTAGAATTTCCATTTCTATCCAATTTGTGACATATAACGCAACGATCATCCACTATCATTGGTGATGACTATTTCACTACCGACAAGTCTGATCTTATTTATTGATTCTGCCTACTCAGAAGTAGTATAAAATTAAGTTCACAATTTGTCGGCTTGTTTACAGTTGTATACAGCTAATATACTTTATTTTAAAACTCACTCCCCACCGTTGCATAATATTCTTGAAATTTATTGCTTTTTTAAATGATTGCAAATATCTACAAAACGTTATATCTAGTTAATGGAGGTTTGTTTCTCATGACGATTTGGGAGGTATTCTGTTCTGCATGATTTGTTTATGAAGCTTTCATCAGCCTACTGGCCATTGTCTTCATCATACACTTCAAATTGTAGGAAAATTTTAAAATTTTTAACAGTTGAATAACTGCTTATACTATTTTTGTGGAAGTTTATTGGTTGTCGCTTATGATTAATTATCTTTGTATGTACATGTATTTCGATCTTCTCATTTGACTTTGAATCTTTTGATCCTTTTTCTAGTTGATAGGTGGGATTAGTTTTCATGTGCCTGTTGGTTGATTTTTAGGTTTACAGAATAAGTGACTAATTAAATGTGGAGAAGTTGTTAACTTTTACTTCACCTTCAAGTACGGCTAACAAGTCTGTGATAGCTTTGCTATCAGATCATTCAGCTCATAGAACACATTGCTCAACAAGTATGCCTATTGTATCATCAGTTACTTAGTCAACTTCTCTTATATGAAGTGGAACAGTGGCTTTTTACATATGAGTCTATTATGGTTATAATGGTAATAAGGTTGTTGAATTTTAAGAGGATACTTTTATTGTAAACACAGTGTTTATTCTCTAGTCTCGTTTACTAAAATGGTTAAAGATTTGAAAGTACCATTATGAACCATCACCATTAAACAATTCCTTTCTACTAACAGTAGCTTTCTTCAATTCTTTAAATATTGTTACAATTCCAAACATCAACTGTACAATAACAAATTTCTATTCAGCATCAATGCAAACTGTAATTATCCCTCTTTCCTTATCTATCATGCTTAAAAGCTTGCATTCTTGACTAGAGGATATAATGGGAACAAGCTTAAGTGAATTTCAAAACGTCGACCATAATAACTCAGCTTGAGTAATCAGCACATAATCTAGACATCTGAGTACAAAAATGAGCTAATCAGATTCATCAATTAATAGCCTATTTTAGCCCATTAAAGTTCAGTTACTGTGAATACATATTTTGTCATCAAGAAAGAGCTACATTGAGGTGTATATATACAGAGTTTTCGTAATTAATGTGGTTATTTAAGCCTTCTATAGGCTCCTCTGAATTGTAAATTAGAGTAAACGATGACATTTTAATCCGTCCATATAGTTATGAAACAACTGTATCCTGTAATCGTTCACAGGAACCTAAATAGCTTTTTATGCATTCCTAGATCGATTCTGTTCAAAGTTCAGGTTTACAGTTATTGATGAGGTTATAGTTTACACTAGGGTTGTTGTTTGTTTAAATTAAGGGTTTGTTTAAGCAAAAGCTTGGTATTTGTTAAATGTATCACTATGAGTTTTGCCCTATGATATCAGAAGTTAATTTTTCTTAATAAATGTATACTTTACAAGGCATCAGACATAAGTATTACAACAAATTACTTGTGATTAGTTTCATAGTTTCTAGATTGTTTTACTGATTACCTACGATAGTTATACTCCACCATCAGTTAAGATGTCACTCAAACTCATCCTCCAACAAACTACTCTCGTATTTTTGAAAAGGTTAGACAACAGGGGGGGGGGTGGGAAAGAAATATATAACAATAGTTGTAGTGTTTCTATTCAAGTTTTCTAGTGTTTAGCATCGTAATGACTTTTGAACGTGGAAGGATATTTTTCTTTACAGTGATGAATCTTGACAATTAAGACATGTTTTATATTTGTCATTTGGTATTAAATACATAATTAGTACTTGTTTGTTGCATTTTTTTTCTGATTTTAGTTTGTCTGATCTCTTTTGTTTGCAGAATAACTACTCACAATGAATACGGAGCACCTTGTAAACGCAGGACCAGTAGGTTGTTTTTTTTTAAAATTATTAATATTGGATAGCTGTTTCGTCTTAGTATGGAACTTCTCAGCATTGTATACCAACGAGCTTACTGTAGGGTGGTGGTGGTGGGGGGGTAGGTCGAATAAAAATAATGAATCAAAACAAAAACATATTAATTTATCAACTGTAATCATCATCACCATTTTCGGTGTGATGTCGTAACTGTTGAGTTGAGTTATGTTGAAAGGGAGATAGTTGTCACTAAGTTATATCATAAATAGACTGATGTGAGAACCCATCCATTGTGCGTTTTCATGATTGTGCCAATGACTTACAGCCAACCGCATGACCTAAAAGTCTGGGTTCGATCCTCAGTTACGGTGTAGATGCAGCATGTTTAAGTGTTGAATACTAGGACAAAACACCCGACAAATGCTATATAGTTCCCAATAGTACCCAACTGAAATCGTGATGTGACGAATAAGAACAGCGAATGAAAAGGAACCTCACATTTACAGTTACCTCATTCCTAATAAGTAGTCGTTTTTATTATCCGTTATCTGTCTTTGGTAGTGGGCGACATGTATGTACAATACAGAGAAGTTCCGCATTAAGACAAAACGCCTATTTAATTCTTCTGTGTTTTCAGCATTGTCTATTTGTCAATTTGTAATATCAAAACTTACTACATTTTTGTTAATTTTTCGGTATATAACACAAATAATTCCGTTTTCAGAAATGCTTTGATTGTTGAACATCGAATAAGATGAATGGTGTGACATGCTTTAATTGAGGCTA
The DNA here is from genome assembly GCA_025215515.1 of Schistosoma japonicum. NCBI lineage: Eukaryota > Metazoa > Platyhelminthes > Trematoda > Strigeidida > Schistosomatidae > Schistosoma > Schistosoma japonicum. Next base: position 5,526,505 of record CM046067.1, on the reverse strand, counting down.
TTTGAATTGCTTAACATTTGATGAAAGGTACATTTTTGTAGTGTTTTCTTTTTAAGTGCCTGAATATATCGATTCGGTAACTGACAGTATCGTTAATGTGCACCGATACTGAATTTGGCCACACTAGGACAATATAACTGTTCTCTGGCAATTGATTTTCAATGGTTGTCTAACGACAGTTAGTGATGTTATAAAGAAAATTCAATAATGTCAATTAACTCCTTGTACTTGTTTAATTATTACAATTTGTTCGAAGTCCTTAGTTGTATGCTTCAATACTGTATTTTTGTTTATCTTGGCATCCGAGCTTCAATACCACTGAACGTTGGTTGATCTCTTAGTAGTTATCAGGCTCATCAAAATGCTGAAGATGGGGAAAATCCTATCTTCCTCGCGAAATGCTCTCATATTGCCACGGGGTTACCAGTCTATGCCAGAGACTTCCTACTCACTGCGTTCAAATAGCGAGGGTGCTCTTTGTAGAAGCGAGAGGACGATGGTAGTAGTTAGGCGATCAGATTGGATTGTTCCAGTACAGAAGGTCAAACTTAGGAAGTTGTAATACTCTTATTTCAAACTGATGATAGAAATAAGCTGCTAGAATGCTGACCGAATGAATGGCGCATGAATATATTATGGTCACTAAGAACCATGAGATTTTGTTTCGTGACGAAATTCCACTGGCTTGTGGACTCGACCTTTAGATCAGAGGCTTCCTAAGAAAGATCACCTGCTTCCATATAGACGTCCAAGTACTAGAATTCATTTAACCTTTGAACATCTGCTGATCAGGAAACAATCTTTAGGCCTTTGATTCGACCACCTTTTTGCTCATGGCTTCGGACTGACTGAGTTCTTGGTTTTCAGTGGTTTTCTAACTATGACTAACTCTTAATATAATATTTATAATTAGCGCTTACAGTGGAGTTTTTAGAAAATAGGACATATTAGAGTAAACAATAATTGTTTACATCAACTTTATCATTTGTCAGATCATAATTGAATACTGTGTTACCTGATTATCCAAAACGGGCATACATAAATAAGTTGTGTATGAATTAGGCAATTAAGTAATGGTATCTGTTAAAATAGTGAAGTTTTACTAATAAGTGGCATATGCACGAAGTAGCTCAGTCATGAACTAAGGTAGACAGAGGAAGCTGAACTGACCTCTTTTGAATAGGCAAGCCTTAGTTTTCTAGCATTTATTCCTAATGGTCTCTGGTATGTATAGGATCTTTTGCCTTGAGTAACTTAATTTAGACTTGACTTAAGACCGAGATATCATCTCTTCTTCTTATTTGACACTTCGCTAGTTACAAGTTAAGATAGAATAGCTTAGTTATTCCTTTTCCCAATCATGCCAGTTTATGCCCACGAGTGCTCAAAGATAGCAACCACTGAGTACGGCATATCTATTTATCTCCACAGAATAAATTAAATTGACTTACACACAGTGCGGAATCCACTTTTGTTATCATCGACTTGTGATATTAGTACTAGTTTAATTATGAAGATTAAACGAAAGGTAATTGCGTTTGCTTGATAGATTTTATAAGTTGACCTATTAAAATGTTGCTCATAATTTCCCATATACAATTAAGTCGTTGATAAACAGTTTTCTTATTGAATACTTTGTATTTTTCTTTCCTATTTGTTTTGTACATTCAAGTACTTTTTAATGAACTTCTCAGGTTTCTCAGTTGTTTTGTAGAAATTTTAGCATTTTAACTCACTTACTTACGCCTGTTACCCCACTCGGAGGAGCATAGGCCGCTCACCAGTAATCTCCATTTAACTCTGTCCTGAACAATCCTTTCCAGCTGCCTCCAGTTACTGTTCATCCTTTTAATGTCTGCTTCCAGCTCTCGACGCAGTGTGCTCTTTGGCCTTCTTCTTTTCCGTTTTCCAACAGGGTTCTAAGTTAGTGCTTGTCTCGTCATGTCTCTGCCCGCAGCTCTTCTAGAGTTGCCTGCCGGTCCCAAGCCCGAGTAAAGGAGGAGGGTTGGGCATAGGGCTAGCATCCCTATTCCGTAAAACACAAACTTGCTAAAAAAAAAACTGCTAACCTCTTCTTTAACTCACTTAGAACTATTGAAATATAAAATCTATCCCACTTCATTGCTTTATTCTTTTTTAGGAGTCAATTATGATAACTAATGAAGAAAGTAAATCAAAACGAACACATCATAAATTACAACAGTATCTTAAGCGTAAAGAAGTAATTTGTATTAAATATAGTTAGATTTATCTAGAATATACACAATATAGGCAAGACGTGAATCAAGGAAAGCATATAAAGAACGTCGTAAACTTCGACAAAAAATATGTCAATCATCATGTGTTCTTGTTAATAGTGATATTGTCAATGACAATAGTTGTATATCAATAGAAAATCCTCTGCATTTCATTGATAATTATACTTCACACAAATCGAAACGTTTGAAAATGTCAGAATCTTTGTGTCAAACTAAAGTTGTCATTGATTGCGCATATGATCATTTAATGTCATTCAAAGATATATGTAAATTAGCTAGTCAGGTAAGTACATTTAAACATATGCATTTTCAGTAGTAGAATGAACTTGTATATTCCCATTGATTTATTATAGACTGAAGCTGGTCAGTCACTGTTGCTATATGTGCATCCTGTGCGGATCGCCCAGTGTGAACATCAACATGGGGATGCAGGTACATCCAGCCGATGAGTCCCAAATAGGACGAAACGCGCGTCCTGGATTCCACTTGCCAGTCACAATACAAATTAAATGATATGCATTTTCAATTATATATGCAATATATGTATTCTAGTCAATAATATATACCTGCATATGTTGTACATGTCTGGTTAAATTTGAATATTGGTACACATTCTCAGTCTGAGAGCTAGTACCACTATTTGATTATTATAAACATGTGATGGACAGGGGTCTGATTATACATACGACGTAGTGGTTAAAAGTTTAGTGCTTTAACTTCTCAAATTAGGAAATCAACTATATTAACTGATTCAACGCCAATTTTCGTATTTCCAACTGTTGCTCTTCTTTCCTTCTGTTATGTTCGTCTGCTTAACTGTAAGCTTTCAGTGTGAATCAACATGGGTTGTTAGCATACGACTGTGAGTACTAAACAGCTTCACGTTATGTTGGCTTGCAAAGGAGTAACTTAGAAGTTGACTAGGAGCGGATGAAACAAGACGCAGTGTCTATCGATGAAATTGATTTATGCTTATTTTATTAGGTGTAGGTTACTTAGTTAGTGATTCGATTATCATCTTGACTCACAATGACAGACTGAATGATATGGCTTGGAATTTCGCTTAATGGGACAAATGCATCCGCTCTTTATTCTATTACAGATAAGATATTCTACTAACTCCTCAGATAATTTAATTACCAGTCTGTCAGTGCCTTTTCCCTTAATGTGATGGCTTTAAATTTGTGACTTAGTGGCTGCAAATTAATCCTAAAAATGATAAACCGTAGCAGCAACTAATCTTAGATTTCTATAATTTACATCTAAAACCAGCTGTAGCTATATAACTACTAGAAACTAAAAGGTACTGTACACATGTCTAGTCCTAATACGAGATTCCACAGTAATCGGGCTCATTTGCAACCCCATCGAAATTCGAATTTCAGAGCTTTCTGTCTTCATATCTGGTGCCCAAGCTTCAGACCATCGATTTTTAGCACTGTGGTCTAGACTTTTGACTAGTCAATTTGCGATATTGCGCGATTATAGTTCCATTCTATTGATGGATAAGTGTTGTGTTTTCAACATGGTTTCTCATTAGAACTCCCTGGAATTTACCTACAAAATGCAATAAACTTTAACAAAATTACATATTTCATGTATTGAGTATGCCTTCAACAACTGGGACACCTTAAGTTTTTGTTTTTATTCTCCACTTTCATCAGGTCGCTAATTGTTACTCTATAAATAGACGTGCTGAGCATCCAGTTCAACTTTATATCACTGGTTTAGGTTCTCGCAACACCACCATGAATGATAAAGATATATCTAAAGAAGATGATTATTTAACTGTTGATAAATTAGAACATCAATCTATCCGACTATATGATAGATTGAAATTAAGCAATTGTGATAGTTGGGATGTGAACCTATGTGAGGTAAATCATTTTATTCACTATTTAACGTTTATTCATTCAATTTACATAAATTCTAGTATAAATGAGCACCCTATATGTAGGTACTCCACACTTATGACGAGATACAGAAATACATTCAGGAATGACATATTTCAGTTGGGAGAGTTCCCCTTACTTTTATTGAAGGATGTAAAAAATCAACTCGAGGAATATGACGAGCTTTTTTTCCAAGCCATATATGATAATGTCTCATTACATTGAGTTGCATCCACATCAGGGACTGATGTATACTAATCTTATGCAGCTGTTTTTATGCCGTAGCACTATCTCATGAACAGGTCATTTCTTCACATTTTTATATTCACTAAGTCCCAGTGCTGGCAAATAATGTATGCTGTAAAAGCTGCTAGGATGATATTAGTAAAAACATGACCAAGCCCTCGAAATCAGTGTTTCAAGATGCTGACATCAATTGAATCATCATCATTCGAACTTCAGCATTACTAGCATAGTGCTGCTCTTAAATATGAGCAATTATTAGGACATTTTGATGACAAAATACAGAGACGCGAAGCTATCCTCAGTTCCTTGAAGCCTAGTTTCACAAGCCTACAGGAAGATTGATCTCATCGACGGGTAGTGGGTGTGACTTTATACACTTAGGCTAACATGACGACGTCGTAAAATATGCCCCATTTTTGGATATGCTACTCTGGCTTTGCTCATTTGTGACGCTACTAGCAGCACAACACAACTACACATACACGAACTTTCGACTGCATTTATTGCATCACCACAAAGTAACTAAAGATACAAGCTCCTGTCAGTCCTGCAATGGTATTCTGTCCTTTGAATATACTAAGTAGATTGGATACTCAAAGTCGCCTAATTGTCAACCAATTAAGTGTGATTTCGATAGCCTAAGTAGTGTTGCACATTAGGGCAATCAGTCATAGACAACATAAAACCTAGCACAAATGTGTATCAGTCCAAGTTGTAATGCCATGTTTGCACGGCAAGATCAACACAACAATATAATTTAATACGAAGGAATGATTCAAACGTGGTTACATAAGAATAATGAAACTTACGATCTACAACATACATTTGCGCCACAAACTACGATTATAACGTAGACTCCAACCTGGAAAGCCTGCATCCATTAATATAGCTCTGACCTACAATCAAATACTTAATGGACTGTTGCCATGTTTTGACTTGGCTTCCTCTACCTTTCTTCCATACTAATCCTGTTCCAACCAACACCGCGGCAAAGCAAGGGGTGGTTAGGTGTACCTAGTGTATGTCCTGATTCACTCAGTTGCCGAAGGGATTACGACCTCTTTAAGTGGTTTGCCTAGTTTTCCTAATACTCCGTATCTAGCACCAATATTGTTTATTCACTTATTCCACGACATTCGGGTGATAGTATGAACAAATGCTTGGAGCCTATGTATGCCTTCTATTTTCCTAGCCCATTTTTTACATCTACAAGTTAATACTGAGCAGTTCAATTGGCCAACACTACAAGTGATGTAAAATGGTGAAAGCCAAGTGAGCATCCTAAATCCTAGTTGAAATTTAGACGCCGACCCGATAGGGTTGAGACATTCGAGGTTGTCGAAGTAGTTAACTACTTCACTCCCTATGATCAATCTAGGCGATGATGCAAACCATTCTTGAAGTGACATTTAGCATTTGCAGTGAGAGAGAACCATCACAAATATGCTTACACTGTTACTCAAGGTGTTCAGAAGATTGCATATAGTCGGCGTCTTAATCCAATAAGACTTTATCGTCAATATCGATAAAACACTATCACACGCATACGTAAGGTTGAAAAGCTTTATCCAATTAACAGATTCATACTACCACCACAAGATACTTTCATCCTTATTACATGATTGCAGTAACTTCATTGAAAATTGACCGGTGGTAATCTTCTGGGAGAAAGTATGACTTAATGCTATATTGTGTTTCGCATCACAAATTGATTTCAGAAAACATGGGCGCGGTTCCGTCCTATCATTGGATTCCTTAGTAGTAAGCATTCATTAAAGAATAGACAACAGATGATTTACACCTATAATTTTGGTTACTTTGCGACTGAATGAACACAGTTGTCCAGTGTGCCTAAGATCAGTCTGTCATAATGTGATACTTCAAATTCAATAATCTTAAAGTAAAACACTTATTAACTTTCTTAATTTAGATTGCCTTTTTTAACAGATATATTCCTAACTAATGTATTATTTTCTATCGATAGGATGATTACACTAGACTCTTTTCTGCTGATAAAATTGTATATTTATGTGCAGAATCGGAACATCTTCTACCAGATAACTTTGATGCTAAATCTACATCCATTCATATGGACAATAGTGTTCAACTGATGAATTTCACTCAAAATGACATTTATGTTATTGGTGGATTGATTGATCATAACAATTTAAAAGGATATTGTTATCAACAGGCGATAAAACGTGGTCATCGAACAGCTAGATTACCATTAAAAGAAGTAGATTTACATATTGAAGGTCGAAATGTACTATCCACTGTACATGTTTTTCAAGCATTATGTCCTGTTTTATCTGGTACAAAAACATGGCTAGAAAGTTTAAAACATGCTATACCACCAAGAAAATTGTTATCTGTTTAGTTCATTAAATGATTTCATTTTTTGTAAATATTAATTGAATATTTAATAAATAAAAACAAAGAACTTCAACTGATTAATGAATTTTACGAAATGAAATTTCTTCCCTTCTCTTATAATTTGAAATAAGTAAGTAGTCCTAATATCATTTGATATTCAGTACTACTGTATAGTATGGATGTGCTATCAGTCAGTTACAACGTAGAACTTTGTACATGCGTATATCAGTTCAAGTTGCCATGCCTCAATTAGCAGATAAAGATTAAATTGTCGGACCAAATCCCAGAGTAGAGGAGGTAGTAACAGAGTAAGTACTAATGGAAAGGCATAGAGATCAGAGATGAGATAAAAAGTGATTCAGTAAAAAGAAAATTATGAGAAGCTGAAAAATGAGAATTTGGAGGAAGACAAGAAGTGGATGCACATGCGCCATCGCAATCGATTTTGAGCCATATCACCTAAAGTCTCTAACCATTTGTTACGATCATCGCGTAGCCCCAACCAGATAGTCTGCATTTATTAACATGGCTCAGCCCAATTGTCACTGACTTCATGGATTGTTGCCATGTTTTTGTTTGGCCACCCCTAGCTTTCTTCCAGCTTACTCCCACACCAGACAACATTGCTCGTCGAGGTAGACGGTGGTCAGGCATACGCAACACATGCCCTAACCACCTCAGCCGGTGAAGATTCACTACTTCATCAATAGACTTACCGTTTTTATCTAGTACTCTATTCCTAACCCATGCATTGCTTACTCGTTGTCCCAGCAAACACGAGCAATGTTTCGGAGACATTTATGATCGAATACTAGGAGCCTACGGATATCCTCTATCCTTAAAGGCCATGTTTCACATCCATAAAGTAAAACGGATCTGACTGCTGCACAGTAAACGCGTTCTTTCGTCATTAAACGAATGTCTCGCCTACGCCACAAGTGACGCAGGTTGGCAAAAGCCGACCGGGCCTTATGTATACGGGCCAAGATTTCATCGGACACCAGACCGTCAGGACTGATGAGGCTCCCGAGATAAGTAAAACGGTTAACACATTCAATAGTTTCACTCCCTATCACTAACTGTGATGCCGAATTAAGCCAATCCTGAAGTAACATTTTACATTTGGATGGGGAGAATCGCATCCCAAACATGCTTACGTTCAAGTTTAAGGTAATCAAAAAATGCTGCATTTTATCAGCATCTTCACTCAGTAGAACTATATCATCGGCATATTTTAAGTCAGTAAGTTTATCTCCTGGGAGGAGGTCAACCCCAGAGAAATCAGACGATGACAATGTTAACTCTAAAAGTATGTCCATGATAAAATTAAATAAAAATGGGGATAGCGGACAACCTTGACGAACACCACTAGAAGTGGTCAATTCCGACGACAATCTGCCATAAGCTCTAACACGACATGTGGTGTTCGAGTAGAGAGCTTGTATAAGGTTAATGTACTTCTCCGGTACGCCTTTCAATGACAGACATTGCCACATAACCCTACGATCAATAGAGTCAAACGCCGCCTTAAGGTCAAGGATTACAGCTATTGTTGGGCGTCTGAAAGTGTGCCTATGTTCCAGAATTTGCCTAAGTGTGAATATTTGGTCTATACAACCACGTCCGGGTCTGAAGCCACCTTAGTTTCCTCGAGTTTGCTCTTCACGAGCTTTAGTTAGACGTCGAAGTATTATTAAAGCTAGTATTTTAGACACTATATTCGTTAAACTGATTCCTCGGTAATTGCCACACGAGGACTTCTGTCCTTTCTTAAAGACGGGAATGGTTAGTGTTTGAGATCAGTCAGATGGGATTACGTCTAGTATGGATGTGCTATACTTCACTGAAATTAACAAAATTACTGAATTCAATTTACATTAATCAACATATGATTATGTAGTCTACAATTATTAGTAATTAATTGGTATTGTAAGGAAAACAACTGATGGATTCGTAAGAATTCAATTATAAGCACAGTGAACTTAAGTGTTGTTAAAGGTGTATTAATAGTTAACATTTGGCATGCTTCAATCAGTTATCAACAACATAGTACCTAGCACACATGTAAATCTGTTCAAGCTATTGCATCCTATAAACACAGCAAGATGAATAGTAATCACTAAAAATATGAGATATAAAGTATAATTCGACAAGAAAGTTATAAAGTAATTTTAGCATGCAGGAACTAAATGAAGATAGGCAGTGAATGCGAATGGATAATTTTATTTGAAGTGGTCATTTCGACCTGGTGAGTTTTGCTAGTCTATGGTTATTAATGTACACTGACAGCTCAATCATCACAAAATGATGAAATTATCAAAATGCGTATCATAGTATCAGGCAGTAGGCATCGTTTACCAAGACGACTTAAAAGAATGTGAAACATATAAAGGCCTGATTTTTCAAATTATAGTGTTTACAATCTCATTGCAGAAGAATCTCGTTATAAACAGTAAATCAAGTGACACTAATCCATAGATCAACATATTGGTGCCAATCGTTCGAACTCCCAAAAAAGAATATGATCTAAACAAGTTGAAAGTTCGTTGCAGGAGTCTATCAACATCACGTGAAAGAAAAGCACAAAGAGGTATATCACCAAGAAATAAATTAGTTATAGAATATGGTAGAAACAGATCGTTACTAGACGACTTGCATAGTACAGCATATCGAATGTAAACGGTGTTTGACTACTCTAAAAATGTATCGACGTTACTAAATCGATTTTCGGATGTTGGATTATGTTTCTTTAGATAATGAGAAACTTATTCTTCTAGCTAATGAATTGGTTGAAAAATATGTTACCTTATACTACTTATAAGTAGCCAGAATGTTTGGTAATCTTTTTGTTTTTAAAATATGAATCTAATGAGAACATTTTGTCGTTATTTACAATTTTATTTGCTTTATTATTATTAACTACTTATAGTTTTTCATTAAATTTAACCGATGATAAATGCATAGTATGACATGGAGTTTTGAAAGAAACTTTTCAGAAAAGAAGAAAATACTACTTATCCCTAATCCTGATAAGTAGTATATTGATTAACCGTTAATAGTTGATATTTTTCTAAAAAGCGTACAATAACTGAGCATACACACCCACACACAGAAAAAAAACAAATAATACTCTATAAGGGTTATATATACATACATTTACATAATAAATACACTGAACATAAACTAAATAAAGTGAACAGAATCTGACAATTAGAAATATAAATCTTATAAATACGAATAGTAGATAATATGTACATACAATATTCTTGTTACAGTACGATTGATAATGTAGTCAAAGTTACATTGACAATCTTTAACAGCTGTCACTATTATACACCTTCATCAAGATTCCATAGGAGACTGAATAATGTTGTTCATATTATTGTTATTATTCAGGTTCTGAAAGAAATGAAAAAGAAACAAATTGGAGTCGTTGAAAGTTATATCAGAGCGATACATTAAGTTAGTTAATAAGCAATTAGAAATTCACCTATCAATATGCAGTAGGAAAATGACATGATTCTATTTAGTGAAAATGTTGATGTATTGTAGAGTCAGTTGAACATCATAGATTCTGATAACACTATGTTTATCTAACAATGGAGCTGTGAGTGTGCAGAGTAGCAATTATAAAACATGGATGATAAAAAAATAAGAGATATGTACAAACCTAGAACGACTGCATGAAACATGATGAGGCTGGACAAAGAGTGAGTCACGTTAAAAGATTGCATTTCCACTGGCCAAGATTACTAAAACACTAAGAATGTCTAACACCCGTCAATCTTGACGTTTACTATTTGTTAACACCAATGTCGGGGGAGGGACTGAAAAAATGTGATGACAGGGAAGGTGTTAGTCTAGAAAAAAAAACATGTAGAAATGCTGCTTTTCAATAATCACAGCAGGTTAAAAAAATTCGGCCTGTACACTTTGCTTTGGCTAATGAATTACTATTTCCATCGCTAAGGTCTGGAAAACATACACCTAATGCACCAAGTACTGTGGTCATGTTCTCAGGTGCTTCAAGAATAACACTTCAAGGGTATGGGAAACTTGAAAGTGGCAACTTCCTTTATAATTGTAACACCACCTGAAACAATCTTGATTCTGTTATTACCGGTAAATAGGATAATAGACACAGAATCAATGAAAGAAACAGCTGGTAGTAATAGTTGACTTAATTACGGTTGGTTGGAAGTGAAAACCTCTACCATATCAAACAAGAGAGTGGCATAGTGATTGAAGCGTGCTGATTTCATTCTACGCAGTGGTTAGGTCAACGAACAGGAATTGTATAACTTGATTGGATTAGTATGATTTATAATAACTTACTGAGGACAATACTGTACTGTTTTCAACTAGCCTCGTTTGCATATCAACGGCATCATTAGCATTTTGATCAGCAACAACATCGTCGTCAATGAGAACAATCTCATCATCATTGGAGTCTGGAAAGATTGCATCATGATTTGTTTTGGCAGCTTTTGCATTGTAATTGATTGCTGTAGTTGACAGGGCCAAACCGCCAGCACCAGTTGGTGAATTCAGGTGAGTCTGTTGTTGTTGCGACGACGGCTTTGAAGGTTGTTGTAAATCACCTTCACGACCATGTGCAGTAGCCACACGCATTACTAAGTTACGTAAATGATGCATTAACGGTAAAGGATCCAATGTAATCGTCTTAGTAATATTATACGTCTTATAAATACCAACTAGTCTGTCGGATAATTCAAACATATTATTTCTTAATGAGATAACAATGAATTGTGCATTTTTTGTACGTTCTTTTAAGTAATTACCAACAATGGAGACATTTTTAAAATCTAGTGCTGCATCAATCTCATCCATGACATATAATGGTGTCGGCTTGTAATGGTGCAATGCGAATACTAACGCTAAACTTGATAAAGTTTTCTCACCACCTGAGAGATTCGCAATATTCTTCCAAGATTTTTTAGGTGGACGTACACTGAAAACGATGCCTTCAGAGAAAGGATCAAGTGAATCGATCAGCTCTAGTTCTGCATCACCACCTATTTTTTTAAAAAAGTAAAACAAAGAAAAATAAGTGGATAACGGGTTGATGTCTTAATTCAGGAATGAAACTAAACAGTCTCTGAAGTCAGATTATAGAATGCAAGATGTGCATTTCATTCTAATTGAGATTCGTCAGCTGAATGTACCGGCTACATTCAATTGTTGCACACTCTAAAACTCAAATATTATGCCTTAAAATACGAACACATAACACGCTTTGCATTAAGCTAGTAAGAACAGATAATCACTTATCTGTGCAACAGGTATGAAATTATAACTAATGGTTTTGTAATCTCTCGTAATTTATATTTAGGATTGTCGTTGAATGTGCAACTCGGCGAGGCTACTTTAGTAGTCACTAGTAATATAATGTCATCCTGTCTTACGAACGTATTAGTATTTGACAATGCCCAGTAGCGATCAAGAATGAGTAGAGTTCAAGTCTCATTGCAAACCTCACTTGTTCCTCAAGATATAATAAAATTGCTAAGATCTTCACATCTTATTTTAACTAATGACGACAAAATAACAAAGATGTAGGTAGACAGTGAATGGTTCAGTTGTTTAGGATAATCGACTTTCAAACATTATGCTACAGATTTGAAGCCACTCCACTTAAATTTCGGAAACTCAGTAGCATAAACACCAAACTACACACTAGAAGTTTGGCTTAGAATTCAGGTAGATGAACCCGAAGAATGAGTTAGTAATTATTCCGAAAACACTAGACAATAATTTCTGAGAACATTAGCCGATATAGATCTTCGAAGAATTCACGTCTCTTCATTCGTTCATTCACAGTAAAAAGGTTAATGCTTACTAGAGCTTATTCAAAGAAGTATTTGTGAGAACATAACGTTGAACCGAACACAAATTGATATACAGATATAAACTAACCTTGTGTAATCATTTGATACATTTCTTTTAGCTTATTTGTTATTGTATGAAAACCATCAAGAAATTCAGTTAATCTCTTTGATTTAGCATCTTCCATATATTTACGTTGTTCACCTAATAGACTAGTGATATGATTTAATTCACTAACACGAGTTAAATAGTTTTCTACTTTACGACGATATTCTTCAATTGCTGCCATATTAGGCGCCATTGCAGTGATACGTTCTTCTAAATGCTTCATTTGATTAAAATCAGACGAAAGCTCTATAGGAAATATTTTGTGAAAGAGTAAATGACAAGACATTAATAGAGGATAACAATTTAATAAGATTAGTACTAATGAAAAATTAGTATGAGAACGGCTAAACATTGGAAATACGGTTGGAGAAGACGGAATGAGAAGGAACGTATGTAGGAATACTGGAAATAAACATCCACAAGGAGTAAATATATCTGTTGCACTGTAATACGTTTCTGAATCATGTTAACCAAGATTTTTAAACATTGGCTGACATTATCGCGTGAACTACAAACAGGTAGTCTCCACTTACTGACCGACACCAACGGTCAATGACTTTATGGACTGATGACTTGTCTTAATTTAGTTACTTTTAAGCCAGCCAACATTCTATGTCGAGGCAGGTGATGGTTAGAAACATGCAATACACACTACTCAGTAAGTAAATATTCACATCCTCATCAACTGACTGTTTAAATTTATAGTTTTAATATTTTATTACTTTTGTCGGCTTTATTTTTTTCATATTGATGAGACATGTTTTATACGTTGGAGGCTTGAAGTATCATGGTCTTTGAAAGGGTAGAGATTTCATACCTGTCATGAAATCAAAGGGCAGGTACGAAATAACAAAAGAAGAGTAATGTTAACGAAAGTGAATTCTGCCTATAGTACATGTTTCAGCCAACAATATGTCATCATGTGGGTCGATATGGATAAATGCATAAATACTCGTAAGCTGCAGTTAAACCTTACTTATCTTCAGTCTTGTTTCCGGCGTAGTAGCCAGGTCAACCGTAGGGAGTGCGTAATGCAATCGTGTCATGCTGCATATCATAATAATAGTTTACTGGATGGGACACTAGTTTAAGAGGTAGGTGGAGGCGATTATTCCTATCTCAGATATGTTTGACAACGCTTTAACGCGCTGGATTGTATAATCACTGGGATCCACTCAATACAAAATGTACAATTGTGACAGATACTGATTCATTCCACCCGTCTTCAACCAGCGGTTACGACGACGCGGACACCAGCCAAGTAGACTGTACCTACCCAAAGGCTGATATCCTCCAATCGCTCGAGACATCTAATCATGATATTTTAAGTGAATGAATATGTCTTTGGATGTTTAGATTATTAATTATCTCGTAAAAAGCCATCCCTCTGTAGCATCGTGTCACTGTGAGTTTAAGCTGCCCTAGATTGGAATGAGCCTATGTGGTTTTCTCTCTACGTTGATTAGCCACTGATAGTCAACTGAATAAGCATCAAATGCGTAATCCATGAACCAACTTACGCTGCCGTAACCACATACTCTCAAGGATAGTTGAGACCAAAGAAAAAACCTTTTTGTAGACGAAGTATTAAGTGTAAGATAAAAAATAAAGTAAGGAGAACAACGAACCACATGAGCTGTGGTTTAGTGATAAAAAACACTTGGCTTTCAACTCGTATATCCAAACCTACATACTATTTACTCTGTTATGGGCAGTTAAATAGTATTACTAGCATTTATACACAGTGGTGTATGTGGCTCCAAGTCGAGTACATAAATCTCTGTACTTGACCTAGTATGTAAAATTAAACGATCAAAGTAAGTGAGCAAATTCATGTGAAGAACATTTCCCATCATGTTTATGCTTCAAATTGTCCTAATTTACGAAACTCATCTCTACAATCATTAGCAATACACCAAATTAGTGAACTATATAAAACAAAAATTATATGAAGGCAATGTTTACAGGAAAGTAAACAACACCATAGTGCAATAACTTATTTCAATGAATAAATGGTAAGTAATAAATCATGAATTAAGGTTAGCTATTTACCTTGTAATTCTTCATCCGTGAACTTGGGGAGATTTGTAGTTTTACGATCAGACTTTTTATTGTTTTGTTGTTTTTCTGTCTGCTGAACTAACTGGTGAGTCTTTAACGACTGGTTGAGTAACATCTTGAGGAATTACTAACACTTCATTTCCTTCATTAACCATTGTCTCCATTTCCTCCACCACTACCTCCTCCTCCTCCTCCTCCTCTTCCTCCTCATCGTCAATACGGTGTAATCGAAGACCTCGAAGTTCACGTTCCCAATGACGGGCATTTGTAGTAGCTTGAGACAGTTCACTTTCTAATTGACTGGTCAAACGACGAGATGCGGCTTCAGCTTTTTGTGCTACTGTTAAGGCAGTTTCTGCTTCAGTCAATTGAGTTTGACTTTTTTCTTTTAGTTTTTGTAATTCTTCAACCTAATTGGTGGAAAAACGTTTGAAATCAATAATAATAATAATAATAATAATAATAATAATAATCTACTTTTGTTAACATCTTACATTCATGAATAGTTTAAAGAAAATCAAAGCAAGATCGACAATGACCTCCATTCCCAGTCACTTGACGTCTCAAACCACTGAGTTTTATCACCTATAGAAACTCAATCAAGGACCAAAAGAACTCAGTCTTATACAGTAGCACGGTGCTATCACAAGCTGACTACTTCTTGACTTTAATCACTAACTCAGTTTCAGTATTGACAAATGATACACGATGTGAAATACACTAGGATGATATTTGTAAAACATGTCCACTAAAATGAAGTAAGTGTTTCAAGATGGTGACATTAAACGGATTATGATGATTACACTCGAACCTCAGCATTACGAACACGATATTGCCACGAGTTGTAAAAACAACCTTCAAGGACAATGGACACACGGTAACTGAGATTCTTTAGCTTACAGAAGAAATGCTCTGATTTACTCATTGCGGATCTGATCTTTAACAGCCAGAATGACATTGTGGAGGCGCCAAACATGGCGCAGAATAACCTTAGTCGATCTGGCTAAAGTCCCTATGGAACTATTGATTTAATCTTTCCAAGCAACCTAATCAATCCTGTGGTCATAAGTCCTCCACAAACCTTAGGAAATGCCGAGAGTAGTACGTTAGGGAATGGTTGACTTTTAACACCTCTGGAGGAGTTCCTCAGAAGTCACAGCTTTGTCTGGTGGGTCCGTAGTCACTAACCAAGGAGCTCAGGACATATTGATCGATAGTGCTGTAAAAACTAACCAATTTAAGTGGATCAGGTAGTTTTTGCAACTACGAAGTCACACTATTCAGCTATATACATAGAACAATAATAAGTACAGAATACTGATGTGGACAAACTATAGGATTGATACCTTAAAATATTATTGATGCATGGATTCGAAAAATTGGTGTGCCTCTTTGTTAGCACGCGTCATCTTTGGCTTAAACGAAATGACCAACCAAAGGAAGAGTAAACTGCACAGCAGCTCGATTAGTCTTATCTTTGAACGTAGCGTGTAAAAATAAACGATATCCATTAGTTACGAAAATGTGGACACAGATGCTTGGGGATGTTGAGATTATTCAGTGAGTAATTGTGAGTTTAGGATACTGAGTGTAAATCTAGCATCCAAACCATCTTGGTCCATAAAGATTTACAGCCTTGACATCTTTTCCTAGTACTCCGTGACTAAATTCACTTCACAATCACGTAAATTTTATTGATTAAATAAGTCAACTTAAACAAATGTACTCACTCTCCTAGTTGATATGTGAAAGGTCTTCTGAAATCTATAAGTAATTCATCTAACTTATGCATGCAATCAAGTTTAAGCAATCACATCTGAATTCGATATAACAAGAGATATTAAACTAAGCTCTTGAGAGATGACGGAGTAAGTCGCTAGAGTCACCACATACACAGTTATGTTTTTGATTTTAGGATAAATCTAATGAAGACTAGATGGATTACTCAGTTTACTAAATCAACGTAGATGAATTACATTCAATTAGCAAGCAGAATAAAACAGCACCCAGACAAGGTTAGGAATACAAACCAAACACTTACTAATTATTACACGTCGTACAAAACACTACACTTCTCATATATTTTGATATCTTCTCGTTTGGGCTATATTGTGAAAGGATACTTCATATATGAGGGACATGAATTAGGAAAGATCTTGAAAACTCAGTAGCGTTGGCGTGGAATTCAAAGAACAACCATTCTAGGCTAGTTACATACAAACCTTTTCTAACCTTTCTTCTGTTTACAGAAGGCGGAATCGCTTCAAATACTAGTTGTCCTGAAGCAGAAATCTTACTGGTATCGTACACTAGTTTTTATTCTCACTACCCAGTGGCCTATCTGCCTAGTATTACAGCGCATAAAGAACGGCTGTTACAACAAATATATTTCAATCAATTGAATTTAGATCACCGTGTCAAAGTAGTAGCAACTACAGTCAGGTTATGTAAAATGACTGGAAAAATCACGAATGTGAAATCATATGAAAACATTTGTGCTCAACTTAATTATTAGGAATAAAATTGAGTAGTATCCTACCTCATCCTGAATTTTTTGATAGTCTTTCATACAAGCACGAGCATCATCTTCAAGCTGTTTCAGTTTCGTTTCAATATCAACCAATTTTGTTTTTAATAATTCCGCTTCATCTTCCATACTTTTTAATTTATCCTTAGCCTTTTGCTGATTACGTGCAGCAGTTTTCAGACTAACTTCTAATTTTGTCAATTCATCATTAGTCTGCAAGAAGAAAACACGTAGAACATGTATAAACACAGCGCAATAAGGATGTCTTTGTAGAAAACTATTTATGAACATAAGTGTGTCAGCTCTATCATGGATGTGATTGTGAACGGTATGGTCTCGAATCCCCTTAATGGTATAAATGCTAATTATAATTCCCAGTTGCCAACAGTTGTGAAAAGATTCTTCTTCTTGATGTACCTGGAAAGCGAATTGAGTCAGAGTTAGGTCTTAAGAACTGGCAGTGTGACTGCATTAACTAAGGGATAGCTGCTTGAGACTGATCACATATGGTGTTTTCGAGAAAGGGTTTTGTTGTGTTATCGTCGTAGACGTCAAGGCCTTAGTGCTGGAGAAGGAAATCTGTAAAGTAAGGTGAGATATTTTTAGCTGAACTTTTTCTAAACCAACCCTTTTTTTGTCGGAAGGCAACATTGCTATTACGCTGGTTGTATGGGGTAAATACCTTACTACCATAACCCATGGACCTTAGGTTTGCTGCTTGTAATCTTACTGCAACACTTGAGCAACACTTTAAGTGTTGAGGGTTAGTTACGCTATAAAGTATCTCGGAAAAAGATGGGGCCATTATTCACGGTCAATCCAGAAGGATGGATCGATGGGGAGAACACATTAGGGAACAGTTCATCTGGCCCTCAGCGTCATCCCTGCTGCCCACCATCCCCAAACAATCTGAATGGCAAATTAATATTGGTTTCCCAAGTCTTAGTGAGGTTGAGAAGGCTATAGGGAAGTTAAAGCGAGGGAGAGCACCAGGACCTAATGGATAACCCCTGAGATATTTAAAGATAGTGGTTCAGTTTTAGCAGCTAGATTAACTGAGATCTTGGCTAGAATCTCAAAACTGGAAATAATCCCATTTGATTGGTCTTCAACACTAACCGTCCCGTTTATAGGAAAGAAGTCCTGCTGTGACTATTACCGAGGAATCAGTTCAACAAACATAGCGTCAAAAATATTGGCTTCAATAAAACTTGGACGTCTAACTAAAGCTCGTGAAGAGCGAACTCGAGAAAACCAAGATGGTTTCAGACCTGGACGTGGTTGTATAGACAAAATATTCACACATAGACAGGTTCTGGAAAATTGGCACACTTTTAGACACTCAACAATAGCTGTATTGCTTGACATTTAGGCGGCATTTGACTCTATTGATCGTGAGGTTATGTGGCAATGTTTGTCATTGAAAGGGGTACCGGGAAAGTAGATTAACCTTATACAAGTTCTCTACTCGAACACTACTAATCGAGTTAGAGCTTATGGCGGATTGTCGTCGGAATTGATCACCCCAAGTGATCTAGAATATGCAGATGATATAGTTCTATTGGTTGAAGATGCCGATAAAGTGCAGAATCTCCTAACTACCTTAATCATCAATGTAAGTATGTTTGGGATGCGATTCTTCCCATCCAAATGCGAAATGTTGCTTCAGGATTGGCTTAATTCGGCACCAAAAATTAGCGGTAGGGAGTGAAGTAGTTGAATGTGTTGACGACATATCTTGAGAGTCTCATCAGTCCTAATGACCTGGTGTCTAATAAAATCTCGGCTCGCATACATAAGGCTCGATTAGCTTTTACCAGTTTCCGTTACTTATGGCGTAGGTGAGACATCTGTCTTCCGACCAAAGAATGAGTTTACTGGGCAGCAGTTCGATTCATTTTACTTTATAGATATAAAACGTAGCCATTAAGGATAGAAGATATTCATAGACTTCTAGTAAACGATAAGAGATGTTTTCGAAGCATTGTTCGTTTTTGCTGGGACCACCGATTAGGCAATATGTGGGTTAAGAATAGAGTACCAGGTAAGCATGGTAAATCTATTGATGAAGTAATAAATCTTCATCAGTTGAGGTGGTCAGAACGTGTTACGCATAACCAACTACCGAATACCTGGACAAACAATTCTTTCTGGTGTAGGCTGGAAGAAAGCTAGGGGCGGCCAAACAAAAACATGGCACCAGTCCACGAAGTGACTGACAACTGGGCTAATCCATATTAATAGGTGCAGATTACCAGGTTGGAGTCCATGTGATGATCGAAACAAATGCTTAGAAACTTTGGGTGATATGGCTCAAAATCGTTCTCAATAGCGCAAGCGCATCTATTCCTTGTATGCCTCCAAATCCAAAGCTTTGAATTCATCAAATTTTCTTCAATTTCAGTCTCTCCATTAAAACTAAGTCTATCTCTACCCCTACTATTCTGGGATTTGATCCGACCATTTAATTTCTATCTGCTAATTAAGGCATGATAGTTTGAACTGATGTACGCACGCACAATGTTCTATTTTGTACTGACTGACTAGTTGCGCTATACCAACGTGTTCATATTAGACATTTGTAAATAACTTCAGACGGCTTGAAGTTACACTGTAAAAATTAATTTAGCCACATAGTATGGGAAATCAGGAGAATACCAGAAAGAATACACACAACTGAAGACCTTATGAATAACTCCAGACAACCAATCATACACAAGTGAGTACGCTAACTATTACGTCTTAGCAACACGAAGTCAGTGAATGTAGTTAGGAAATAAAAAAAAACAGAGATCAATCTGTGACGAATATAACAACAAATTATAAAATAAATCTCCGCAAAACTAATCTAATTTAACTAATAATAATCAGTTGACTAGTGACCTACTTCGAAAACTTTCTGGAATTTCTAATGAGAAGTTCAGACAAGCCGAAAGACAGTGATCGACAGTGATGTTCGATGATTGTCGAGCTATATTACAAATTAACTAAAGTGGGAAACCTACCACTGAACATTGGCCCAGTGGTATTGATAGTTAAACGTTCACCAAGAGACACAAATTGTCCGGGTTATTTTCTTGGTGGAGTGGTGGGTGTGCACTGATAAGGTATCCCATACTAGAATAAAACAGCTGTTAAGTGCTTCCTTGTTTTCAATGATACTCATTTGGGATCAATCTTCTGGAAACACAAGCAACAAAATATACGAAATAATTTGGAGAAAGTTACCTCTTTGATTTTCTTCTCCATGGCATCCAGACGATTCCGAACAGCCGCTAAACGTTCTGATCCATAATTTAATAGTTCATTTTTTAAACTTTCCAACTCTTCACGTTTTTTTGCTGCTTTTGAACATTTTTGTTGTGCTAAAGTTTCAAGTTTCTTTAATTCGTTTTCAAATTTTTGACGTTCTATAGTCGATGGTCCTGTGGACTTGGCACGTTCTTCTGCTTGTTTCACTTCGTCAGATAACGCTTTGACCTCAGCACGTAGACGAACACATTCAGTCTAGTTTTTTTTAAGAGAAAAACTTTATTTGTAAACTAAATAAAACTTAAAATACGCTTACAGTTTCAACATTTCCCGCTGTCCAATTAATGGAACCAGTCAATCCTAATAACGCTCACGAAGAGGGTAAACACAGTGTGTTAACGTTGATTAGCTAATGCAGATCCCTTCTGTCTGCAATTATATTAATTAAAACATGGGAACAGTCAACTAATTTACGTTGCATTATTAGAATTAGAAACTCCGCATGACTATATACGTCAATTATTAGACAACAGTGCATCGTAGATAAAAAAAATAACTATTTTTGCACAACTAGGTCAATTGTTAAACAAGAATGAGTAACAGGGATATGACTATAGCGTGACTCGTCGCGTTATTAATTTATTACTATTTATTTCTATTCAGATAGTTATTTTTGTGGAGATTGGTTATTTAGTTGATCGACTTGTTGGAAGTGAGACAGTTATCAGCAATGACAATCGATGATCGTCGAGCTATATATCATAAATTGATGGAAGTAGAAATTCTACCATTGGACGCCGACTCAGTGGTATAGATGGTTAGGCGTTCGCTATCAACCTGAAGCTTCTGGTGCGGAATCTGGAGTGCGCACTGCTGAGAAGTTCCACACTACAACGAAACAGCTGTCCAGTGCTCCCTGATTTCCAATGGTACCCTGACAACATCAATCTGTGACATATTCAATCAACTGAATAACCAATCTCTACAAAAATAACAATCTCAACTGAAATAAATAGTAATAAATTAATAACTATGACGAAAATTAATCACTAAACATGAAATTAAAAGTGTTATATGTTCTTGAGTAAAGGTCCATAAATCTTGGTTGGGTTGTAATATGATCATGAATTTACGCAATATGCTCGTCCCTTGGTTGAGAGACAAGTACTTCGTCTACATCACAGGTGACGCAAATATACAAATGAAAAGACAAGATATTCGAGTGGCGATAGGATAACGTTAAATTTAAGCATAATCTTACTTCACATCTTTTCACTGTTCTCTCAGCCTCATCACGTTGACGAGTTAAACGTACAATCATTTCTTCTAGTCGCGATCGAGTTTCCCTTAGACGACCAAGTTCAACATCACCTTGAGTTAATTGTCGTTCCAAAGCAGATAGATCATTTAAATCTTTGGTCGAATCATCACTAATTAAAGATCGCCCACGTTTACATTGCGAATTATAATTGGCTTCATTATATTTCTTAACTTCCGCAATATCTGTCATTATTCTACCTGAAAGTGGACGACCTCCACCACCTGACATTGCTCCAGATACTTCAATAACTTGACCCTATATGAAAAGTGGAAACAGTTGTCCAATCAAAGAGAAGTCAGTTAGAGTATTATTCTGATATACTTTCGTAAATTTTCACATCTTATTAACTGTCATAATTAAAAGAAGCCCCTATTCCTGTCAAATTCCTCACATAAAGCCACACGTTTATAAAATTTGTCAGGAAACCCCTACCCACTGCTGCCAAGTGGCAGTGGTGATTTTATGAAAGCGAGTAGAAGACACTTAAAGCGGATTGACAAAAACAGAGTCCACATTCAAGGAAGCTAGGATACACTGATCCCAAACCAATGGTGTACGGACTTTGACTGTTATCTCCTTATGTTGCTCAACTGATAACGGTTTTGATCGTTATAACAAAGGTTCAGGGAGTAGTCGTTGAATAGTCGATTTTATGAATTCTATCATTGAATTATAGAACCAAGAATTGTCAACAAACTTGCATAAGAACAAAATAATCTAGTAGTCAGGGGGTGCCACCAGGCTAGAAGCTCATTCAGTCCATTTGTACACAAACATCTAGGGCAGAGTGAAGGGAATAACCATTTTTATACTATTTGAATACAACAGCGAATATAAGAGCGGTTGGAAAACTCGACTTCTGTTCATCTTTGTCATCAACGATATTCTAGAAACAGCTCTGAGGGAACTACATGGTGAAGTGTTGATTCGCCATTTATAGAAAGCCTTTTCGATGTTAAAAAATGGGTATCTAAATCGTGCTTAATCAATTAGTAATTAGTATTTATCAGTAGCAATTAACCAGTTGGCCAGTTAGAGTTCATGCTTGGAATGGTTACACTCAGAAACAAATATCTGTCACCATGAAATTTTGTAGGACAATCAAGCTTGCTGATTTCAAAGATGTATTCTTATCTAGTTTCGCTTCTTTTCACTTAATGGAGATGAGGAGGAAGAGGAAGTAATCAGAGCAGATTAAATCCACAGAACTACGAAGAATAATCTTACCTGAAGTGTAACAACACGATAACGTTGTTGTTGACTGAAAGCAACCTTCGTAGCGGCATTTAGATTTTCTGTCACCAAAGTGTCTCTTAAAGCAAAATAAAATGCTGGTTTCACGTCCGAGTCAACTGTTTGAACCAAATCATATAAACGTTCAACTTGAAATGACACTTTAGGGATACTAAATGGTGATGAAGATTTTTCAGCCCATTTCTTCATTTTGTCCAAAGCTGAAAAACAAAGCAAGCAGCATAAATTGACCTAATTCCTATCAGTTTTACATGGAAACCATTAGAATATAATTTTGTTGATAGTTGACAGTTTGGAAAACACTTTATGTTTAAATGTATTTATAAGTCCGCATAAAAGGATGAAATATTATTGTGATATGAATGTGAACATTACCATAAGACTAACAGGAAAGAATTTTGTGAATAGGGTGTGAAACAACAACTTATTGGAAAAGTGTTACACGATATGGATACAGATCAGTTAAAATAACTATTAATAAACAAACTTTTGAGTAGGAAGACACCGAAGCGTGGACTACCAGGTGCCATTTATTTACAGCCACTTTTCATACAATTGCGTTATCGAATAAGCAGACCACCTCTTTGCTTTTTCCACCTACTTAGTTCCAATAACGGCATATAAGGCGCGATGTGAAAGTCATTGGGATACTATTCATACATGTCCAACCTATCGCTATTGCTAGATCGTAGTACCAACTGAATCAGTACCACTGAGCTGAAACATAGCATTACAAATATGTCGTAGTTGAATTTAAGCTATCTTTCAAAGGTAACGACGATCGAACAAAGAGACACTATAAATCATCAGCTTGGAACGACTAGGTTTCGCAAAGAAAACGGCCCTTATCCTGGCAGGGAGAGTAGAAAGGCTGTTCCATAACTACATGCTGAAAAATTTAAATGAGCCGGGATTTCTTCTGAACGCTTAAACCAGAACAGATGGCTTTCTTCCAGGACCACTCACAGAGCCTTCAACTTAAAGATCTAATCCACGAGGCAGTGGAACATCACACGAAGTCTTGTGGTAATGCTATTGGAATAGATTCGTGCACTACTCATCCTTTAAGGACAAACAATCGATTCGGAATCAATCTTTCCAAAACCCCAAGGTAAAACTTTCATATCCACTAATATGGATGAAGCGATGAATACCAACGGGCTCATGGACACAGTAAGTAGTGTTTCCTAAGCAAAGGCAATAAGCGCATAGCTCTACAATACTGTCTCGAAATGGAGTAAATAGAATGGATTCAAATTGCTTAAAATGAGTGTCTAACATACTGAACCACAGTTAAAAAAACCATGTAAAGCAAGAACTTAGATATTCTGTCAAAGTAGATGTTACTGAGAAGATGGATTTCTCAAATACTTTGCCTACCAATGTATTATTTGGGTTCCTGATAATATTATCAATAAAATATAAATGACATACCGGGAGCGAAATACTAACTACTATTTATCAGAAAAAAAGACTGCATCCACTGTGTAAAATGCCTAATATTCAGCAAACGGCATGCTTATATCATAGGCTTGACAATAGCTATTAATCTGTAGTGGATTGTAAAATAATGAATGTTGACTAAAAGTGTCACAATACATGAAATAAATCAGTACTTTACCTATAAAAGTAGTTTGGCCAAGATTGTTCTGTTTAAGAAAGGAAACTGCTTTCTGAGCTGTATCCATTGTATCTGTTACAATATGGTCTAAAGCGCCACATGCTGTTGAGATGGCAATGTCATAACGTGATGGAACCGCACCTAAATCACCAAGTCTACCAAGAATACCTGTCAATGATCCAGAACGTTTTGCTTCAAGTAACGCATTCAATAAACGACTTCGTGAATTATCCGCCTGTTTATTAAAAGACAAATAACGCACACACACATGTAAGAGCAATAGATCATGATTATCTCAAAAATGTTTTCTTCAAACTGTATACAAAATAAGGATTTAGAAAATAAAGAGTAAATACACTAACGCTATTATGTCTGATTCTTAGTCCAGTTATCACAAAATGTTCCAAACCTCAGACACGTAGTCAACAAATACCAACATGGCTTAGACCAACAGTCAAGGACACCATGGGCTGATGTTACACTTTAAATTGGCCGTCTCTATTTTTTCTCTAACTTACTCTAACACCAGGCAACATCGTGCATCGACGTAAGTGGTGGTTAGGAAGACTCAATACATCTCCCAACCACCTGAGTCGACGGAGTTATGTCCTTACCATTCGGTACTCTGGCCAAAATAGTGATTAGTTGGTTGTTTTAGGATACGCGAGTGATGATTCAAAGAGGTCTGAAGCATGTATTCTAAATTCATAGCTTACGCTTCATAGACAAACTAACACAGAACAGACCAAGCACAGATTAGTGCATCTAAAGACACTCCGACCATTGAAAATTGTTTCAGGCACTTGAAATGAAATCTTCAATTAACATTATAGTGTAACATGTAAAACTTATCTAATGGAAAAATAGCCGACAATGATGGATATAGCACACTTATTATTGAACGTTTAAAGCCGTTGCGGGTAACCTCGGCTACAACGTACAATAACATGAGAAAAGAGACAGTACCTTGCATCTTAAGTCGCTAAGAATATAGTCTGTAAGGAAACGCAAAAAAAGTAATTCAACTTATTGTGCCTGGAAACTGTTTGATGTACCTGGAGGGCTGATTTTGACTCTGCCAGTTTACTCCGCAAATCATTTAGCTCTTTTGCTAGATCAGCTTCGTGAGCTTTAACTTCTGCTAAGTCACGTGTAGCTGAGGCTAGTGCAGTCTCCAGGTTGCCTTTGCTGCCACCACTGCTGCCGCTTCCAGATGATGACAATTGCTTTCTGGCATCGATCAATTCTTGCTCACGATCTTTTAATTTATTCTGAGCCAGCTGCATACTTTTCTTTGCTGTTTCCACACGCTCTAATTCTCTGCGTTGACCAGTCATCATAAGATCATACTGTTGACGTTCCAAAGTTAGCTTACTCGTTATTTGATCAGCTTCTGTTTGTAAGGGAGCTAAAGCAACTTCACTTTCTTCAACTTTACTTCGTAAAGGTGCAGATTCTTTCGCTAAATTATCTGCTGTTTCCTAGAAATAATGGTCATTGTGAAAAAACACGAAACGAAAATATAAAAATAATTCTATTAACAGAAACTTATTTAACTGAAAAAAAACAAGGTTTCAAAAGATTATACGGAGGATCATGAAAAGGCTTATCAAAAAAGTGAACAATATTAGAATAACTGAGTTTAAGAGTATGCTTTTTTATGAAGTACACCAATATGAACGATCACTGACATATGGATAAGTCAGTATAACTCAGTAACATAAAGTTGGCATGAAATAAAATCATATTCAGCTGAATCGCATGGCATGTTTTTATAAGATATTAAATAGTTGTATCTATTGAACTATGCAGAGTAATGCTTTACTAGCTAAACAGTCAGACAATTAAATAGTTTAGCACAAATGTCTATTAGTTCAAGTTGCTATACCATATCAGCACGATGAGATGAAACAAATATAATGAATAACGAAGGGATCAAAATAATGTAGTATCAATAATTTGAGATGTGATTTATAGAAGATAAGGAGTGAATTAATCTGAGATAATGTGACTTATTATGAATCATGACTTTCAACGTCACCAATCAGTGACCGTGGTTACTGTGAGAGAAAGCCTACCCTTATGAATACGGTTTAGATTAACAGTTAATGATAATTTCAAATAAATTGAGCATTGGATAGGTTATTTATAAAGAAAAACGTCAGCAATTTTAATTTCTATAAATATGTATCACCCATTTTTATAATAGTCAATGATTTTATGGCTATGACTGGCCGTCCCTAGTTTTCTTCCAATTTACTCTTATAAGAATCGACATTACACGTCAAGGAAGATGGTGGTCATTCCTTATATCTATAGAATATAGGATTATTGAAAAAATTTACCTTATAAACTTCTTCATGTTTCTTTTTAGTTTCTTCATATTCTGCTAATTGTCTCTTAATTCCTTCACGACGAGTATTTGCCTCTCCAGGAAGTCGCTCCAACTCTTCTAATTTATTTCGTTCGACTTGGACCGCTTTAGCTAGACGACGTGCCTGAAGTTTTTGTATGTGCATGTTCATCACGAAGTTGTCCATCTTGAGCTTCAAATTCAGCAAATTTTGCTTTACCATCCCGATGTCTTATCTGCAATTGAGCATGACGTTGCGTTAGTTCGTCGCGATCGGTTTCTAGTCGTGTAATTTGTCGGGTTTTCTCGCGTACTTCATTTGATAAGTTCTAGAAAATAAATGGAAATATGAGGAAATAGAATAGACAGTGCCGCAACAATATGACTTCAAAGTTCAATCAAGCGGAAATCTTTACTCGTGATAAAAACTAATACACGATAATAATTGTCGAGTGTACAATGTTGAGGTGTCCCAGTCAGCTGTCGAAATCCTTCCTGGATTTTAGCAGTTGTATGACACTAGTCATGAAGGCAAATTTGCTAATACCTACAACACCTAAGTATAACTAATATGGGGTTACAAATGAGTGATTTGAGGAGGGAGTGCCTGATATTCTATTCGAAAAAGTGGCCAGTAGATTTCAACCAAGTTGAGCGTGTAATGAATGTCACTAACATTAGTCATTCAATCTGAGATTTAGTTATGATGACTATAATACTCATGAGTAACTAAATCTTTTTGTATAGTGATTTACGCATATTCCTTTGGTTAAGCCATAACTCAACAGCTAGTTTTGCTTGTTAATTAAAGTATATCTGACTGACAATTTTAGTTGAGTCATCTTTGATACTTTTACATGCGAAGAGCAGATCGTAACGACTGTGATTAACGTTTCATCATATTTGAATGTAAGTAATAATTACAGCTAATTGATGTTTATTTTAAAACTGATATTGATGAAGTTGATTTATACGACAGAACCTTAAATTCCCGCGTAGAATTTCTAGCCAAATCGAAATTGTCACTACAAAACTTATTTTATTAAAAGGTTTTTATGGGGGAGGCATAATACAATGAGTCTTACTTTATTAATGATCCAAAAGCCTAACTGCAATGCTAGTCGTAAACACCAATTTTAACTATTATTTCTAAATGCTATTCATGGCCCTAATTCTAACTTAAAATTTTAACCCTAAAACCTATCGTGATTCTTATTCCTAACATAAATGCTAATTTTATTTATGATGCATTCTGATAAAATCAATTGAATCTCATGCATTAGTTAACAAGTCGCTACTTTGACGTTGATAGATATTACCGCATTTATGCATTTAATTTATACATAGGCATCTTGAGAACTAAAGACAACCTTCACCTACTTTAATTCGATCCAAGATTATAACACTGTACTCCTCAAAGGTATAAAGAACGTTGTACTACACAATAAGATGTCGATAAGTTCATCCCGATAATTACAAATTGACAGTTATAAAACCACACACTAAAAAATTCCCTTAAACATAAATTGTTAGTTACTTCAATTGAAGCCAACAAACCGCCTTACAACCCATTAATAAGAAACAGTTATGAAATAAGGCGATATTCATAACATAATGGCCTCTACTGAGATGACGCTGAAAAACAGGGGACATTACACATATGTCTCGCCTTAATATGAGGTTATATATATTTGAAACCGCACAAATAATCGAACTATGGATCTTCATGTCATGCAGCGAATGCCTAGCCATGACATCACGGCGTTGCCCGCCTAGTAGTACACATTTTTAACTTCGATTAATTCTTGATTCTCAGTGGTATCCTAACTAAAGTCGATCTATGAATACCACCAACAATTAAGTTCATCATCATACAAAACCTATGATCACGTGTTACAGTGAACCGATTTCTCGTTTACTAATAGGATATAAGTACACGGATGGATGGATGTAATGAAAGTGGCAATATTCGAAAATTTTCTAAAACTTGGATTATTCGAAAAACAACAGATTTACATTAGTGAAACATAAACGATGGTCTTTCTGTTTACTTTAAGTTGATTAGTTATTCCTGCTTTGGCAGAACTTAGTGTTTCATTTCGTTGAACAATGCCATTCGAAAATTAATCTCTTTGATATAACTTATCCGACAGGCAGGTATTCAAGCTAGACTATGTGTAAGGGTTGTTAACAATACTCAGTTGTTTAAACTAATATACGTTCAGTTAAGAAATAATCTACAACTAAGTAACTGAAAGTTGAACGCCTCACAACTGAGCCACTATTCTACTGCTAAAATAATATATACAAGTTATTCATGAAATAAATGAATTCGATTCATTCATGCTTTAAAGGTGTAAACAAAATGTAAAAAGTTAATTGTATATAGTTTCGAGTAAAATAATAATCATAAACATGACATATATATATAGTTATTAAATGAATCCATTTATGATACATCACTTTTGGTCTGGATATCTGTATAATCGTCATAACCAAAAGCCCCTTTACCATATACATGTTCGTATACTTGGAATGGAAAAACATTTTAAATGTAAGAAGTTAGTGATACTATGTAAATACTAAAATCAAAGTAGGTGGAGTAGATTTAGAACACGAAGCATGATGATTGAAAATCAGATGACCTAACCATCGATAGGATTTGATACTGCAATATTTATGCAACATAGGTGTTATATAAAAAGAACATCAATACACTTACTTCAACATCTTTCTGAGCATTTACCAACTTTTCTTTTGCCACTTTAGCTAGACTACGTTCTTTTGACAAATTTTGTTGATATAGAACATTTTTCATTCGAATTAACTGATTGACTAAACGTAAATAATCCATCGCTTCATTACGAACACCTTCTAGTTCATCTTTCTCTTTTTCAACTACTTTAACACGTGCAAGTTTTTCTAAGCGTAAATCATTCAACTTCTCAATTCGATTAGCAAATATATTTAATGGATATTTGAAACGAGATGAGCCAATGATATCCTGTGTACATGTGAATGGAAGACATATGTCATTATTTTTTGAAGAAAAAAAAAACTGTTAAACTAAAAGGGAAACAATATCTCAACATGATATTTTTATATCTAATGTAAAGCAACAAAATAGTTTCTAAACGATTAGGACAGCGAAAACGTCTTTTGACAATTTGTGTGAAATTTAGGCATGTCATGAATTTATTTAGGGTTTCAATTATCTGGCATGTTGATAAGCCGTTTGAATGTATTGAGTTGAGCGTCTGAATTATAAATTATATTTTAATCCCCTAGCAACATGGTGGATATGCAAAAGCTCATTCTTTTTATTTAATCTGTTATAACTTATTATATTCCGAGTGTATTTGTGAGATAGATGATTAACATCTATACAATGTTTAAAATTTCTAGTTAGACGGAGTACTAAGAACAAATGGGAAATCAGTGGATGAGGTCATAAAACCTTTGTCTGATTAGATGATTGTGGCATGCATTACCCACGCACAATTGCCTCTTTATTTGATGTTGGCTAGCATGAGAGCAGGATGGAAAAAGAATAATTGGCGGTCAAACCAAAACACGGCATCAGTGGATTAACTAACTGTTGATCTAAACCAACTGGGTAGATTTTGACTACTTAACTGGGGTCAGCATGTTAAGTGGCTGAAGACATTGAGTGGCATGGCTTAGAATCAGTCACAGAAGAGCAATATATTCACCTTTTTATCTACTTCTAAACTTTAAATTCCATTAGTCTTTTGCACACGTCTTTGTTTTGTTTACTCACTACTTCCTGCTGTTTTATTTTATTGTCATGTTGTTCTTGCAACTTTCATCTTGTCGTGTGGATGTGGTATGGTAACTTGTCCCTATGAGTACATATGCCAATTCCCACATTGTCTATGACTGACTAATTGACGTTCTTAATGTGTTGATTCAATATCGACTGTTATTAGAGTTTGGGTGCTTTACATAGTTCAAATTAACCAATCGTAGGAATGCCTTAAAACATGTGTACTAACAGTAAGCATAGCAGAAAACTCATTACATACTGATCAGAACGTGTATAAATATTAATAAAAATTTATTTTTACTAATATAGAGTAAGTAAAAATTCCAGACATGTCTAAAAACAACTTACCTCTAAGTATTCAAGAAATCCATCTTCATGCTCACTTGGAGCTTTAGGTTTCATTAGAGCAATCTGTTCCACTTCCCCTTGCAGTATAAGGAATCGATTATGATCAATATCTACGCCATTACAGCGTAAAAGATTAGCCACATCCCGATAAACAGCTCGGTTATCATCAATTAGGTAACAACTTGAATTATCCTTGTATGCCCGTCTTGAGATAACAAACTGACTATTTGGAACAACCTATCACATAAAAATAAAAGGCATACTTCAATAAATAGTGTAATAAGTACTCTGGTAGCGATCTATATGCAAAAGTAACATGTGCAATCCTATGCTCTACCATGGCTTTAAGACTTCTTTCCATATTTTGGTCGTATTTTAAAGTCATTAATCATATATTTTCTTTTCTCAACAACTTCACGTTCATCCTCTCTCACCTAACATTTGTCAAGTAGGTAACTGCTACCATTTTTTATCCTATGATCTGTTCTGTTACTCATTTTTGACATACTTTATAAACTTATGATCAAACCCACTTTTTATGTTTTGATAGTATTTTGAAATCACTACAAATAAGAAAAAACGGTTACTATGGATAGAAAATCTTCCTTGCTGAAATATCTTATCGCATATACATAAGAAATGTGGCTTGATGTTATGAAAACTTAACTATTTGGCTGTACTGTTGAGCCCCACCTAGGGGGGCTAGATGACAAATCTAGCCTTCAATAAGTCAAACCTACATTCTGACTGCCACCTCGCATTATAAAATGCATGTGGTTCAGTCAAATTGATATCGATCTCTCGTACTGAGTAACAACAAGGATGAAACTTATGGCTTTTGTCAGTTAGTCATAACCAAAGTAGAGATTGGTATAAATCTAAGTTAACTGAAGTTACCTTAGCACATCAGATTACATTAACAAAATGAATCAAAACTGAATCAAAATAATCGTATTAGTACTGAAGAAGACTGAACAATGAATACAGCTCGAGAAAGACGAGAAAAATGCGTATGAAAATATACTGAAATATAAAGTAGTTTGAATAGTAGACACCTAATTATAAGAATTATGATAATGATAACTCAAAAAGTTTGCATATTGATAATTTTCATCTCTAAAACACTTGATTTTGCCCTAATAAGATGTAACAACAATTTAAAATATCAAACCAATATATACAAAGGTTGGTGACACTACCTAGCTGTTCAGTCCTAGAGAGCAGATACAGGATTCGATAGATGATAAATTATGTAAGATAATCCAGATAACTGAAGAGATATATACATATATGCGTAGACTTACTTCATAGTCCGAAGCACCAGGACCATGATCAATAATTTTTTGAAAGTGTACAGCTACTTCACAGAAATTAGCATTAGGTACTAATTCACTATAGTGTATAAGCTGGCTGATTTTCTTTGAACGCACTTTTGATGCTCGATAACCAAATACGAATAACATGGAATCAATAACGTTACTTTTACCGCTTCCATTAGGCCCTGAAATTGAATTAGTAGGAAACATAAAAACAGAAAGCTCAAATACCAATGATACAGCTGAAATTTTTATGGAATGGTCCCATGATGCGTGTACCACCATATGATTTGAAATTTTTTGTAACGATTTGCGTAATTATTAATCTTGGGCCAGTAGCATCTAAAGATTGCGCTAAAGGAGGTGGTGGTGGAATTTCTATAGGTCCACAATCATTAATAATATCTTCGTCATTTATTAGTTGAGGTTTGTTGAGAGTCTCAGGATTAGTTTCCATGTTTAAACTTGTACAATTCTGTATGGAAAAGCATAATGAAAAAAACTTTACTTGGGGAATAAAAATGAGGTCAGGCATGATTGTATAAACTACACTCATACAAACATACCGCTAGCTTGAGTACACTTATAGCTTAGATCTCTTGTGTTAAGAGAGACAAAACAGATTTTCAATGATGTGACTCACAAGTAGAAAAAGTGAAGTCGAACAAAGTAATGGAGGAAGTTTTCAAGGTTAACACATAAAAGACAGAATTTGAACAACTCTCTGAAGTTTAATTGACAATCGAGACGAAATAAAAGTAACACGCAAGCGTAACATTGTAGCAAAATAACCAATTTGCTGAACGTTTTATTCAGGAGGTATGATAGCAGAGACCTTCGTATTGTATCAATCGTTAGAAAATATTAACATGTAATGACTTCATTAGTGATTAATGTTTATATCTTCATTCAATGTGGCAACAACCAGGCTCTAATAGCTATGTTCTTCACAAGAGCAAATTAACTAGGATGCATAGAACCTATATTTCAACGGACTAATTGCATTCAATCACCATTATCTCCCAAAAACTGTCAACAGTGGTGGCGGCAACAATATGGTAGTAATACTGAGATCCAGTAATATATGTTCAGGTGAAGTGATGATAATTGAATTGGTACCACTATTTTAGAATGCGGGCTTCAGTGGCCTAGTCCCAGTGACTTTCATATAGGACATTATTTGCCGCCACAACCTGAGTAAAAAAGCGGAGGTAGACAGTCTACGATACGACTTTGTGATATGGAAGCTGTACAAGACTAACCCGTTAGTCTATCCCGGTTATTTGATTGAGATATTTAAAATGGTGCAAACAGGCAGTGAGATGTCGTCACTGTATGGCTGAGAAATGGAGTCAGTGTTCTTATTGTAGTCTTCTGTCAAACCTAACATGACAAATGATTTTTCTCACTGCAAAGAAATCGTTTTTTGTTGTATTTACACAGGGAAGCATCTCTTACTATGCTCTTTTTCACCAAAGATTAGAATTCAATTATGATCGCCTTATCGGTTTTATTCGCCCTAATTATCTTCCTAATTTTATGGTGCGAACATCTACGACACCCATTTCAAACGAAATTAAGCTTAAATGAATAAGGTTATAATGATGCGGAATTCCATATAGCACTTGTATGTTGAATATACTTCATTTACTATACAAACACTACACAAATTGAAATAATAACAGTCAAAAGAATACAGAGCAATACATTGCTCAGTAATGCTAATATGGAATCTGTCCCACACTGTGTTAATTGTTAAGTAGTCACTTTGTAATATGGCCGAAAATAAGGATTCTAACTATTTAACTTTTATACTAGTCAAATTGATGGGCCTATAGTTAGATGCCGGTTGTCTATTTCCAACTTTAAAAACAGGGATGATTATTGCATCTTTTCAATCTCTTGGAAATTGCTTTCGCCAAAGAGAAATTCTGAACAACTATGAGAGTGATTCTGAAATGATGTTCGCGAGTGAAGATAACAGCCTAGAGTGCATCCTGTAAGGCCCCGGTGACTTACCGGGTTTTAGGTGGCTAAGCCAATAGAAAACTTTTTCCGTAGTAACAAGGACCAATTCCATTGCAACGATTTCAGTTGTGTTTATTGGATACGCATCGACATTAGTAACCACAGAGAAAATTTCTTTGAAATATTTTAATAACTTTTCAGCTTTGCTCAAATAAGTCAGCTAACACAGTTTCGTTTTCGTGAACCAATAGCGATGGGATCCCATCACTTCTCTTACTTCGTCTTATAATATTAGAAAACAACCATTAAGGACAAGTGAGTCTATCCTTTGCAGGTTGCCTTTTGTAGTTTATACGAGATCTATCGATAGTTAGTTTACAAAGGTTTCTAACCTTACGGTACTCTTGCTTAAAGGTATTACAACTCGTATTAATGTACAAGTTCCAAAAACATTTTCTACGTAGTAGTAGTTTTTGAGCGTTTTCGTCAATCCATGAAGGATGATGTGATAACTTACGTGAAACTGACCATGGAATGAATTACGCAGTTACTTCATGGAATGTTTCCTTAAACTTGCACCGTGATCCTTCAACTGAATGGCTTTCAGTAACCAACCAATTTGCTGAAGCAGCTTGGTTTTAATTGTCCGAATAGTCTGCTCGCCACATATTTGGACAGGATGGAACAGATTCACATTGAGAATCATGTCTTAACCCCAAAAGGATAGGACAACGTGGTCGCTATTAGCAAGTGGAGATAGGAGCTTAAGATCTGTAACATGGTCAGAGTTATGTGTGGATACAAGGTCAAGGAGTGATGGTTTGTGGTCCAGATCGAAAAATGTTGGTTTTATAACACTATTCAGATACATTGGAGACTAGTTAACAACAAGTTGCTACCAAAGCCCAACGACCTACAGATGTGATCCCCGTCTAGTTGGTGTGAGGAGAGTTGAAGTCCCCAACAATAAGATACCTACTAACTTTGCTTTACTCACAAATGTGGCCCGAAGTAAAATCAGTCCGGTAGGCAGCTAGGAAAACGGTAAACTACTCCAATAAGCACTTAGCTACGTGTAGACTTGAAAGTGCAGCTGACTACCTCGCAGGTGCTACTTTGATGAGCTACGGACATACTACGTTGGATACGAAAAACATTCAGAACATGTAAGTTTATTCTCTCCACACCCTTACGGCTAGTGACCCTAAGCAGACATGATGCAGGTATACCCTGTTATGACTGGCGTAGGGCTTACATCAGTTATTAAAGGCATTCCCGTGACAGCGACTATGTCAGAATCAAATTCTCATATCAAGATACTTAACTCAGACATTTTGTTTCTTATGCTCCGGGTGTTAGTATACAATACATTCAAGGTAACTGAGTTGATAGTCACTCTGGGTTTTTTCATTCCTCTGGATTCCATATAACCAGACTATAGTAAGAGTAAACATCTTGGAGTTTGTATTAGCGCCCTTCAAAGCAGTTTTTTTCAAGTTCGTTTTACCTGAGCTGTCCCTGTTCGCCTTTTTCTCTTTGTGTATCTAGTCTAGTATAGTATCGCGCCTTTCCTGTGGAGAACGTTTTCATGGCTGCACATTCCAGTTCTTCATGCTCATCCTCAGTCATAAATATACAAATTGAGGATGGTATTTCTTTCCTTGTAGCTGATATGGACTTACGCATTTTAACCTTTAATATTGGGTGGGTTTAATACTGTTATTTTTAAGTATATTACGTCAACCTCAGGCGTAGCCGCTAAGGATTTTGTCGGGGTTAGGGTGCCCATATAGGTGTTGATTTGAGTGTCAACAGAGCCGACAGAGCAGCTGTCATAGCATTTTATTACGGACATAAACGCCTTCTTGTTTTACAATGGTTTTCAGCCATTTCTGTGAGCGACATGGCATGTGATAATAAGTGGTTCAAATTTAGACAACAGAATGGGCAAAGCCAGGTTTCTAGGTTTGCTGCACCGCCTGTATGCTACTGATGTTGAGTAAGTGCAGAGATTGTGATGCAGTCATCACTTAGCATGCCAGTTTCCATCGGGTAACGACAGCCCGGGTGTCAGTAAGCACATTTTCGTAGCCATCGGTAATTAATGAACGATGATAACTAAACAATCTTGCGATGCTTTGTTTCTATAAATGTTACAGAAGTGGCTAAAAATAATTTAAAATAAATGATTGATACACAAGAGGAATGACAATAAAAAAACAAAAGGATTTACTCCATGTTTAAAATGCGAATGTCTCAAAACCTTGATGAACAAAAGGATACTTTAAGTGAACTATATTCAACTACAGCAAATACTCGCTGTTTTAACGTACTAGACAATCAAACCAAACAATTTACTAAAGGATTATAACAACACATCTCCTCTTCGAAACACGTGCTTTCACAAATATTAATATCATTATTAGTATGCAATTATTTAATAGCGCATCCATACTGCACAGATGTGCACTGATTTAGATACAGAAGCATAAAACGCCCGAGATAAAAAAAAAACACTCCTAAGCATGAATGGAAATATTTTCCAATTTAGGAGGGTTAAGTGATGAACTATTTCACACCACCAAATGGTAGTAGAAAGTTATGACGATATAAGGTTAATTAGCAACATTGAGTTAAATGACTATTTAATACAGTCGAGTACCTGAATACACATAGATGAGATTTCCTAAATGGAAAGTTAGTTCGTATCTAAGTAAGAAGATTATAGAAATAAAAAAAATAATTAATCTTCAGTAAAATGCTATTAACTTAATTTTATTATGGAGCAATTTAGAGTTCAAAGCAGTGTAAAGCAAAAATGAATGACATGCTTCTTTGAAAATAATCAAAGTCTATCAAACGAAAGTTGATTCGTGCAAAACAGAAGTTAATTAGAAAACACACTTAGTTTACGTTTGTTTGCAGTTTACAACAGGAGAGCATTGCAACAGATAAGAATCAACGAGAAAACCATAAGTAAGTTTTAATAACATACCAAGGTTGCAAATTTAACATGCCCGCGTATCCACGAACTCTGAAAGCCGCGCCAGTTTTTGCTACACAATATCCTTCATGCGAAACAGTATATGCCATATGACTTCTTTGCGTTCACGATTCGGCCCCAGTTTCTAGGTTTTTTTTGGTAGAAAAAACACAGAATTTTTTATTTCATGTAGCTGAGCCAATACCATGCATTACTATCGTTATTTATGTTTTGTAATAATTTCTTACCTAACTATTTTAAACCACTGAAGTTGCTGTTGCCAATAGCTGTTCAACACTAGCCCTGTAAGTTGCTTGATCACTACAAAGAAGTGTATGAACATACTTGGGGAAGGGGATGAAAAAATGAGGAATAGAGATAAGGGGGATAACTATTAAGTATAGTGAAGTTTAGTGTATGAGTCTTGGTGCAGATAATAGTTCAGATTGCAAGACATGGAGTCTGACCTATATTTAAAACATTTGTGCCAACTCGTCTGAAGTAATGAAGGCCGTAAAATTATTATAAAAGAGGCACGCCTCCTATTGTGTAAAGTTAATCAGTATTTGCGAGGTAACTGTTTGATAAACTACGTTCCAAGGTATATCTTATGGTATATTGAAACTCTGTATCATGAAGTATTGTGTTAGTCCGGGTAAAATCCCTGCTTACGTTTTAGAATTTAAAAGAAAAAAGGCTTAAATTTTAAAAACTACCTACGTATTTCATGTATCTCTACCCCACTACCCACTTAGTTACTTTGTACTAAACCTATTCTGTATGGTAAGCGCCTCTCTTACTAAATGGTTGAGCTAAGATATTATTGTTTACTAAATGAGGCCACACGTATGTTTTGAATACTAATTCGTAAATATATAATAAAGTTTCCAACGCATATGTGCTAGAGTAAAAATTTACGTATGGAAGTTATCGATCCATTGAAGACTTTTGACAGCGTTTAATGAATATACTATTTTTAATAAAGTTAACTTAACGAAATTCATGCCGATAGACTTATCAAATTACACCAACTTGCTTAGGATTTGATTTCAACCAACTTAAGCTCATCGTTGGGTTACAGTAAGCGTTTTGCCACTAAATTCTTAGAAAGATATGTTGACTGTAGCGCTGTTAGATAAACTTAATGAAAGTTTTAATTAAACTTAGGTGCTTAAAATTCAAACATACATTGAACGCTTTATTTAGATATGCAATATGTGTGCATCAAATGAACGAAAAATGAATTAAACAGTGTACGCTACGCTCAGTTTACACGGAAACGTTAGATATAACTCAGGTTTGGCAGATGTTAGTTTCGAAAACGACTGGAGAACCATACGTATTACTCTAAGAGTTATGATTGTTTAGTAATACATCTTTTGCTTTTTGTGTATATATTTTGCACCAACTAAGAAATTGCATATTCTCATAGACGTTGATAAAGTAAATAAACGTTATGCATCGATATGTTACATTTTAAATTTAGGCTAGGCGAATAAGTATCATGGTATATAATTAATTTAAAAGAAACATTTATTACCTGATAGAAAGACTACCGTAGTCTTTTGGCATCCCTGAAAGTTTATTAATCGTAACGGCAATCAGTAGAACTGAAAACTTTTGAACATTGGTTAGTGTAGTCTGTGCAACAGTTTTATTCGGGTGTTTTAGGACCGTTAAATAAACTTAGTAGTTACCAATTGATGGTTCATTTTTCAACGATAATATATCTGAGTTCGCACGAAGACAACGTTGGATGGTCATCACTTTTGAGGAATAGGGATGCTGCTGATGATTCTGATGTTAAGGAATCCATTGATATAGTTAATAATTTCGATGTCACTATGTCACTGTCTACAAGGGTTTATAAAGATTCTATATTACTTAAATAGCCTGAGTATGGACTGTAGTTGTTTTAGTAGGGAAATTATCGATTATCCGATATTTGTGTGAAAATTTGGTGTCGAAATCAGCCGACTGAAAGCTAAGATTGAGCGATTACCGGAGTTCAGGAATACTATTGTGTTTCCTCCACCGACTAAGTGGTTCTAACTAATCGAGTATCGACCTTAATTATTATCCCCACAACCCAAAGGAATAACAACAAGTCGTCCAGAAAACGATTACTTACTCCAATTACACCAAATACAGTAACAGCAGCTACAGCAATAACAATAACGATGACAATAACAATAGTCTAAAACAATACAATAAATATAGAAAGTAATTATAAGTGTACTTCTGAATAACATTGACTCTGACAGTAACAGAACGTTCGCTCAATCGTTCCGGAAACAATGACCGCTAACAATGGAACTCGATGCAACCAAACAACATTCAGTGGTACCAATGTTCAACTTTCTTGACATCGGGCTTAATAATTTTCGATCGGCAGTATTACTATGTAACTAAAGTTGATATTCTTGTCAAAGCAGTGCCGTAGGACAGCTGAAACTGCAATTCAGTTATATAGATCCTTAACGGAGGCTATAAATGGTATGATGAGTAGTCAGAAAAGGTTTTGGTATATCATCTATGATGCAGAGTGAAGTATATGATGCAGTAGAGATGACAGTTGACAGATGCAGTATAGTTAGCAGGAGATGGACTGATTCATATATAACCTCCTAATGTATAAAATTACTTTTGATTTCATTCTTTCAATAAGAGTAATAGGTTGGCCTCGATATCTGAGACTGAAACTATATCCAAAAGTCTAGCTACCAAGCAACAAGAGAGATTGGTAGAATCGAGTTTTGTAATCTGAGAGGAAAGTATTAAACTGAGGTTCTCACACATCCTGAAATTAGTTATAAGGAAAGGCATTTGGATGTGGGACGCGTCAGCAGAAATCACTTTATTGATATTTCTAAGTGTTTCCTTGTTACGAATCAGTAGCGTTAACTGTTACGAAAGTTATTCAGTGAAAGCCTAGATAGAATAAACTTCCTTAACATGATAAGCCATAAATGATGTTGGGTTCTTGATTCATGCTAGGAAATAACTTACACTTTTCTTAAAGAGTGTTCAAAGCAAGTTATCATTTGTGGCATTAGATGTTTTCTGACTGATGACCCGAAGAAATAATATCACAGTACATAGGCAAGTCAAACGTGAGTTGAACTAAGTGGTTGTTAGGACTCAGTAGCTCCATAATGTACTATTATTCTGATGGCCATTCAACATTAGTATGATGTGATTATATAAGTGATTACTGTTAGTAGAACTGCCGAATTTCTGAAAAAGTATATTCATATACATTGCAAGACAGCTTTAAGAGCAGACATACAACCTACCAAAATATGTCTTCAAAACAGGTTACCTGTCCTAAATAAAACTAGAAGGAAACACTTCAGTAGCCACAGCATGAAATTAGTACAGTCATTTGACTAGTTCTACTAAAGATTAGAAAGTTTTTTAATAAATGTCAAGTACTATCTCAGCAAACTATGGAACTGTCAAAACAGAGGAAACTCAAAAAGTTAATGTAGCTGCCCATAGAATCGTTTGTGCCTTATAGTGGCACTCAACTAAAGTTTCAGAGATAAAAAAACACTATCGACAAGAAACGTTTATATAAAACTCTTTACCGACACTCTGCTAGATACCTTTCAGATAAACATTACGAGTAACATTGTGCTAAAGGAGACAATAAGGTTAAAGACACATGCGTGAATGCTTTTGACTACTTCAGTTAGTAAAGCCGATGTTAAGAATGCAAGTAAACGTATTATTATAACTAGAAGGAATTGAGTTTTTGAAGAGAAGTTTTAAATCTTAAACATTCAGAGGTTTGTAGGATTACATCCATTTATTAGGTTATTTAGCTTAAAAATAGTATAACTCCAGTGATCAACTTCGTTAACTTTTGTCTTTAGATTAAGTTGACTATGATAACGACTTACTTCAATTATATCTCTAATAATCTTTTTCCCCTTTTTGTTTAAGGGCTTGGGAGTTTCGTGTATTTGAATTTCATATATAAGTAAAATACAAGTATAATTAACTGATTTACTAGTTACTTAAAACCTGTCACTAACATGTTTCTCCGATCTAGTCTGATGAATGTGTAGGTAAACTCAAACATTCCTCCGATGCTTTCGAATCTTGGAAATAGTGACAAAATGGAAATAGTTATGAAGAGTTTTGGACATGTGTAATAAAAGTTTAAAAAGTAGATTTTATTTATACATTTGCTAGTGTGGATGCATATGAATTACTGACGTTCACCAAGCAGAACGTTTGTTTTTCATTTACATAATGACATAGATATAATTTTTTTGGTTCAGTGAAGTTACAAAGCCTAACAACATGACCAATAAACGTACCGTTGATGAAATACAAGATATCGAGGTCATTGGTGATTATGGCTAAGGAATTATTCGTTACGATCGAGCAGATGTAAGCCGCAGCGAGTACACGTCGTTATAAAACTCGAATATGACTAGTAAGCCTGGTCATCAAAGATATATGTAGTTGATGGAGTATTTCTTAAGTATATCACTTAAGTCAAATACTTTCTAGCGCTCCACTTACATGCGACTGGATTTAATCATTAATTAGGCTCATATTTTTGACTATGATCTACCTACGAAGTTACTTTCTTTGTCTAGTTAGCGTAAAACACTGTTAGGGACGTCTCCCAGAAATCTCGACGAAGCTTTCAAAACCTTCGAAGGAGCCGGAGACATTTTATCTAATCGCTGATTGACAGAACCTTCCAGAATCATGATGAGATATAACACACGCATCATCCCAACATAAAACTAAAGATGCACCATAGTAACAGAAAGATATTTTTATGGGTAGTTGATCTTTAAATTTCAAAAAAAATATAATCTACTAAAATAGAAAACCGATAAGAAACGTAAATGTTTATGAAGTGATAGATTCTTTGAATATTTATAAGTTTTAAAGTAGCAAAAAATCATTTAAACTAATAAAATTCAATCAAAATAATGATTACTCTTTTAATTTTTCAAAGTGTTTTACAGAATGCATATCATTCATGTCATTGCTACATGAAAATAAACTGAGAAGGGGAATAAATAATAAGATAATAAATAAAGTGATAAGTTCTAGGATTGTGAATATAGTACAATTATCTGATATGATTAAACTAAATGAAAGATAAAATTTATTAGTTCAATCTTGATTTCTCCTGT
Source organism: Schistosoma japonicum (assembly GCA_025215515.1). Taxonomy (NCBI): domain Eukaryota; kingdom Metazoa; phylum Platyhelminthes; class Trematoda; order Strigeidida; family Schistosomatidae; genus Schistosoma; species Schistosoma japonicum. The sequence continues at coordinate 5,483,825 of CM046067.1, read as the reverse complement.
AGTTTATACTGTTTAGACTTCGTTGTACTGAATTACTTATTTTGTTTAATTTGACAAGGTAGAAAGTCTTAGAGTCTCATCATTGACATTAGTGTAATTAGCATTCACTTTCACATCAGCTTCCTCATTTTCATCACCATCACTATCGCATTCACCACCTTCACCATTATTATCATCACCACTGTCATCAGTACCATTGTCATCAGTATCATCAAAATGAAAAGTAATCTTTGTATCAGTATTCAGATCAGGTGAAAGAGGTGATAATAGTTCTAGGTAAGATCTATTTGATATTGTCGTTGTTGAAGAATTAGTTGATGATGACAACGATGAGACTGTATTGTTGATGCTTGAAATGGCAACTGTTTCTTCTTTCGGCAACAGTGCAAATGCATTCAATAAATGCGAACCGAATTCCATTAAATCAATTGGTCTGATTTGGTGTTCAATTATGATTGGCTTGCTTATTTTTTGTTGTTCCATTTTGTTCTATTGTTACTTTCTTCTTCTTCTGCTGTTGTTTCTGACTTTTAATTAACTGATCGCCTCTCCATATATTATAAATACCGCAATAAGAAGCTTCGATTGTATAAGAGCGCAACACATTAAATTGTCGCCAAACAGCTATACGTGCTGTACTTTCCTTAGCCTTACTGATCATATATCTGAATTTATAAATAGAAGACAAAAATAAATCATCATTATTAACACAAGATGGTATGGAAAATGTCGAATCTGAATTTTTCATATCATAAACTGACTATGGTTAGAAAGCCATTAAAAAAAGAGGCTTCATACTAGTGTCGGGCTCCTTAGCAGGAGGTATAACTAATCTAAAAGTCAAACCCAAGGTCTTTAGTTTTAAAAATCTGTCGACATCTAGATCACATAAAATCAACATTTAGCTGATACTTCAGTGTTTTTAATGGTTACGTAACTAACGTCAGCTCGTAGCATGAGACTTTAAAAATAAACATAGACAAATAGAGAGTGAACAGAAAAAAATCCAAAATGATTATCTCTCCTATATGAAGTAATAATCATATGCTTAAAAACAATGAAAACCAAAGGTGAAGGTTTACAAGAAAACTTTGATGGCACATAGTAGGCAAGTTCAAGGTTCAATGCAGTAAAATTATAACTAAACAGTACTGTATAGCATACAGTGACAGAAATTTTAAAATGTTGACTACCATCGAACTCCTTCATCAAATTTACTGATGTCAACAGTAATTCATATGTCTTAATATTTATTTGTTACATGAATGAAATTGTAATGATGAAATCGAAAACCAGAGGGCACTAGACGACTGTTTCGTTCTAGCACTAAACTTCACAGCAGTGCACATCAAAGATTCTGCTCCAATAGTTTTGGGTTGGCGAACACCTTACCATCTGCACAATTGGAGCAGTTAGCACTCAATGTTATGATCCCCACTGCCATCAATATGTGACATATAGCGCAACGATCATCCATTGTCATTGGTGATAACTGTTTCACTCCCGATAAGTCTGAACTCAACCAGTCACGAATTGTCACTAGAGCATCAGGAATATCCTGAAGTTGGTCACTAGTGGGCCAACCTGAAGCTACTGAGGTGAAATCTAAGATACGCACAACAACATCTGCGACAAATTCAGTCAACTAAGTTTAATGCCGATTTCCTCAAAACCTCATTTGTTTTACATGAATAGTTAAATGAGTTGAGGCTATCCACAACGTTTTCAATGCCTCACTATCTGGACTATATCTATATCAATTTCTCTAATAATTTAGTAAGTGAATAACTCAAATTAGAGTTTCATTTAGAATAAAAACTTTACTTTAATCTCCAACTTACAATAAATGTGTTTATTTAATCCGATATATATAAAGGAGATATACAAAGTTGCTATATTCTTAGGAATCAGTTGAAATGAAATCTTAACTGAAGATTATACAAACATATTAACTACACGGATGAGATGATAGAATTTACTGAATCCAAGTGTATATTAAATATCTTGTGTTGAAATAGCTACGTGAAAAATTGGACAAAGCTTTCAGTAACATTGACGACATCAAACATTTCATACAATCACCTTTCGGAAAATTTTTCCAGAATCTTGATGTGCAGCATTTAAATTGAACGATTACTGCAAACCACTACATCCTAATTGAATGAATTTAATGATGATGTTATTTTTAACAAAAACTATAAATACCATAGTGTTTCGTACCTTATTTGTCATTTACTTGACTTTCTTCTTACGTGCCTTCTGGTTTATGAATAGGAAGGTTCAAGGCATTCGGGGTTTAATGTTGTACACAGTATCAGCTGAATCAAACGCAGGATATAACATAAAAAGAATAATCTCAACCTGTCCAATGTTATTTCACATCTTATTTAGGTTACTCATACTCGCTTTATGCTAGAATAACACATTAGATGCTTAACCAGAATTAATATCAAATAAACCTGCTAGTTTATAGTTATATTGAAATAAAGATCGAAGTATCAGTAGTATGTGTACAATTTATATGAAAAGGACCGTTATGACAGATAGAAGACAATTCAGACATTCCATCCAGTACAAAACATCTCGGTATTGACTATCAACATTTCCACTAGGAATCGAACTCAAAACTTTCAGGTCTAGCTTTAAGCGCTTAACATTCAATGATTGAAATTTGTAACTCAAAATAATTTTACAGTACTGTGAGAGTATCACCCAATGATACTGGAGAATAATTGCTTTACAGTCAATATGGTTAAACTGCATTGGCAGTGGCTTGAAGGTTAAGCACAGTGAGATTTGTAGGTCCTAGATTAAGCCTCTTGGCTGATGAAATTCACAGTAGCACGGAATATCTTTCTAGTACATTCTACTTATTAATAATCATCTAGTCATAATCAGTTTATAATGCAAATGAAGAATATTAAGCATAAAGATACGCTTTCACAACTAGCATATACACTATCATTTTGTCAAGACAATTAATACATTTAAATATATCTCCTAATATCATGTCTGATTTCACATGTAGTTTATTATTTACTACGAAGTGACTCAAACAAGTATCTCTATGATCTCATTAACGAAAAGAATAACTCAACAAGTATCTAGCTGATTGCGTATAGTTGCATACATCTATATGCCTTTTAAACATACTTTACACATTGGTAGTTAATGTTAGTTATCAAGTCACATTTAATTCATTCATTTAACTCCTATGACATAACTAATTTTTGTATTTCTTTCTATGAACTGATAACTATACAAGTAGTAAGATGAATTTGTATATTTCCATTGATTTGTTATAGACTGAAGCTGGTCAGTCACTGTTGCTATATGTGCATCCTGAGCGGATTGCCTCTATATAGCGAATATTCACAAGTATCATTTAATTTGTTTTTGTGACTGGCAAGTGGAATCCAACATTGGGATGCAGGTACATCCAGCCGATGAGTCCCAGATAGGATGAAACGCGCATCCTGGATTCCACTTGCCAGTCACAAAAACAAATTAAACTATATAAGTAGGTTTATACTTGACCCACTACTATTTTCACAATAATCACAATCTATCAAACCTTCAAATTATAAATAAACAATCTATGAAATATAAAAGATAATCTAATTTTTGCAGTATGTTTTCTTCATAGTTTTCATTAGTAAAATATGACAGTGATACATTGAAATATTGACACTTGAAGAAATGAATTTCACAATTGAATCGATTGAAATGATTTTGTTTTACACAACATAAAATGTTCCTAAGTTAAAACAAACAAATTCTCTCCTGTTTTAAATAAAGATTCATCATAAAATAAAAGTGACAATTATACTATTTAATAAACATGATGTTTATATTTGACTGAATGAGTTACAGATTGATGTTGGCACTTTACCATTGAAAACCAGGGAACAATCGACAACTGTTTCGTTCTAGTGTAGGACTCCACAGCAGTGCGTACCATAGAATCCGCACTAGGAGTTCCAGGTTGGTGAACACCTTACCATCTACACCACTGGACCAGTTAGCACTCAATGTTATGATTCCTACTTCCATCAATTTGTGATATATAGCGCAACGATCATCCATTGTTATTGGTGATAACTGTCTCACTCTCGATAAACCTGGACGCCACCAATCACGACTTCTTACTGTACCTTCAAGATTATCCTGAAGTTAGTCACTAATGGGCTGATTATTATAATTGAATTAAGATAGTTACTTTTGTGGAAATTAGTATTTTTATTTAATTGAATACGTTACAGATTGATGTTGGTAGAACATCATTGGTAACCACAAAAATGACCATCTCAGTTCAAACATGATATTTTTTAAATTATCTAAAGGCATACTAACCAGATGACTATAACTTGATAGTTTAGTGAAAGTTTAAGTTAAGGATGCGATTTAGCAGGAATGTAGTATAAGCGGTGAATTTGAGTGGTTTGGCTTGAGTAAAGTTTAGGAACAAATGAATTGGATACTTAAAATTCCTGTGACCAGTTTACGAGTAGCTCAATCATTATTCTGATTCATTAATCACTTTAAACCAATCAGAATACAGAAACTAAAAATGAATAATTCGAATGTATTTGGATCGTCTTGTTGATTTGTTATGGACGGAAACTGATGACTGAACACGGCGGCGTTAGGAGCTAAACGTACTAAGTTCAAATCTCGGTGTGAACATCGACACTGGGGTGCAGGTATATCAGACTGAAAAGTCTCAAATAAAACAAAACGCGCGTCCTGAATTCCGCTTGCCAACCACAATCCAATCCAAACAATATTTATGAATGAATAGTTTATTGCGGAAAAAGCCAATTATATTAAACCCAGGGTGGGGGTTGGAGATATAAATATTTTGCATGGTACGTAAACGAGTGACGTTGCCTCTGTTAAACCACAGAAACTATGATAAAGAAACTCATTCACGTGACTAAAGCGATGAAAGGTAAATTTTCAAGGAATTTGAAGTAAGGACTCATTACAATATGCCACCTCCCAACGTAAATCTTTACTAAAAAACAAAGACTTGTTCACAGATGAATGCAGTCCACAATAGTATCAAACATTAATCCTATATACATGTGGTTAACGCTATAAATCTCTTTCTACTCAGTTTTTTTGGGGAAGGCTCAAAAACCTATTCCCAAATAACAATACAACTATTAGCAAATAATATTTACTATGTAACTCGAGTTAGAACCATAGTTGTAACTTTAGATCTTAACCTTACAGCAAATTCATAACCTTAAGTACTGAGTCCGGTGTCAAGTCTTACAGCACTGCTGAACTTAAGTTCAGCAGTTTTTCACATTATTTCCCCCCTCAGCCATATGTTATTTGGCACTAACCTTTTGACGTATTGGGTTAGCTTCAGTTTCAGTGTGATTAGGATAGGAGACTGAATTGCTTGTGTTGGTCCTGGTGATATGAAATTTGCAGCTGCTCCGACTTCCTATTTTAATATGTCGACAAATGAAGATGTAATTGCTTGTTTAGGTGGATAATTCTACTTGTCGATTATTCTTGCATAAAACGTATTTTCTACCTTGAAACCTGACACTGAAACATATTCCTAACACTGCAAGCCTAATCTAAACTAAAATTTCTGATCTTTAGCCTAATTGTTAATGCTATGGATGATATATTGTCTATGATATGCACTTTTAGTTTGAATTTTCGACGATCGTGACGCCGACAACCGGTGAATGTACAGTTTTTTCTTAATCAGCTTGTTCCTTATAGATCTTTAAAGCTGTTTCGGACTATAAGTAGCGACGTCTAAACTCATTCAAACAGCTACATAGTACATGTACTCTAGAATGAATTGCAGAGACGCATTCATGAATGGATTCTAGTTATGATCATCTTGGAGGGTTGAAGGGTGGGTGAGGTTACAAATAGGATAAATTAAGATTTAGGGTTAGGTTAAGTTCAGTTTAGTTTAAAGATTTCGATTTAGGTACAATATGGGTTTGTGTGCTTGTTTAGCAAGAACTTCGTGGTTAAGGACATTTATCGCCATAGTTTTTACTTTATGAAGAACAGTTATAATTTTATACTTCGGGAGTAGAACATAAACCATTGATACAACTGATTTCTAATGGGTTTTAGTTTGTCTAAAATAGTCATTCTATGAGGATAGTTTAAGAGTCACCGAAGATCGTCCTTATAGTTTACTGTAAGGTGAGTCGATTAACTATTATAATGATTCTAAATCAAAGCTATCTCAATGAACATAAGAGAGTCACACACACACTGATTCAAGCAAATAACCTTTCAGGTACCTTAGGTTATTCCTAAACAGAGTTTAATGTTAAGATTAGATGTGAATGTCATGGTTAAAGAGCGAGGTTAGTGTTAGGCTGTATGATTTAGGTTACCTAAAGGATTGTTTTGCGTATTGTATACAATTTACTTATGGATAACTGTGACATTTAATATAATCATTAGTTTGACCTTTTGTGTGTAGAATATAGACGTAGTAAAATGACTGGCTTATAATTGCCTGATTTCAGAATCCGTAGCTCAGCAGTTATTGACTAATTACGTAATTCATCGTAGACATTTCAAGAATTCCGTCAGTATATTACATTGTTACCATATTGTAAAACTATACCATCTACCCAGTCCTATATTGAATCGAACAGGTTTTAATCAATGATTTGCTATTAGAGACACATAGACATCATACATAAACAATTTCTCTGATCTTAATATTTAGAAATAAACTAGGATATAAGAATACAAAGACTGAATAAGTAGTATAGGTGAAATAACCGATGACTTGGATAGAATACAAGGAACAATGAAGGTTTGTCAGTCATTAGAAAACTTTCAATCATGAAAGCATAAGAAAAGAATAACTGAATAGTTGATAAATTCATGATAAACTCAGAAGTGAGACTCTACTGAAAATGTAGTACCACGGGTTCTGTCGTTTACTTCGTTATTAACACTTTTAATCTTTATCAAACTACGAATGAACGTTATGATTTTTATTTCGTAATTGTCATATACCAATGGATTACAACTAGTATAGTTAGTTGTAAACTGGAGGTTAGAAGCAACAGTTACTTCTGTGCAATGCTACTGCTTTGCCTACCTTGATATTCAATGATGTCTGGTGTAGGAGTAAGTAAAAGGAAAGTAAGGAGTAAACAGACGGAGATATGTAATCAATCGGCGAATGTCGCTGATTATTGATTTGAATTAATTTAGTAGTTGAAGGCCATTCAGTCGAAGTTCACATTAAAACCGTAATCCTTGTTGTGGAGCTGGGAGGGGGTGGGAATTCGGTAGAAATATCTTAGAACCAATTGTAATGGATAATTCAAGGTAAGTAGAAGCGATTAGTTGTTAAAAAAGAATTTCAATACGCATACGAATTATGCGCATTTTTATATTACTTCATATAACAACGTTAGAAGTGCACTATTTGCAAAGGTATAAGTCACTTTCTTAAGAAATGGGCTTCTTTTGTTAATCCTCATCTATCATTCAATTATGAGATAGCCATACAATCACTGTCCTTGTTAAAGTCTGATTATGTCCAGATTTTAAGCCCTCAAAACAACTAGTTAAGAAGTTGTAGGATAAATTTGTATATTCCCATTGATTTGTTATAGACTGAAGCTGGTCAGTCACTGTTACTATATGTGCATCCTGAGCGGATTGCCTCGATATAGCGAATATTCACAAGTATCATTTAATTTGTGTTGTGACTGGCAAGTGGAATCCAGGACGCGTGTTTCGTCCTGTTTTGGACTCATCGGCTGGATGTACCTGCATCCCAATGTTGACTATCTGGACTCAGTAGTCTAGTGGTGTACGCGGTGGCGTATGACACGAACCGGACTAAGTTCGAATCCCAGTGTGAACATCAACATTGGGATGCAGGTACATCTAGCCGATGAGTCCCAAATAGGACGAAAACGCGCGTCCTGGATTCCAATTGCCAGTCACAATACAAATTAAATGATAGTTAAGAAGTTGTTACAACTAAACACTAGGACTCACTTGAAAACACAAGATGAAAACTGTTACATCGGGAGACTAAAGAAGAGTATCAAACTCTCAGAACTATGCTTTTAAACATAATTTCGATTATTTTAACTGTGGGTAATGTGGACATTTCATTTCTATTATTGTTATATTTATCTAACCCTATCCTCCTATTTAGTATATTTGCTGTTAGTACATTATCCTCATTATGAAGTACAGTTAATTAGATATGTAGACGTTACCACCCCCCCCATTCACTGCCACAATCACCTTTGTTTTGTATGAATGGGAAATCCCTAATTGGTTCGATGTGTGTGCTGATTTTGTGTATATATAAAGAAGTGTTTGAAATACAATATGATTCTAAATTTGATCTCTGTCTGGTTGGCTCATCCATCTTGTGTGCTTCATTCTGGCTTGGGGACTAGTAGTCACAGGGCAGACGTATACGGGCACTGATTAGAAGTTATCAAGGTTACACGCTATTATCTCCCATAAAAGTAACTAATCCGAATATATTTGAATATAACAAAAGCACCGCAGGAATTCCAAAAGAAAACCTTGTGATGGACATTAGTTTAGATTGTTAAAGAGACTCATCTTAGAAAGAAACAGTCATCAAGTACTTCATGATTATCAATAGATATTAAACCCATATCAGTTTATTATATGAAATTTAAATTCAATTATATCAAAAACACCTAATTCATAATCAATACGAACTTATTAGTGACCAACTTTAGGAGTTAACTCCAAAGCTCCAGTTAGTAGATGTGACAAGGGAAGTTCACTCATGTTGACGTTAATCAGTTACTCATCAGTGATAGGTATGTCGGGCTTAGTTGTCTATGAATGAGGCATCCAACACAACGTACTAACGCTCTGGATTTGAGATATAGGTGCACACTTCTAAAAAGTCTCATACTTGGACAAAAAAGCCGTTGAATATTTCCCGGTTCTCAGTAGTCAATTCGTAATATGGAGTTGAAATACAAAACTTGACAATTATCTTCTAATTAAAAAAACTTATTCAATAATTAACCTCCTACGACCTAGAAAAAAGTACCCTACATTAAAGCTAATAGCAACTTACAAACATGATTGTTTTGAAAAATATGGTGATAATTTATGCAGTAATTCAGGCAGAATACGATATGAAATATCTTCAGAAGGTTTTCCATCACGATAAGCTGGATTCTGTACATCAGGATGTAGCCATGATTCATTAGAACTGCATCCATATAAGAATATATTTTTCATTCTTGAATGACCATGGAAATCAATAAAAATCTGTTCATCAAGCACACACACACACATAGAAAATATTTAACGTTAGAGAAAGAAACAAAGAAAGCACATTATTGTAAATATCGAATAAATTTTAACATTCTACTCAATGAGTAGTATGCATTTACTCATACAAATATGCTTAAAATATTCAAAATCACGGAGTACTAGACAACTGTTTTGTTTCAGTATGAAACTCATTCACAATGTCCATTACTCGACCCTCATTCCAACACCGAGTATTTATGCGATTTCTGTGATGTTTTCATCTTGTACTTTTGGATTGTCTTAAATACTAATTTTTTTTAATTACTTGTCTAGATAATCTGGAGGGTAGATATGTCAGAACATTAACACGGACTGTGATTATACAGCTATCTGAAGGTTGAATGATAGATGAGAATTCATGAAGGAAGTATACTACTTGAAAAAGTGACCTGTATCTTTGCAGAGAATGCACTGTGATATCGTTATGTAGGTCGGTGTGAAGTAATGTTTGAATACATATAACAAATGAGTCGAATTAATATACCATAAGAGGAAGGAGTGAAAAGGAACGAGTAAGCCTACAACTTATAATATGGAAAAAATTGTGAATGTCTCTGAACCTCTGTGACTGATATGTTACACCAAAATGCTTTTAATCACTCATCACGATAATCGCGTTGATAGTAACTATGCGGTATTTTTTATTCACCATACCTAACTTTACTTGAAGCATCTCCTACTTCATCCAACATCATACGTCAAAGAAGGCGGCGGTTAAGCATATGTAATACATTCATATCTTTTCAGAAGCGAAATACTTTTTGCTATGAACTAAAATTCGACTGAATCTTTTGATATATGTAAGCATTTAAGATAGTTAAGAATTTCTAACTCCGAATTCATTGAAAACAAATGTGATTGTTTTTTAGCATTAGCTTATTTGTTCATCAACTACAGAGGGAAATTCAAGTTTATCTAAGTGATGTATTCCAGAAAAAAAACAATAAGGAATAATGATTGCATCTACGAACTTACATAAGGTGAACGTTCACAGATTGCAAGAAGTTGTATCAACATTTTACTATGATATATAGTTGGATGAATTAAAGGTGATGGATTAATCCAATGACGATTTAAATCTTTACCAGACATTGAACAACGATGACTTGATAAAAGGAAAAACAAGCAGATATCAGGGAAATTAATGCATTAAATTATCAAAGTACTGCACACAATGACTAAGGCAATACATAATGTTTTCAATTCTCAGTTGAATGTAGTACATTTCACCTGCCTAATCTTCACTATATTTATGCTTTCTACACCGAATGTTGGATTATGTCATAATGATATTGATAAACTTTGTTGTTGTTACTTAAGCTTCGACTAACACTTGTTATGTGCAAACTTTTCTGAAATAGAATTCACAAAGCCTCCGAAGATATAAATAAAAAAGGAAACAGTAATGGAAATGTAAAACTTTCCTTCCATAGTTCTTTGTTTTGAGCTGACTATAAATTATCATGCCTCAATCAGAAAACCTAACATCAAGAAGGTACTCAGTTAGTCAATGCGATGATGCTACATAAATGCAAAATTTCAACAGAGTGGTAGTTGGATGGAGTATTTTCATTTCCATAGAGGTTTCTGAATGATTCTTTGGAATTTATGCGACACATCACAACATGATATGTTTTAGACAAAAGAAGTTTTAAATAACCTCTAACGTTTACAATGAAACATTACTTTTGATATGTGACGATTAATCATTAAATGAAATGAACAAGATTGCAAATGTTTGATTAAACGCTGAAAACGTCGAAGATAACCTCGATTAAGGAAATACTTTGTAATATAGTGCATAACTATGCATATTTTCACAAAACAGTTTGATAACTTTTTATGCAAAGTATGCAGAATTAAAAAAATATAGAAATCCTTTACACCAAATCTTCACACTGATGAAAACTATCAACATTGGGCAACATAAAGAAGATGATTATTAAGATCCGATAGTTCCAAAATGGATTTTGTGCATACAGTTAAATGTATGCCTAAAAGTAAAAACGAGATTTAATGATTCATCTAAATATCCTCGAAGAGTCACGTGATGATTGATCAATCAGCAACAAGCTGGAAATACTAGCCATTTATAAGTCAGGTAATTCAAGATATTTGTATACTACCTAAACATGAAAATGACACTTACAGGGAGATTGAAAGTTATTCTGGATGCTATAAACTAAACAATGCAACGTTGAACGTGTCAAAGTGTTAACTTATCACTAAGTATGCAACATATAAATCAATACAATTAGTAATCTTAACCAAAAAAACTAAAACTAAACTCTGATCATTAACTCTATTTGTTGACTATTAATTTTAACATTAAACACCATCAAGAAAGAATCTACAATTCCTACAAGGCTAATTGTGTATCTGTAAAGACTCAATAACGTGTATGGCGTAAACATGTCAATACGGGAGCTAGTATAGTCATGAATGTTTTTTTTCCATTTTCAAGTTGTAAAAGTAGTAAGAAAAACACCTATACCATTTGTTATAGTGTCGTTTTCTAATAATAAAAGAAGTTGTGACTGATGGAGTTCAGACTTGTTGAGAGTGAGATGGTTATCACCAATGACAATATACAATTATCGTGCTATATATCAAAAATTGACGGAAGTGAAAATTATATCTCTAGATGCCGGTCCGTTAGTGCAGATGGTTACGTGTTCACCAACCTAGAGCTCCTGGGGCGGAATCTAAGGAGCACACTATCATCGATTGCCACTGGTGATAACTGTTTCAATTTCAACAAGTCTTAACCCCACTAGTCACGATTTCTCACTAGAGCTTCAGGAATATTCTGAAGTTACTTACTAGTGAGTCATCCTGATGCCGCTGAGGCGGGAATCTAGTGGAGAGCGCTGCTGATGAGTTTCATATCAGGGCGAAACAATCTGCCTAGCGATTCGTGGTTTTCAATGGTACTCTGTGACAAATTTAATCAAGTAAAGTTAATATCAATCTCCATCAACTGTTTCAGTTGAATATAATACCTATTTACTGTAACTCTCTGATTAGTTAATAGTCAATGTACACATCATACTGATTGTTTTATTGGTTTAGTTTCATTCCATTAGGTCGATTTTACTTGGTTATAATGATTATTCTTAGCGAATAGTTTAAGAATCACTAAATCTTGTTTTTGAAATCAACTTTTACCTATTTTATCATGGTACCGTCTAATTGTATAGCCTCACTAAGAATAAAAACCAATATTTCATAAAATAACTTTTAAGTTGAGAACTTATGTATAGAGTTATCAACATTAATTAGGCAAATATTGCAAAAGAAATTATTTCTTCTAGTCTAGAACTCGTCAGCAATACGCATCGATGACGTCATAAATAATTGAGCCTAGAGCCTTCAGCCTTCTCTGGAAGCACTTAACATTCAGACTATTCAGTTGGTATGTACAATGGTTTACATTTCTAACTAATCAATTTCTGCTATAATGTAACTATGGTTTATACCACTGATGAGTATTTCTATCTTAAACCCAACATGGTTACGATTCATTGATGAAAAATTTACACTAGATATAATAATGTATTTCAGACTGTTGTACTAACTCATTTACTACACTTAATATCTGTGAGCTAATGATATTACTAGTCCCTTAGATAAACTGAAGTCGATGTTAAGGGATACAAACCAACTATACATTCCCTTCTCGCCCCTCTCTCTTTTCTCTCCAGAAATGAATAAATACTTACTTTCCAACAATTACTCCATCTGGATTCAACATTGGTATTATTTTGAAAATGAACATTTTACGCAATTCAACCATCTTTATGTCATCAGTTGATAACAATTTCTCAAGTAAACCTTTCATTACCCAACTAGAATTTGATTCACCTGGATGTACACGACATGTTAACACAATGTATGGACGTTGATTAATATTGTTATATTTATCTAATTAAAGATAACAAAGAAAAAGCATATAAAAAGTATCACTACATGTTGACAAATCAATAAAAGAAAGGATACCGAAATAAGCACAAGTATTAGGTTACGCTACATTTATATCTACAGTATAAAAATGGATATCTGATTATTTAGCAAACAATGTGGAACAGAATTCACTTTTAGGATGAACTTGTATCTTCCCGTTGATTTGTTATGGACTGTAGCAAATCAATCTCTGTTTCTATATGTGCATCCTAAATGGATTACCTCAATATAACGATGGATAACAAGTATTATCTTAAGTTGCATAGTAACTGGCAAGTGGAATCTAGGACGCGCAACAGAGATTGACCAGCTTCAATTCATAAGAAATCAATGGGAAGATACAAATGTATGCTAATACTTATGTGCCCATTGAACAAGTGGGACATTATGGACTCAGTAGTTTAGTGGTTAAGGAGGTGGCGTTCAGCACGAAAAGGACCGGGTTCGAATCCCACCATGAACACAAACATTGGGATGCAGGTGCAGCCAAAATAGGATGAAACGCGCGTCCTGGGTTCCACTTGCCAGTTACAATTACAACTTAAGAATTCACTTTTCAGTCTGGAAACCACTATATTCCACTTTAGGTGTATAATCGATGAACACTCTGGAAATAATCTTAGAAAGAAGTATTTATGACTACAGGAATTTGTTAAGTGGTGTTAAAAAAGGTTAATCGACCTTAAGTACACAGATAATACGTCACGGTATATAAATTACGAAATTATAGTTAATTAGTTGACGATAAGTTTTCGTAAGTATGGTATGAAAAGTACTTCTGCAAGACTGACAGTGGCTTATGTCTACATTCACTACTTATATGAGGTCGACAGAAATATTTGAGTTACTGTTGGTAGTAGAGAGGAGAGTTAGATCTATCTAATTACTTCAAGAAAAAGCTATCGTCATAATGATTTTAGATAATCTGTTAAAGGGTGGCGTTTACAAGGCATAAATGAAAATTGTCCTACTCTGTGTTTATTACTCTCCTCACTGAGAATCTGCAACAATTGTATGTGTTCAATTAATCACTGCATACAATGAATTGCTAACATCTAGTAACAACACCGTTGTCACACTTCTCTTCCGAGAGGGGTAACAGGTGCAAGTAATTTAGTAAGTAACAACACCAAATTAATAACGTCGAAGTTCAAAAAAGAGTGTTAATTTAACTGGATGGAATTACAAATGGAATCACTATGCTGTAATGTTGACTTTAGTAGTTTAGTCATGTGCATGATTAACAGAAGTCTGATGAAGATAACGAAGAAATTATTAATTCATTGTATTTGTATAGAACCAAAATCTATCGATTTATTGTGAATTCTTAGTTAGAGTCCTAGAAATTGTATAATTCAGTAGCTTTGGACATTTAATGATGTGTAAATTACGCTGTAAATTTGTTTTTATACTCTTTACAGTAATCAAATGAATAAATATACCACCATCAGTGACAATGTATCAGTACTTTTAACAGATTCAATCTTAATAAACAACATCACAATGAATTCATTAAAATGTTTACCTGAATTGTCCAATAGTTGTGTGATTGTAATTAATGGTATTGGATTACAAAGAATAGTTGATGTTAACTGTTGAATACGAAAATAAATATTGTTTGAATTGTTCAATGTTTGTTTATGCCATTTGTTTAAATCAGTTAATAGATGTGTATATGTATACGGATAATGATAAGAAAGATAACATACATCTCCAGCGTATGGAAAACGTATTGTAAATGTCGCCTGTATAGTACATTCCACAATCCACATTATCTAAAAAATGTATAAATCAAAGATGAAACAGTAATGACAAAAGCAGATAGTGAAGTAAGTTCAATCCCTCAATATGATATACAAGTATATGAGGAGTTATCAAAGAGCTATTTTGAATGAGTTCGAACATTTTATAGAGAGAATTACAGTCACGAAATAGTGATTCCTCGTTATACTGCATTCAATTTAGGAAACTAGGTGGTATTAATAGCCTTCTTATTTAAAATATAGCTGTTAGTCAATTCCTATGAGTAGCTACTACTTACAGAACGAAGTTCATGAGTATCACTTCAGAGCATTATCATCAGGAGATTATTATCGAGCTTCTGATAATACATACTCACTTAACTGCGGAGAATATGCTTCATTCTAAATCATTCGATAACGATTTTCATCCTTTATATGATACAACTAAATTCAAAGTATTTGGGGTTAGGCGCTAACCACGAGGTCTGAATATCTTAGAGTAGATCTCTGTAGAGGTCACTGACGAACAGTTTCGTTCTGCGACTAAAAGCTGCCCAGTGAAAAAAACTTTAAAAGCACATTTAGGATTGAAAATCCACTTATAATTATTTTGAAGTATTAGCTCGATCAACTGTGAAAAAAACTACAAAGTTTGTTCATCATACAGTTTGTTTCCCTTCAAAAATTTGAATAATGCAAGAACGACAACATTTGTAGAATACTTTGAATTCAATTGTATTTCGTTAGCGTTCCGTCTCATCAGCTACATACATGCTATTGATTTTAGATAACTCAAATTATTAATACGTATTGATTTTGTTAATTGAATTGTTTATCTGATCATCGATCTAATGCTACCAGGGCAACTGAAGATTATCTACTAATTCCTTTTGAACATAAAGGTTAGGTTTCAATCTTCTAATTACAATGGCCTCAGCAAATTTTAATAGAATCGATTTATTGAACATATCCCGAAGAACTTGTGCTTGAAAGAAGCAACCACTTTAAGAAGTTCAATTACACGTCATTTGGTAGACACCGGGACATGAGGTCGTGAGGGACATAAGTTATCTAAAGTCAATAGCATGTATGTAGCTCATGAAAATGCAACGAAATACATTGAATTCAAAGTATTTACAAATGTTATCGTTCTTGCATTATTCAAAAGTTTGTTTAGTCGAATTAACGAAATGATTGTTTCTTGAGATTTGCGTTTTTTGTAGAAGATTCAATAGGAATTGCCACCACTATCTTTTCAGGTAAAGAGCTCCGTAGTTCACAAACACTAACCATCAAGAAGTTAACACAAAATTTTTCTTGTGATCTTTCATATTCTATCCTAGAAGTGTTTCTTCGCAGGTTTATTTTAGTGCCGAGTATTATAAGTGATTTATTATAGTGAGTAGGGTTGTGAATGATATGATGCATTATAATCATATCCCTTTTATTCTTTCATGTTTTACATTGAATGGAAAGTTATGTAGAGTTAACCAATTAGTTGGTGGAATATATTTACAATTAAGCTAATAAGGGCGACCATCATTGATGATAACAGTCTCGATACCGATAAGTCTGAACTCCACCAGTCACAACTTCTCACTAGAGCTTCAGTAATATCTTGAAGTTAGTCACTAGTGAGCTGATTATTATAATTGAATTGAGATGATCATTTTTGTCAAGACTTGGTATTTTCATTTAATTGAATACATCACGGGTCGTTGTTAGCACAGTACCAATGAAAACCACGGAGCACCAGACAGCAGTTTCGTTATGGTGTGTAGCTCCTCACCAGATGAAAGTTGGAATTCTACAATTGAATGTCGGCCCAGTGGTGCAGAGGGTTAGGTGTTCACAGACCTAAAGGTTCTGGGGAGGAATCTAGAGTGCATACTGCCACAAAGTTCTACACTAGAACGAACCAGCTGTCCAGTGTTTCTTGGTTTCCAATGTTACCCTGCCAACATACACTTGTGAAGGTCTGTCTAAAACCTAAACTTGCTACTTACGACACTAGTGATGATACTGATGCCATTGTTCCACATACTTTTCCAGTATATACCTTATCAGCTGACTAGAACTACTAGTGAACACAGTCAACTAATTAGATTAATCTTTAATTTTAAGGTTAGCTCAACTACAGAAAGTGCAAATACTTAAAATTTGCACAATTCATGTCCTAGAACCTTCCAGAAAGTCTAATAGAATTAATAACAAAGTAGGCAAGTAGCCAATAGGGATTTAACAAAGACTCTTTAACCTTTCTCTAGCCTCTAAAGGAAGTTTCGAGGACAAGGTTATGTTATACTGAAAGGGAAAGATTGCAACCCTCACCCTAACTTGACTTGTTGGGAGGCTTTATCTGATAGTAAAACTAAAATGAGAAGATTATCCAATTAATCACATTTGTAGTAGAATCACAACTGCTAAACTACAGAAGGAAAACTTATGAAACATTGTATTAGGAAGACAGAAGTGCTTAGCAAATGCACTGAGTTTAAAGAAGAAGAAAGAAGTAATTTTTTTTCTGAATGGACAACCTCAACGGTTGTTGTCAAGAGAAATAATGGAATTATTTGACTAGGTACGAATTATTTACTGAGACTAAGTGAAGCTCTAGAAAGTCATCACTACCCATCGTCACTGTAAAAAGGTATAACTGACAAGGTAAATGGTGGTTTTATTTCACAAAATTAGACTTAACTGAACCCTATTTGAAAATCTTATTAGTAGAAGAATGTACAGGCTACCTTACGATCACAGAAGGGCCGACAAAGTCCAATGAAGTTGTAAATGGATCCAAGGTGACAACCGTATTCACGAAACTTAAGTGAGGGGATATGTCAAAATGGCTAGTAGAAATCCTGGAAAAACATCTGGATGTTTCTAGGGAGATAATAGCATTTTATTTAATCACCACTCTGTTGAATATCTAGGAATTTTAAAATAACAATCGTTCATTGATAGACTGCGTAACTTCATGCTGTTGGATTAACTGAATCACAATGATCAATTGTAGTCAGCGCAAAATTGTAAATACATACTGGTGTATAATTGACACTTAATAGAGCAAAGTCGTCCTTCTCCATTTGTCCTTTAATTTGTGATTTAAGAGGATACAAATTTAAGGAGACTAGTACATAGATCAGAAAGCGAAATTTCAAGCTTAAGTTCAAGATTAATTAGATTAGATTAGTGCTGAAGGTTTTGTCAACAATAACCGCATCAATGAATCCATTTCCATGTTAATAAATAAAATATACGCTTACTTTTGCGAGTCATTTGTCGAATAAAATGATTTTTATAATAAATAATATTTGAACCAACACGACGCCAATATGGACGAGAATCAAGTGCTTCACGAACTGAGAAAAGAAGTGGTTGCATGCCTAGAAATAAGGCAAAAAACGTTGTTATATTCATTGAAATACAGTTTCAGTATTGTTTTGAAAGGTTAGATAATAATTTTATGGAACAATTTTAGTAAGTGGAACCTGATGGGTGTTATAACGGGACAATGAACCTGGAATTGCAGTCTATGGAGTCTATTGTCCATGCTAACAGGAACCTTTACTGCTAGGCTGAATTCGTTAAACAATTAGTAAATACAATGTTTTTATTAATTAAACTGTAAGCTTTTCATAAATTCATTGCTGATAGTCATACCTGTTTTCGTTTCTTGTGTTACTGTAATTTTCCTACTGGGACCATTGTTTCGATTTCTGGTAAAACATAACTTTCCTAATTCAGTCATTAATGTATTTTAAGTTTCTGATTACTGATTGGTCAAGTATATGATGTATATGACTTTATCCTTACTCGATAAAGAACTAGGTATTGACTTTGTCACTGGTAATGTTCTCACTTTCTAGATGTGGGGAAGTCTTTGGTCAGCTCTGGGGTTGATATTCAGTACACTACATGTCAATCTTATAAATTTTTATAAACTTCGTGACTGGTTGAAATACAAATGAATTTCTCTGATGGGCATAGATTCTCTTAGCAGATTAGTTGGAATATTAGTCTTCAATACCAACCCATAATCTTCAGTGAAACATCCGCATAAATTTATATTCAGCTTAGATTTATTTATTCGACTGATTACGTCTATCGTTTCAACTGATGCATATACATTTATTGAAATTAACACTAAACACAATAGTCATTACCTCCTGAAATCATAGACTGTTAGTCTCTAAAAGTTATCTGTGCTTTTATATCTATGCCATTCATTAGGGTTAACAGTTAAATTAGATTTCTATGTGCATTATAGTTTGTTGAAAAGAATATTCCGTATTATGTTGAATACATGACTTACAGAATCACCACTGAAATAAGGTTCATTCTGATGATGTACAATAGTGTGGTTTCTAGTATCACTTTATACTTATACTTCCTTATCTACGTCATCTTTATATAACAATCATACAAACTACTAACATCATTGACTAAGAAATGTGAGATCGATAAATTACGATTACGTAATAATCCGTTTGGAAACTTGTAAAAAACTATAATTCTAATGTAGTTGGATCATCCCGTTGATTTGTTATGAACGGAAACTGGTCAGTTTCCGTTGTCATATGTGAATAAGACGTAACTTACGTCCTGGATTCTGATTACCAGTCACAATCCAACTCAAACAATATTTATAAAAAAGGCTACAATATTTTGTGAAAGGTAAGAAAAGCTGCTTTGATTTCTTGTAAACCACAATCATATTTTATGTGAAATACCATGATCTGCTTATTGATCATTAAATTAATCACCATTAATGGAAATAAACGTGTTAGTTGAGTGTTGGGTAATATGCTTACATAGTTAAAATACTTAAGAAGTTTTTATTTCATCTTATGTTGATTCATACCACTGTAAAGGTATCCACTGGAAGAAGTGTATACCTTTACATACCTGGGGAGCATCATCGATGAACAAGGAGGATCCGATGCGGATGTAAAGGCAAGGATCGGCAAAGCCAGGGCAGCATTCCTACAGTTGAAAAATATATGGGACTACAAACAACTGTCTACCAATCTCAAAGTTAGACTCTTCAACTCGAACGTCAAGTCAGTTCTTCTGTATGGAGCTGAAACGTGGAGAACTACTGCAAACAACCTCAGGAGAGTACAGGTATTTATCAACAATTGTCTACGTAGAATATTAAATGTCTGTTGGCCGGAAACCATCAGCAACAGCCTACTTTGGAAGAGAACAAACCAACTTCCAGCTGAAGAGAAAATCAAGAAACGACTTTGGAAATGGATAGGACATACATTGCGGAAATCATCAGACTGTATCACGAGACAAGCACTAACTTGGAATCCTGTTGGAAAACGGAAAAGAGGAAGGCCAAAGAACACACTACGTCGAGAACTGGAAGCAGACATAAAAAGGATGAACAGTAACTGGAGACAGGTGGAAAGGATTGCTCAGGACAGAGTTGAATGGAGAAGACTGGTGAGCGACCTATGCTCCTCCGAGAGGGGTAACAGGCGTAAGTAAAGTAAGTAAATGTTGATTCATATGACGTTATGTGATATACAGTTTTAGAAAGTTTTCCTAATAGAAAGGTATGAAATGTATACTTTTGTAAAATCTTAATATAATAATATGACACTTGGTTTACTTATAAATCACTCCATTGTAAGCATAGTTTTAGCGATTTATCACCAAAAGTCAATAGCTACGACGATTACACAACCAACGTTAATTTGCTTCAGAGTAGATTCTCAGTAGACATAACAACATGTGAATGGTATTCCATAATACTACTGTCTTCATGACTAACAATTTCTAGTGGGATAAATTAAGACAGGGAGTAGACTGGGAAAATAGAGATAGGCAAGGAAAAAAGTTTTATTCATACGAAAATTGGTTATATACTCAGAGGTTGTAGTTACTGTGGGGTCGCGCAGTCAAGTCATAGATTATGGTCATATGTTTCAGTGCATCGCTTAAACGTAAGGTCAGTATTCACTTATCTTGGTCATCTTATACCTTTCCTACACACCTCACCAAAAAGTCATTTCACATGGCAAGAAATTGACGTCAGGAAAGAGTTTGGCTATAATCAATGTCACTTGTTGAAACTCGTTTAGCATGATGCTAATCAAAGTAAGATAGTATAGCTTGTGTTGAATGATTTCAAGACTTTATATTTTGTAAAAGTTTATTATTGTTACATATGTAATACGTTACTTATACAAACTGTGTTAACATTGTTTAAATGTATCATTGATATCGTTGGACACACAGACACTACCCTTAGTGCCCTGTACTTCTGCTGTCTGAAGTTTGAATATACTGTCACTCCATTAATCTTTGTTTTACACTGGACTACATAATTAACAGTCACTGGTATGCCTACCAGCTGAACTCACTATAACGGTTCTATAAGAAATTCAGATTAATGCATATAGTGTGAAGAATTAACCGTTTCCCACAACCATTACTGTTAATTTAAGTCAGGTATTAGACGTTGCACTTATTGTATGTATTTATATTAACTTTTAACATAGTGTTTATTCCAATTTGTGACTGTTTGTAAGGCATTATCAACTCGATAGTGTACCGCTGCTACCAAAGCTACGATTAAATAGCTAACGAGTACATAGTTAGGTTGTTCAAATGAATCACCTTCACATTATTTTAACGTTCACGTTCATGTTGAATGTTCAGGCATATCGTACTTACAATTTTCAGTCATTTTCGTCATGCGTTTTTCGTTCAAACTCGAACTTTCACACAATTTATGAATAAAGTTGACTAATGTACTGAGCTATGTATGTTAGAATGAAAGATCTCGAACCATTCAGTTGGCTCTAAGCTTTATTAGTGTCTTCAACAAACTACTAGAAGTTGTTGATAAGATCAGAAGTCCGGAATTATGATTTATGTGCCATGATCTTTAAGTCAGTGGCTCAGTACTAGTACCCTAAAGAATCTATGCTTTTCATGCAGTATACTATGCTCTAATACAGTGATAATCGGTTGAGAATAGATTTGGACACTTGAATTACTGAAAAATGCTGAATGACAGTATGCATAATTGAATATCAGAAACGTTACGGATAACTTAAGTTGAAACCATTCATTTTATTTCATTAAATACAATATCCATAAATTAGATTGAAATAATACATTTTCACACTTTAAATCTATGCCCAACAATATACATCTACCTAACTAACAACCGATTGATCTAGTTATGGAAACATTGATAGAAATATTTCTTGTGATAGTCATGTGCCAATCAAAATTACTTATAAAATGGTGGTTATTTTATAAAAGTAGAAATATACCTATATCAGAAATATCAAAACACCTTCATCCTTCCTCCTCCCGTCCCACACTTCTGATTGTAGTAAGGTAAAACTATAATATATAACTAAGTGAAAGATAATATTGTTTCTAACATGATCTTCATCAGACTTAAGCATAGGAAAGTACAGTAGCATATATGAATAATAGTAATAAGCTACTAATGAATGAGACCTAAATCAATGATTACAATAAACTAAATTATTATATCATTAATCAAAGTAATTAGAATGAAGAAATTGATTAGTAAAGTTGGATTATGATTAGTAGTGAAATTCAGTAGGCATGTTTCACTATATTTCGGACACGCTAATTAACCACATACCAACTACATTCAAGTGTTGATGTTCACAGTTGAGATATCAACCCAGAACTCAGTTACCAATTTAAGTGACCAACTTGTTATTCACTGAGTTAATAAGTCAAAATAATCACTAACTTGTTCAATGGAATAGGTATCTATACACATTGATATTAAGATGGTTGAATCGTAAAAAAGGAATGAATAATTATGTCAATAGAGAAAAAAGAACATAGGACCTGAAATAAATGTAGGTTAGCTGAAGTTGTAATGCCGCAACGTGCATCAAAATAGACAGCTAGTGATAGAGATTGCTTTATACGTAACTTAATCAGGAACAACTCAGATATATGGAACTTTTCGACTATCCTAAACAGTTTCGTCACAATGAAGGATAGAGAGCACAAACTCCCGTACAGTTGTTTAGAAGTACTTTGCAATTAGAAGGGGCGTGGCGAACTTAAAGACACTAATTACCAACTGAATAAATATCGATTCGAGCAGCCTTTGATTTACAGTGCAGTAAGACAATATCATATGCATATATACAATGTTTTTTTCTTTAAATAACAGGTATAAACCACCATAATAAAAACATGGTTCCTTCAGAACTGTCTCTAGAATGTTATTATTAAATAATTGAAGAGGAACTGGTGAGGATGACTAACCTAATCTTAAGTGAGGGTGGTTGTATACCCTCACTCCACCTAAGATGTCCGTGTACATAGCTTTATAGCTGTCAGTAAAGTACTCAAGCACGACCTTTTTCAACATGATAATCGCAGAGCATAATCCTGTCCAACAACTAAAGGAAACACAATGAATACTAGCCTGCAATACGTATGACGTTGCCCTGACACTTGGTGGAGAGTGAAGATATGATCAACACATCCGCTGCCTGATTAAACACGAAATCAGCTTCTAAATAGTCAGTTTCGCAATAGTTTAAATAACTGGGTCAACAAGTCTGACGACCGTCCAACATAATTCTTGATTAGACAGGTAGCGTTCGAGTAGAGAGCCTCCATAAGATCTATTTACTACCACTGGACTTCACGGTCTTTGGAGGCATAAAAATTAGTTAACAGGAGATGCAGAGATGACGAAGAGGCAAACAAAAACTAAATTTAACTAAGTAAAATTATCTACACTAGGTGTTATCTGACCAAAGAAAAGAGGAGAATTTTACAAATATCTTCCAGAAACAAAGCCTAGGGTTATCAGCAAGACTGAATAACATTGGGTGATTGTTAGAGTGCACTGTAAATCTATTTGAGTGGTTTGGTTTTATGCAACCAAGTGTAATGTAACGGTGCTGATTAGTGATTTTATTTCATCTTCAAAAAATCTAATAATAGGACGTTTACTTATTCACTGACTAAGTTACCTGATGGCATACTATATATATATATATACATATATATATATATATATATATATACATATATAACCAACTGAGTTGATTAATTTTGTGGATATCGGTTATTTAACTGACTGAATATATCACAGATTGATGTTGGCAGGGTCACATCAGAAACCAGGGGGCATTGGATAGATGTTTCGTTGTAGTGTGGAACTCCTCAGCAGTGCGCACCCCAGATTCCGCATCATGGGCTTCAGGTTAACAGCGAACGCCTAATCATCTGTACCACTGAGTCGGCGACCAATGGTAGAATTTCTACTTCTATCAATATGTAATATATAGCACGACGATTATCCATTGTCATTGGTGATAACAGCCTTACTCTCGAAAATTAAATCAACTAAATAACCAGTCTTCATAAAAATAACCATCACAATTCAACTATAATAAACAGATCACTAGTGACTAACTTCAGGATGTTCTTGAAGCTCTAGTGAGAAGTTGTGACTGGAGGAGTTCAGACCTGATGGGAGTGAGACAGTTATTACCAATGACAATAGATGATCATCGCGCTGTATATATATATATATACTATCTAATTACTTATTTTGCTCGCTGTATGCATAGATACTGATAAATCACTGAGTAGTCCTGATCGACTTAGATCGTATCAAATTGAAATGTACTTACTGGCTTCAATTGATTTAACGATGTGTGCAATGTGTTTTGGAATTAGGTGGCTGGCAAAAATTTTTTAAAACAATCTCTAACTACCAAGCATCAACAGGATTTGACTACAGTTAAGGAATAGACAAACATGATGTACTATCACTATTCCAGTGACCAATAAGCGTAAATGTCTCAGATTTAGCCCGAATGAATCGGTGACAACGTCTCATACAAATTCTTTAACAGTTTAGTTCATTTAAAGTCCTACAGAGAGCATTCGTTCTCCCTAAGACAGATGGTACACGCCTTATTGATTAGTACTATTAGTATGAAACATAAGTTGCTAAAGGTTCCCTGTCGACTACTGCTATTCACCCGAAATTAAAACACACAACTTTCACTGTGTTCTTCACACGACTTTTCAGTTAATCAATCTACTATAAATTATGTACAAACGCATACTTTGTGTCATAACTAACAAAAAATTATCAAATCTTATTTAATGTTAAGTTCCTTAATAAAATTGATTCACATGTAGTCGATAGCCTGCATCTTGTTTTAATAAATAAGCTGTGACTTCCAAGTGGCTTGGTCGTTCCTGGTTGTTTCGTCTGTATGATTAAGCTAAACAATAAGAGATAAGACAAACCGTCAGCTGTTCAGCTTTGCCAACAGAATTTAAGTTACGGATTTCGTCTTACGTCAGACTCATCAACAAACAATATACCTGTATCTCAAGGTTGGTATACACACTATCACTTGAATATAGTATTCTATGCCTCAAGCGCTTGAATTGTTATCTACTGAGTTTGGCTAGTTTCTTAATTATGTAACAAGTATAAAGTTATTTATATGAGTCTGTAATTTTACTTTGTTACTGTTAAGCAACTGAACTTGTCAGTTTCCATTGGAATCCTGACCAGATTTCCTCGATATTTCTATTTAGTAATGAGATTCCAGATATTTAATCACAAGATAAAGGAGGAACAAACTTACCGGCATTAAATTGACTGTCAATTTTCTCACAATTAATAACATTGAACCGATATGATACATTCGCTTCCATATTGCATACACGAAAGTAGAACCATTGTATGTTGGATGTTGTATTAACATCAGGGTTTAAAATTAAATCATACTCATATTGACGAACCTATAAAATAGGTCAACCCAGAAATAAAGATGGATCAACATATCGTCTTCACATAAAAAGGAGTCACTTCTAGATTTTTGAATACCTTGAGTAGTTATTTATTTTATTAGTGAGGCTAATGAATATTACTGGACGATGTAATTTACCTCACAGACAGATAAACAACCACTGAAAACCTGAAGGTACTGAATAGCTGTTTTGACCGAGAACAGAACAGGTATTTGTAACAAGCACTTTACTTTTAAACTACTGATTCAGTAAATCAACGATTTAAACTTCTTACTTCAAGAAATATTAAATATAAGCTTTAAGCTATTCATGAACACTTTATACTTAATATTACACAATATTAAAGAATATGAGCAACTTGCGAGAAATATATGAACTTATCTACTCATAAGTGCAATTATATACCATGATTTCTTCAAACTGCTACCTTCCCACTTACAAGACCTAATCAGTATATAAGTCAGTGATTATAAAATAACAGACTTCACTCTGTATCAGTGTAATCTAATTACTTCACCATAGAATAATTAGTCAACTGCATGGTAAACGATTAAAAAAGATGGAGTCTTCGTATCTGTCGGGACAGCCTCTAAAAACCTCGATGAGACCCCACTACTACTACCGCTAAAAGAGCCGGAGGCATCCCATTCAATCACTGATCAATAGAACCTTTCAAAATTACAAAGCGTGGTGCACCGATTGATTAATGGTCGAAACTTCTTAGTCCGGATTGAGGAATTATAATGATGATTTTGTTGTTTTAGAAAACTATAAATGTATGAATATTTTATACACAACGCTCTATTACAAAAATAAGGTTTTATGCCGACTTAGTTTATTAATTGGGACTTGGAAATTTCAAGACGTTCGAGTACTGAAGGTGTCCGAGGTTAGTTAACCTATCAAGCACGAGTTATAACAGCATAATACATAGAGTTGCTCTTTACAAGTGTTGTTGAATACATTGACGAGATCCATTCAGATTGACTTACTTGAATAGCTTTACGTAGATTACCACATTCAAAACGAGACTCAAAATCCAAATGACCTTTCTCAGTGTCAAGTTGATTAATCCTGAGAAACAAGAAAGAAAACATGAAATAATTAGAGTGAATTGTATCAAATCTATGAATAGTCGAGAAAAAGCCTACTGAACAATATCTTTTAGCAACAAAAGTACTACGAATATACATGTACATAGAAACAATAAATTGTAATGTTGAATTCTCTAGGTTGAATGGTTTAATAGTGAACCTCTCGTTGTTGTTTTGAACATCGTCAGGACTTGCATTACGTACTTAGTCATTCCGTCCTGATAACATTGTTTTCAACTAATTATCCACAGAAAAGAGGAGTATTATAGTATTCCTAAGTCAATTTTATTTGTTTTGCCAGTTTCATTAGGTTACAGTACAACCATACTTATTAAATAGTGTAAGAAGTATAAAATACGCAATATCTACTCCTGTAGATTGCATACATACACTATTTCTATCCAAAACGCTTAATTTCTAACCATAAACCTGACATCTATGCACCAACCAAACGGAAACGACATGAGGACGCTGGAAAAAGCATTGTAGTTCGATAAGGTATGTGATAAACAAGGAAATGGACTGTTGTGGTTCGCGAGTTCGATATAGTACATAAACCAATGATATTGTCTCACGACTCGAATATCTACTACGTAAAATAAGGAGACTGGTAAGACAAGAGAGAAACAGCATTAACAGGGCACAATATGCATGTACCTGTAAATAATAGTGGTATTTATTCATAATTGATTGAATTCGTCACAGACTGATGTTGGCAGAGTATCAACGAAAAACGGATAGCACTGGACAGCTGTTTCGTTCTAGTGTGGAACTCCTCAGTAATGTGGATCCCGAATTTCGTAAAAAGGGGCTACAGTTTGAGGAACATCTAACCTTCCACATCACTTGGTCAGCTGGCATCCAGTAGTAAAATTGAAATGATCATTCATTGTCATTGGTGATAATTCTCGACAAGTCTGGACTCCACCAGTCATGATTACTCACTAGAGCCTCAGGAACATCCTGAAGTTAGTCACCAGTGAGCCGACTATTATGATTGAATTGAGATGTTTTTATTTCTTAAAATACTTCAGATTCTTTAGTCATTTATAAACCAATAACCTATACACTTTTAGTTATTTACTGTACTATTTAATCATGACATAAAACATAACTGAGAGGCCAAATTATCTATCATGAATTCTTCAATTTTCAAACAGAAATACCCATAGAAAACTTCAGTAAACTTATTATTCATATGAAGCCTGTATACTTTTTTCTCATGAACTAATCAATCAATCAGATAATGCCTGTTATCCCATGTACAGCATAGGCCGCCGATCAGTATTCTCCAACTAACTCTGTCCTGAGCTTTCCTTTCCAGCTCTTTCCAAGAGCTCTTCATCCTTTCATGTCTGTCTACGATTTCCGACGTGATGTGTTCTGAGTCTTTCTCTTTTCCTCTGACCTTTAGTATTCCATATTAGTGCTTGTCTTGTGATATAGTTTGGTGGTATCCTCAGTATGTGTCCTATCAATCTCCTGCGTTTTTCGTAAATTTCTTCCTCGGCTGGAAGCTAGTTGATTTGTTCTGTGCCACAGAAGGTGGTTGTTGATGGTATCCGGTCAACGGATCCGAAGAATATTACGAGACAGTTGTTTTGTAAATACGTGTATATTTTGGATAATGCTTTTTGTACTTCTCCAAGTTTCAGCTCCATACAACAGAACTGTTTTCACATTTGTACTGAAAATTCTAATCTTAATGTTAACTGACAGTTGGTTTGAGTTTCAGATGTCGTTCAGTTGTAAAAATGCTGCTCCTGTCCTTTCCAATCTGCGTCTTCACATCTGCATCAGACCCTCCTTGTTTATCGATGATACTGCCCAATTATGCAAAGGATTCTACATCTAACCAGTAAAAACCGTGAACTATTCAGTTACAAATAAATTCTTCTTGATTAGCTAAAACTAAGCTAAAATTAAAAATTTATCCTGTAAAATTAATGATCAACTCTGTTGAATAACAATTTGAATTAAGAATATGATTGATTCTAAATAATCTAAATGAACTTATCTTGAAAGTGATTTTATAGATTGTTTACATCTAATTTCAAGTTTATCATAGTTCAATTGACAACTGAACGCCTAACAACAAAACTGATATGCCAGGCACCTACAAAAGATTGATTATCTTCGTGAACTGTTTTACTGTAGGCTATTTCATTACTTTTAGTTGTATACAAACTGAACATATTATCCCCATTATTATTACGTTAGCCCTTGCTCCGTCCTCCTGTTTAACGCAATAAACTGTCAGTATATCATTTTTCACTATGAACTACCGTTAATGGATTGTGTATAAGTTACTTCAGTTCACATTCACTATTACTCCTATTTTGCATGAATGTTGCTTTTTTAACTAGTTGACGGTGTGATCTGGTTTCATGTGCATATAAAGGAATGTTTGAAATATAATACGATTCTGTCTGGTTAGTTCATCAGTTTACTGTTCTCTTACGTCTACCTGGGATCAATAGGGAATCGGTCAGGCATACAGTGACCGACTAGGCACTTATTCGCGTTAATATTATCACGCCATAACGAAAATCTACGTCAAAAATGTACATTCAAGTATTTATTGAAGGTGTTTACTTGGTGACTTTAGTGCACAAAATAAAAAAAATCGATATATCGTGTAAGAAAACCAATCTTGGAATGACCTGAAAGGTTAAACCAGTTGAAATGACCAAATTGAAATGGAAGAAAATTATTTTATCCATGCAACTGTTAATCAATCAAGGGAATTGATTGACAATTGATAATAATAATAATAATAACTTATTAGTGGCAAAAATCAAGAGGTAACTTCCAATGTTTTAGTAAGTAATTATAACCGATCGGTTTGATGCAGTTACCTAATAATAGCGTCAGATGACAGTTGTATAAGATCACGTAATAACTGGAGTTACAAATGTAAATCTGTGTTGGTGTTAACTCAGTGGTCTCAAGCTTAAGCACTCCATTACGAATCGAACGACATAACGTTTGATTTGTGGTGTAGTTATGAATGCTATGTAATGAAATTATTAGCACATAGAATTTAGCATTCTGAACTGCATTGACGAAGGCAACACACGTAAGAACTCAGCAGTACTAGTTGTTGTATAATATTGTGTTAACTAGGAATGGAATCACAAACAAGTCCATAAGCAGTACGGCTAAAAATTTGTATCAAATTTCATCGGGATACCAATTTCTTAAGGACAAATTAGCATAAAGGGTGATAATAGAAAAACCAATGCTTTGTAAGGGAAAGGAATGCCAAATTAGAATACTACAGCAGAAGCAATGTGATAAAAAATATGTAAGCAGGCATATAAACACTCACATATTATTAGAAAGTATTTAGATCTCCCCGCTGATTTGTTATGGACTGGAATTGACTGGTCTTTGCTGTCCATATGTACATCCTGAGCGGATTGCCTCAGTACAGCGATAATTCACAAGTATTGTTTGAGTTGGGTTGTGACTGGCAAGCAGAATCCAGGACGTGCGTTTTCTCCTATTTGGGACGCGTCAGCTGGATGTACCTGTATTCCAGTGTTATCATCACACCGGGACTTGAACTTAATTCGTTATATGCTGAACGCCACCACGCTCACATCTAGGCAACTGAGTCAGAACCGCTACATTTGTGCAACGAGTATATATATGTAATAAGAATGTATTTTGATCATCCCGTCGATTTGTCACAGCCAACCACAATGCATCTAAAACATTACGTGTAAACTATCGCTATACTGAGGCAATACGCTCAGGATGTACATATAGTAACTGTTGGGTCGGACCACAAAGAAGTGTAACAAACTTTCAGAACTGTGTTTGAGAATACTATTTCATTTATTCGAACTGTCTGTAATGTAAACATTTTGTTTCTATTATTGTTACGCTCCGCTTGCCCTATTCTCCCGTTTAGCATAATTACTGTTATTATATTGTCTCTTGTTATGTACTACAGTCAATTTGTTGTGTACAAGTTGTTCCTATTCACTACCACTATTCCCCTCGTTCTGTATTCATGCTAATTTTCTAAATGGTTTGCTGTGTGGTCTGATTATATATACATATAAAAGAATGCTTGAAATATAATATGATTCTGTCTGGCTGATCTATTGGCTCGCATTCTTCTTATTTCGGCTTGGGACTAAGTGGGCACACGGCAGACGCACAGTTACCTACTAGGCACAAGTAATCTGGCACTCGGCCAACCCAACACCCCCCCCCCAATTTTCTCGCATCATAACAGTAACAGAGACTGGTCAGTTACAGTTCATGATAAGCCAACAAGAAGATCCAAATACAGTGTACGTATGATTCTCTAGGTTCACATGAGCTAATTATTGACGATCCTGTTGGGGATGTTAGATCTGCAGAATTTTCTTGGTAAACCTGTTATTTTTGTGATTTGTGTTGGTTTAAATTTTTTGCTTTTAAGCTAAAATGTGCCTTTTTCATCTTCAGTTTGTGTTTCCCACTTAGTAAGACGCTAAATCTTATTGGTTCATTGTTTATTTTAGTATTCTATTGTATATGTACGAATTAGCCGAGTGTTTGTCAACCGTCTGCCAGGCTACCTGTAAAATTAGACGCTTCTTGCTTGTGTTGAACTTCTTCCTCTAGTTAGCTGGGCTGCAGCGCTGTGAAATAGATTAGCTCACCTGTTGTTGTGGCGCTGAATCATACGTTCGTCAGCAAATATCGAGATATCTCTTTAATTTGTAAATCATTAGCAGATCCCTACATTCATATTGCTAATAAACAGTTCTATATTAAGACAAAACAGCTGTTTAATGCTTCTTAGTTCTTAAGTGCTTGTCTAACTAAGCTCACTTTGTTATTTGGAACTTCATAATCGACTATTTCAAGAAGATCCTAAAACGATAGTAGTATAAGTCAACTTACAGTAATTCATCTTGATGAAATAATCTACAATTGTTCATTAACGAATGAATACAACTGAAGAGTTCAGATTATTCTGTAGATGATTACTATTTGTTGATTGTGTAGTATTGAATAAACCCTTAAATTTCATGTGATCATTCATTTGATTAAAAGAAGACGATATAGTTTTGTAAGACGAGGTAATTGGTATATCATCAATAAATTCCCCGATACTACACTTTAAATTAACATTAGATGAATGTTGTAGATCATGAGACTGTTGTTTTAATGATGGATGATGATAATGATGAATTATGCTGATTGTTACTTTGATATTCTTTGAATTCATTCATTAATAATTCATCTAAATCAAATACAACACGATTGATTACATCATTTGAATCAATAAATCGGCGTATATCATCAAGGATTTCTAAATGCGGAAAATTTGAAATATCACATGATAAATATGATGATTGATGATTAGTTAATAATGTATTCATAGTTTTACTATTTAATTCAATTGGTTTATATGAATTGAATGTATGTTGTATTTCTGAAGTTGATTTAATTAGATTACAATTAGTATCTATAAGATATAAGAATAGAATAATGAGAAAATGATGTAAGAAACTGTTTGATGTTATCTTGAATGTATTAACTGTTCATTAAAGTTAGTGTATTAAGTACTTTTAAATATTCCATGGCTTATATATAGTGAATGAATATTGTACATTTTAGTGTAATTTACATTGTACTATTTCATTTTAAAGTTTTAAAATTTACAGGACTTGTGAATTTTATATCAGACTATACTACTTCATTAACTAAAGTGGACTCAAATATGTGTGAAGTAAACCCGGTATATGACCAAGTTATGTTTGTTGTATAATCAAAGAAAATTCTGACGATTGAACTCACTCGTACGAATAAAAATGAATCAGAAGGCAGTGAACGATGGAGGAGAAGTTATATTTCATCGTAAGTAGAAGCGTCAATGGGATAGCAACGTTTAAGCTGGCTAACTAGAGAAGGAGATCCTTAGAACGTTGTGTCGTATCGTGATCTAGAGGTGATGACTGACTAAGTGCCTTCAACTAATCGTGTCCGCCAAAATAAACATGGTCAGCGTCAATGTCGAAAGCCTATATAACTATTTATTTTGGGGATTATTCACCGCTACATGTATATTATATGTCCAACTATTGGTTACAACGTCGTGTAACACTGTTAAATCTTTGAGATTACTGTGTCTTAATGTTGTAGATGTTGTTTTACAAAGCCTATGAACTATCAAAATGGTAAAGATGTATTTACTATCTTTATCTTCTATTGGATTTAAACTTTCAGTATTACATTGTATACACATTTATCATTCATTGCTTTCCAATCATATTCTCAATACAATCACTAGTAGATCATTTGTTAGTCATGTTAATTAACTAGATCTTCCCGTCTGTGAGAACGGTATAGGCATAAAGAAATTATTACCTTTTACATTAATTCTTCAACAAAACCGCATAATTCAACTTTAATGTTTATTTTGATTAGAACCCGAATGACGACACCATTGTTTGGGTTGTAATGTGACTGTCAAGCGGAATCTTGGGTGCGCGCTTTGCCTCATTTGGGACTTGTTAGCTAGATGTACCTACATCCTAGTGTTGATATTTACACTAGAACTTGAACTCAATCCATTACGTGCCAAACGCCACTGTGTTAACCTTTCGGGTACTAAATTCAGATAGTCACACTTATGTAACACTTAGGTATATATCATTAGAATGTATTTCGCTTGCTAGTCACAATTCAACTCAAACAACACACTTGAACTATTGCTATATCTAGGCAATCAGCTAAGAATGTACATATGTCAAGAGAGAGTAATCAACTTAAGTTCATAGCAAATCAACGGGAAGATTTAAATACATTTCAATTACGAAAACATACTATGATATCTTGACAAATGTATAGACTTCTTCGTCTTATCGTTATTATCATCATCAATTAAATCATGACTAGTTGATTCAACTTGAAATAATTTTTCATTAAAACTACATGAATTCAATGATGTGTTTACAGTGTTCAATTGTTGATTGAAATATCTTTGAATGAATTCATTTGTTACATTAAATGGTTCATATTCATTATAGAATTCATTAGAATTCACTAAATCTGCATAAGAAATTATTTGAAATGGAAATAAACTTTGTACTTTATTAGTGAAATACAAATATTCATCAATAGTAGACTTAGTTAATGTGTTAGTTTTTCTGATAGTAGCATTTGTTTCCATGGAATTCACAGTAGAATATTCATATGTAGACTACTGTAAAATAGTTGAAATGAATAAAAGTCATCATATAAAGAAAATGACAATATCATCATGGCAAGTATTAAGTAACTAAAAGTAGACAAATGTAAGTGATATAGACTAATTTCACGTAATTGAATATAGTTGACAGGAGAGTCTACTAGACTAAGATATCAAGTTTATTTGAATTAGTCAGTAAGATGTAAGCTGAGACTTTCAGAAAACTAATGTTTTATATGAGATTTGAACTAAAGTGATGTAATTTCACAATAGGAAATATTACAACTACTAGGCTATTCAAGTTAGGACCAACGCCTTGAAGGACCGATGTCATGTTTATCCACTTCTAGATGTGTTATGTATAAATTACTCGGTGTTTGACTATTTATTAACTGAACATGTTCTGGTAAATTAACATTCCCCAATAATATACACTCAGTGTGTTATGTTGTGGTTCCATGATAAGAATCAATATTCAACTAGCATCTAAGGATCGATTTAGCGAGCAAACCATGTGTTTGAACATAACGTTCACTATATTGTTGTAATGAAATCAATCGTGGCGTTAAAACACATGTACAATTGAGATTTACTACACAGTATAACACAGAATGCAACTAAACAAGACGTTATAAAAATAACTGAACAGTTCTTGCTCAGTAATAAGTCATTTATTTCACCCTGGATTTAAAAGAAATAAATTAGTATAGCGATAAAGTGTTAATGACATTAAAGTAACCCCGTTAGATTTCAGCCAATGATTACAATAGTGTAATAATCAAAAGTATTTTGCAGTGGAGGTAACGAAATCAGTCAGAGTTAAATGGTTTTTAGAAGTTTATTGTTATCCCATTTACCTTTGCATCGAAGAAGTATCACTATATAAACAAATTAGCATTTCAATGAAACATTGATGTGGTGGTTCCTTTACAATCAATAGAACATAAGGCCGACGACCAGCATTCTCTAAGCAACTGTGTCCTAGGCTTTCCTTCCCAAGGGCTGTTCAATTTCATTATGTCTGTCACCGATTGCCTAAACCAATATGTTCTTGAGTCTTCCTCTTCCCCTTTGACCTTCAAGATTCCAAGTTAGTGCTAATCTTGTGA
Organism: Schistosoma japonicum; assembly: GCA_025215515.1. NCBI lineage: Eukaryota > Metazoa > Platyhelminthes > Trematoda > Strigeidida > Schistosomatidae > Schistosoma > Schistosoma japonicum. Next base: position 5,448,565 of record CM046067.1, on the reverse strand, counting down.
CAGTTTGATGATTTTCTCAATGTGTATCCTATCAACCTCCAGCGTCTTTTACTAATTTCTTCCTCAGCTAGACGTTTGGTTCATTTTCAGGTTTACTATAAATCGTAACAGCAACTAGTTGATTTTCGTGTTATGGCCAGCATCACATACACACACATACACACATATCAGCATATCATATGTGGTCACTCCATCAATTTCAGAATTTTAAAACATTAAAAAAGAACTTTAGCTGATTCTTTTTGAGGGTATTAGATGAATGGTATTAATTCTTTATCTTGAAGTGAAAATCTAAAATCGATTGCCATACTGGTTGGAATATGCATTAAATAATCCCAACCAGTACCGAAATCCACGGTTGATGAATACTAGTGTAAAAGTAGTATGGAAGAAAGCTACAAAAGAGTGAGGAGGTAACTAAAACATCGTATGAATCCAAATAGTCGTTGTATGTGCTGGAATCTAGTCAAGTTCGGCACGATTGTAGTAACCAATGGTTGGAAACTCTAGGTAACGTAGCTAAAACGCCGTAGCAATGGAGAAAGTGTATTCACTACTTATCTTTCTTTAGACCATTAAGCTCAATAATTATTGTAAAGTTCTCATTCGCCTTAAATATACTACCTATGTCCAATCGTTACTTACTGTCACCAACTATACAAATATTTTGACTACTTCAGTACTCAGCTTGTTGCGCGAATGATGAGTGGTAACTTGAAGTGAATTACATACGTAACAGGTTTTATTTTGTACATGAGTGATTGATAGACTCATCTCTCTATCATACTTTATTCTTAATAGCTCCGTAAGTCGTTCACTTCTCTTAACTGTAATGCAAAGATTTAGTAATGTAAAGTCAGTAAACTAGGCTATGATTAATCTGTTTAAAAGAGTACTAAAGTGACAATCGGACATTAAGCTGTCTGAATTCGGGACTAGAGGTCAAATACAGTCATGTGTTAGTTTTGAGGTTTAATTTTATATCATAAGTGTATACTGTTAAGTAATTTCAAATTGGGATGAAACAGATGCACAGCACTTCACCTTGTATAGATTTATAAAGGCTCGATTTCCCAATATAACCAAATAAATACAGTCTTTGGTATTATAGAAGTGCACATATATGACTTTTTGAATTAAATAGATCAGTGAATAATACGACGGCGTCTAGTAGAAATGGATTACGTTCAACTCCCAGTATGTGTACAATACAGCTTGAAATACATCCAATTGATTAACACATCCTGGATTACACTTACAAACCAAACTTTAATCTTCTTTGACTGAGCAATTGGTCAATCATATTAGTGTAATAAGCCCTATCAAATTCGTATCTTAACAAGATTATTAACTATAAAGAACAAATGATAATTTGTACTCACATTCATATGGCCAATTGACAGAATCCATATCCGACGGCTTGACGATTTGCTCTTTAATCAGTCTATTAGGTATTTCCTATTTTGAAATATAGATATGATACACTGAATATTTAATGGTACGGAAACGGGAAAAAAAGCTACTAAATATCAATAAGTAGAATAATCCAATATACGAAGTGGTGAAATATCCAAAAGTTTTTTTTTGGTTGGTCATTCAAAGTTACTATTCAGTTATTATTGAACTAAGATGGTTTGTGGAGATTGACATTAAGCTTAAGATGACCGAATTCATAATATCTTGATATTGGTAGGAAAACACTGAGAATCACGTATCACTGGATAGTTGTTTTGTTTTAGTATGGGACTCTTCAGCAGTGCACACCCCAGATTCCGCACCAGGGGCTTCAGGTTGGCGAACATCAATAATCAGCTCACTTGTCAATAACTTCAGCATGGTCCTGAAGATCAAGTGAGTAATCGTCACTGGTGGAGTTCAGACTTGTGGAGAGTGAGACAGTTATCACCAGGGACAATGAATGATCGCCGTGCAATACCATCAAAGCATCCAAGATAAAATGTTATGTATTGATCAAAATATAAAGATGAGTCAGGTAGTAAGTTGAAAGTAATCAGCGAGGACTTCTACTTGGCCTAGGTTTCAAACAGGTAAGTACTTCATACTAAAGTGTGTTTACATTCTTAAAGGATTCAAATGTGATTTCAGCAACAAATCGACATACATTCGATGATCCCACGGTTGAATTTCTCTAAGACTGATATATTGAAATTGATTGATCACTAAGTAATTGATGAATAATATCATGTTTATCTAGTCCTTAGTGTTGATCAAATTCTAACCAGCTAAGTCACCATTGCTTGTAACAAGTTCTAGAACATAGACATATCCATCGACATCTGAAAAGCTGAATTCTATTCTTTAGGTCGATAGGTTTCATGTCACTGTCTATCATTGAATAGTGTGCTTGAGGAGTATATAAACCGTGCATGAGCTCTCAGTTGAAACACTATTAGTTGAGTTAGAGCACTTGGTGAACTATCATCAGAACTTACAGCCTAAACTGACATCCAATATCCTCATTCTTATTGAACCTCATCACAAATATCTCCATATAAATAAAATTTTCTTCGTCCTGACATCGAGATAAAGATATGGTATCAACGCATAAAGTCATTCACTATATATTACGGTAATATAACGAGGTACTAAAGATCTGGTTGAAGTTCACGTGATCAGCACGATCAGCGGTTGGAGATGTTGAGTGATACAGTTCGAGACTAGTCACAATGTTTAAAATTCATTAATTCTTTGTCTAACCAAAATATATTGAGTTCCATAGTTAATTTATGCATTTTATGCCACAAGTTAATTCTTTCCTCTGAGATTAAATTATCTATACGTAATCTTTTCTATTACTACTGATATTAAAACAACTAAAAATAAAATGACACGAGATAACTTGAAACGTCAGTAATTAAGAAAAAGGAGACATTAATACCTCACTCTGTTATCGACTATGATATCAGCCAAGGTAATAAGAGAGGTTAAACGAATTTCTTTCGAATGTATAGGTCTACTTTACCGAGATGAATACCGGTGGATTCTGTTAAACGTAACAAGGATACAATCAAGTCCTGGATTGAAAGGCTTGATTCATTTAATGTCCTGCATCTGTTAAATGATAAAGAGTGGAATTGAGTCAATGAGACCCCAACCAAGTAGTCTGTTAATACCAACGCGGTTTAGATTAACAATCGTCAATAACTTCATGGAATGATGCGATATTTTCATTCATCACCTCTAGCTTTTATTCAACTAACTCCTACGCCAGCCAATATCATACATCGAAGTATCCAGTAGGTAGTTAAGCATACCTAATATATATTCGAACCACCTGAGTTGCTATAGAAATGAAATTAACAAATATTTTGTGTTAGATATGTAAATATTTAAGTTCATCAAGGGACCAGTCCTAAAGGACTAGAAGAACATGACATTATTCATTAATCAATGCAAATATTTTAATGCTACATGATATTAGTTACCATATGAACAGCTCAGTAGTGAGAAACATCTCATATAATGAAAGTGACATAGGTTTAAATCTAACATAAAGCATCAATTCCTTCAACAATGGCAGGTGAACGTTTTCGTCAACTCTCTTCAACTACTAAACACTGTGAGAGGAAAATTAATTAAAGGTAATTTGAATCAGCTACAAGTGAAAAATAGATCACTTACATTAGGTAAGTCAAACCATTCAGGAAAGAATTTTAAATGACTTGTAATCAATTCATCAAATGTATATTGATTAACGGTTGAGACATCATTGTCGTTGATAAGTATCAATATTGTCTTCATCAACACAATTCTCATCATCATCTACCTGTTCATCGCTATCGTCTTCACCACTCTCATCCTGATTATTATCACTATCACCGTTATCATTATCTACATTTCCGTTCATTTATATTCAATATTTTCGGAAGGTGATAATGATGTACTAGACGAGTTAGGTAGATGATGCAAAGTAGATTTATTAGAATGAATTGATAATTTACGTTGTGTTGAAGAACTTGAAATCATTCTTGTTGTTGACTTTGTTTTCGATTCAATCTCACAACGTCTATTCGGCTTTCTAAGGCATTCTCTTTATGTATTCGATTGGAATTATTTACTGACTTCATATTTGTTAATTCTGTGCATGATTGACTAGTGAATAATGATGAATCAAAGTGTTTAGATGAAGTAGAATATAAACATGGGCTTATCGATGCATCGTTGACATGGCTATACGTATTTAATCCAGCCATTGATTTATTGTAGTAATGTTTCGAATCCGAGTTTGTATTTCTTGATAATTTGTTACTCTATTAAAATAAATCAACATGTATACATGGAATAATCTGCACAATATGAGAAGTGGCATTGATGTAGTATGAGATTATTTCGAAATAATCAGTATTTCTAATGTATCCAACATTTTGGATTGTTTTACATTTATGTTTTGATTTGAATTGTGACTGACAACCAGAATTCAGGACGCGCGTTCCGTCCTAAATGGGATTCGTCAGTTGGATGTATCTGTATTTAAGTGCTGATGTTTACACCGCGGTTCGAACTCAGTCCGTCTCATTCAAAACGCCACCTCGTTTACTACTAGGATGCTGAGTCCAGACAACCACGCTTGTGCAACGGTCCATGAGAAAACAAGTGTGGTTATCTGGACTCAGTAGCCAAGTTGTGAACACTGTGACGTTTGACACAAAACGAACTTAGTTCAAATCCCAGCGTAAATATCAAAATTGGCATGCAGGTATATCCAGCCGACTAGTTCCAAAGAGAATGAAACGTTTTTCTTGAATTTCGCTTGCCAGTGAAAACTTAAACTTTTCAGAACAGTTTTTCATGAAACCGATTTGGTCATTTTGACTGTGTATGTATTGAAACTTTTATTTTTTCTGATTATTCTTATGTTTATTTCGCCTTAATCTTTTTCTATTGACCTATTAATTGTCATGGCATCATTTTCTAGTCGTTGAATATATAGAATTAATTGTGTACATGACAATCGTCACTCACTTTCCTATTATTGTTGCTAATGTTTGGTATCGATGTTACTTTTTCGATTGGTCAGTTGTGAGATCAGATTTTATGTGCCCATAATGGAATATCTAAATTATAAATTGACTAATTGGCTCAATTACTTTGAATTTTTACTATCCAGCTTAGAACAAACAGTGTCAGGTTAAACTTACAGGCATCAAGTCATCAGTCTTATTGTCCTCGGTGAGTGTCTTGGTTCAGATGAGGCAGTAATTGATCAACTGTTACAATATAACAGTAATGAACTGTTTGATTGTAATTTAATAATTTAATCATGAAATAAAATTTGTTGGTAATTCTAAAACAGGCTTTTTTCAGTTTGTTGGTTGGTTCGCTGGTTCACTAGTCTCGTCTCAGTTTTGCTCCACTAATACAATCTTCCTACAAGCCTAGTCTTTTGTAATAGCTGTTGGCTGGGAAGGGAACAAGTTGCGGTATACGTCTGAGGTACAAGTATCAGAGATAGCGTTTGCTCACGCAACCCTCAAAAATTCTAGCGACACAACACAGTTAAATTACCATTTTTTTATACCATTAAAACACTGTTTAAAATGATACTAGTTAGAAGGAAACCGTTTCCACTACTAGAAAATATGAAGCTGACTGTTTCGTACCTTCTCTTCTCCGTATGAGACTCTTCAACAGTGTACACAAATGATATAAATATCGGATCTTAGTCCAACCATTCTAACTATCTTCAATGAATAGATCACTTATGTGGGATCTTATTCATTTCACAATATACAGTAAAACAATCATGTGTTAACTGTTAATAGTAATAAGTATACATCGAGAAATTGAATAAATAAACATGAAAAATGATTTGAATTAACATCGACTATATCCCCAGTATGTACTAAATGCATCTGTATGTAGTAACTTCAGTCACTTCACTGTTAGATTTACGTTGAAGGCTGTAGTTTTCACTATCTTCGTGTTTAACATTCAATATGTTAGATTGGCTCTACATTAATACATTGATTGTGAACAGTTTAAGATACCCGAAAGAAAAACTTTATTGTAACTTGAACTCTAATATGTAGTGTTCGCTTAATAAATAAATAAAGTACTAACCGAAAATTCTGGATACAATGTGCGTTGATTCACCTTTGAAGATATTGAGGATAACCTTAAATTCAGTTTTTCATTGGTACTTAACTGACGTTAACTTGTGATGAATACAACCATCAAATCATTTCAGTTCACTATTGGCCTACTTCTAGACTCAAGAAGTTCTAGAGTGAGATTATGACTAGTAAAGTTAAAATAAACTGAAACTGAGATAACTATCACAAATAATATTAGATAGTCTTTGCATTCTATCATAAATTAATTGAATTGCCGGGTCATACTGTTGAATGTGAGATGAATTATATTAGCATGGTTATACGTTTATTGCGTAATCTAAATTTTTTAGTTTCAATTTAATTTGTATTGTGACTGGCAAGTGGAATCCAGGACACGCGTTTCGTCCTATTTAGGACTCATCGGCAGGATGTACCTGCATCCCAATGTTGATGTTCACACTGGGATTCGAACTCAGTCCGGTTCGTGTCATACGCCACCGCGTACACCACTAGACTACTGAGTCCAGAAAATCACGTTTGTGCAAGGGGCGAATTTGTAGTAGGATGAATTTGTATATTCCCATTAATAATACTTGTGAATAATCGCTATATCGAGGCAATTCGCTCAGGATGCACATATAGCAACAGTGAATGACCAGCTTCAGTCTATAACAAATCAATGGAAATATACAAATTCATTCTTAGTTTCAAGTTTTGATTAAGTTTTGAGTGAAAACTGTCATTGAAATATCTTATACTAAATTGAAACTACTATTCAATCCATTGTAATTCTTTGAAGTATCCAACTGTGAATGAATACAAACAACACTATTTGGAACAATATTTACTCAATGTAATTCAGAATAGGCTTGTATCTTCCCGTTGATTTGTAATGGACTGAAACTGGTCAGCCTCTGTTGCCTTATGTGCATCCTGAGCGGATTGCCTCTATATAGCGGTATTACACAAGTTATATTTAAGTTAGATTGTGACTGGCAAGTGGAATCCAGGACAGCGCGTTTCGTCCTATTTGGGACTCATCGGCTGAATGTACCTGCATCCCAATGTTGATGTTCACACTGTCTGGACACAGTAGCCTAGTGGTGAATGCGGTGGCGTTTGACACGAAGCGGACTGAGTTCGAATCCCAGTGTGAACATCAACATTGGGATGCAGGTACATCTAGCCGATGAGTCCCAAATAGGAACATAACGCGCGTCCTGGATTCCACTTGCCAGTCACAATCTAACTTAAATACTACTCAATGTGTTATTTATAAATATTTTTCTACTTACAAATGATTTTGTCTTAATTAAAGAATTAACATGATGAATTTGTATGATGTAATTTGATGAATGATTTCATATTTTTAGGCTTATTCAATGTTGATTTCTTTGAATTATTGTATTTATTGAACATAATCAATGGATTATCTTGTAGTAATACTGGATCAGAAAGTGTAATGTATAGTTTATTGAATATTGAATCATTATTTGACATTTGTTGTTTTCGGTTTATGCATAGTTTAATTACATCATCATTGTCAATACTTGTAGAAAGAGTTGTTGTTGTCGTTGTTGGTGTTGCTGTTGTTGATGTTGAAGAAATAGACGAACATTTATTGTAGGGTTGTAAAATCTCGTATGACCTTGAAAGATTCAGATTAAAGAAACCAGAAGAAAAAAAGGAATAAAAAGAGGGTGAGAGTGAGAGAGAGAGAGTAAGCAATACACTGGGAAACAGAGTGAGTGTTGTTAGGGTTGGTGAATTCATAACATTTTACAGTTATAAAATTTAGTAAAATACACTTTCTTTCTTACCTTTATAAGAATAAACAAATAAATTTATGAATCGTTAAGTGTATTTTATGCATAAATGTGATGATAATGTAAATAAGTGCAACTAAGAACCAGTACAGTTAAAGGAGTTTCCAACTATTCGTCGTCGATAGTCAGAATTTGTAGTTGATCAGCATGGAAGAACTGTCTTGATGTAGCATCATGTCACAGTTTTTGGTATATTTAGTGTTATAGTTAATAGTAGAATCCAGAATACGAAATTTTATCCTGTTTAGAACTTATCAAATTTATTTACTTGTTGCTTCGGTGTTAATTTCCTTAGTAAAATTCGACCGCTTCCCTGCCAGGATTTTTTTTATAAAGCACCAAATGCATTATTTACTGAGGAGCTACTAAACGTTTCAACAAGTATGAATATACCAGTTGAAATTTTTAATGAAAGATACGATGATCTAAATTGACGACCAGTTGTGTGTATATGAAACTAATCAGTTCAGAATATATGCAACAGTGGCTTCGTTCTTTAAGAGATCAACTTTAAATAACGAGATTGAAGTTTCTAGTCCCACTTCGCCTACATTTACATAAGTAGCTGCATAATATCTTAAAGCCTTAAGTATAAACTAAGGCCTAAAGACAAATATACAAACCTGTAAATTGTAGGTTATGCTAAATTCAAAATATACTATAACTCATCACTTTCTGCTAAACATTTTATGAACTTTATGAAGTCGCTCTACTTGAACACTAAAGGCTGAGTCGAAGTTTACAGCAAACTATCAAATGAATTGTGAGGTGATGTTGTTGAGACATGTTATATGTATGTCTAACCACTAAATATTTCGATACGGAATGTTTGTTGATGTGAAGGCAGAATGGAAAACTAAGGATGATCGAACCAAAATGTAGCGTCAGTCCATGAAGTCGTTAAATGTTAGTCTGACAGATGTTGGTAAAAGTAAATTACTTGGTTGAGTTCTGCAAGAAAACTGCTACCAGAAAATCAGCTGTTCGGAAGAATTAAAGTAGAAAATGTATTTAAAGAATCAGACCTCCATACATCGTGAAATCACTACTAAAGACAAGGAAACAAATAATCGTACAATGTATGCAGAACATCCTTAAGTAAATTTTTGAGCCATTTAAAATCAATGGAACTAATAAAAACGACAAGTTGTATTGTAAGGGCATATCAATGAACTTGAAGAACCATAAGTACAGATTAAATCAGAAGAAAATAAGTGTGAATTCTAAATTGAATAATGACAGAGTTTTTGGTAGGATGACGTTCTAACCAATCTTAAATCGACAAACGTAATCAACATAATTGTTTTGACTTGGATTGTGATTAGCAAGCAGAATCTTGGTTGCGTGCTTCAGCCTCTCTAGAACTCATCGCCTTGATGTATTTGGATACCAATGTTGATATTCCCACTATGATTCAAACCTAGTCCGTGTCGCGTCATCAGCCACCGCATCCACCACTAGGCTACTGAGTCCTGACAGTTACATTTGTGTTTACACATGACGAGTCCCGCATAGGACGAAATGTGCCTCATGTGTTTTGCTTTCCAATCAAAATCCAACTCAAAACAATACTTGCGTACTACCGTTATATCAAGGCAATTCTCTTAAGATGTACATATGCCAACAGAGACTGACCAGTTTCAATCAATGCTAAATCAACAGTAAGATTTAAACACATTCGAATTAAAAATCAACACAAAATTTATAAAAACGTCATATGGACACAGCAGTCAATGGAAATGCAATAAAACAAAGTTAAGACAATACGATCTACGATAACAACTAATCATAAACGAAGTGATTGAGAACAAGTGAAATAATTAGAAGATGCACATCTTGAGAAGATAATCATTGTTGTCAAAAACCTCATAGTTCAACTATCAGCTTTATTGAACTTAGCAACAATAGAAACAGAAAATAGAATAACATTTGACAAGCAAATATCTTTTTGTCACTTAATTTGTTTTGTGACTGGCAAGTGGAATACAGGACACGCGTTTCGTCCTATTTGGGACTCATCGGCTGGATGTACCTGCATCCCAATGTTGATGTTCACAGTGGGATTCACAATGGATTCCACTTGCCAGTCACAAAACAAATTAAATGATACTTCTGAATAATCGCTATATCGAGGCAATCCGCTCAGGATGCACATATAGCAACAGTGACTGATCAGCTTCAATCTATAACAAATCAATGGGAATATACAAATTCATCCTACTATCTTTTTGTCACATTCATCATTATTGAGATAATAAGAAGTTTTAAATAAATAAGATTGGAATATTATAAAATTCATCATTAATTATTATTGATAGATAATCACTTAGCATTATGGAGTAATAGACAGCTACTTTCTTCTTGTGTATAATTCTTTAATGATAATCAGCATCCATGATCATGCCATAGATTGAACTAATGAACTTAAATTGAACACTGACTAGGCATTCATTGATTTACATTACTAGAAATGAGTTGGATTGAGTGTAAGTGACTACTTCACATTCGAAATAATTAGAATCTATTTTAGTTAGAAAACAAGAAATTAACTTTAGAAATAAGTTATGAATGTGTTATTCATTGAAATAGGAGGTTTGTAGAAAATGTTGTTATGTTGGACGACTAAAGAAGAGTAACGGACTAACAGAACCTTGTTTTTAAAATGTAGACATTCTATTTATATCATTGTTATGTTCCTCTTGCTCTATTCTCCTCTTATTCAGTATATTTACTGTTAGTGTATTGTCTCTTATTATAAACTACAGTTAATTAGTTGTGAACAAGTCATCTCTATTCACTACCACAATCTCTTTTGCTTTTAAGTGATGTCAAATACCTAATTGGTTCACTGGGTGATCTGACTTTATATATATATATATATATATATATATATATATATATATATGAAACATGATATGATTCTATCTGGTTGGTGTTCTTATATCACTCGCTTGGGATCGAGTGGGCATACAGCAGACATACGGTGACAGACTAGACACCGATTGGCGTTGATATTGTGGCTACAGTTTTTTTTATGCCATAACGAATGCTTAATTCGAAAAGTGTTATATCGGGGAAAAGAATTAAAAATCACGATCTGTTTGGTCTATTCATCAGGCTATCGGGATGTGTACGAGTAAGTTGCTTCTGGTTAAACATTCAGTAACTATGATATTTATATTGTTCAAAGTATGAACTTTTCACAGACTTATTGACGATTGTTATATGTGTTTTCCTTCCATAATTATTGTAATCATATTATGATAGTATTATCCCGAACCCAGTAAACAACTACTCCCCTCCACCTCTAATTCAATCCTGATTATAATTTGCATTTTCTGTTACTGATTGGTCTACTATGTAATAAATCAAAGCGATTGATTCTGTTTAGTAAATTTCCTGGCCTTAATTTTCATTTATTGAAGTTTGTTCTCTCTATACATACGTCTGGGATTGACTTTGATCACTTAAGCAATGCCCCAACCAATCGACGTCCTATTGGCTTGTTTTCCCTCTGAAACTGCAAGTTCATTTCAAGAAACATTCAAGTAATTGCAATAGATATTTTTCAAACTCACTGAATTGCTGGTTCTGTATTTCGACGTAATGACGGAAGCAAAGGATGAATCTACAATTAAAAAAAAAACGACAAACAATCTTAGAGAAAACTAATTTTTGTATGACGTATTTTTATTTTATTGTTAGCTGAATTTAGAAAATATATGGATGCATACTTTTCAGGAGTTCTAGTGACTTCTGGTTCTTAGTAGTTGTCCAAATCAAATTAAATTATGATTGTGAATTCACATTCAACAATCGAAATCTAATAGAGTAAGTCATGATGATAACATGTAACTTCAATATTCTTAATTTCGTCTATCATGAGGATACTTTCGACAAAGTAATCAATATGGATTCAGGTTAAACAGTTGCATGTTGATGATCTTTGGATTTAACGTTTACATTAAAGAAGTAAACAATGAATGATTTGATGTGCATCAAATTGAGTCAAATCAAAATGACCTGCTGTGGAAAGTGCACCGAATAACTATGTCGTTACATACGTCGAGTTTTTCCCTTTCTGATACTATTAGCAGTATTTAATCAAGTAGTTGTTAGCACATACACATTCTAAACAGATTGTCAATCAGAGTTAAAGTAATGAGAAATTGTATTGTACTGCAATATCCATGTAAACGTTGGTACTAGGATTCAGGCGTATATTTAATTGGCAAGTTTAATATACAACAGAATGTACATTCTTAATATCAAAGCTGGATATTTTGGCTAACAGTATAAAGGTCAATTAGTAGATAAGAAAACATGAATGCAAAACGCTGTTAGAGGAATTAAACTATATTCCTAGTTAAAGTCTTAGATTTCATGTCATTGTTTGGGTCAGAATGATATAATGTGCATGTAGACTAGTGATTTTATATACACTAACATTCAATTTCCATAATTAAACTTTCTTAATCATCTCCAGTTATCTTTGTGGCTTAATAATAGGATCAACTGTAGAAGGTAATCTATATACTAAATGTATCCAATACGAGATTATAACATAGAATTACATTAAATAATGAATAAATTAGCTTCATACACCTTTAGGCAATCGACAACCAAGGATGCCTTCAGCATTATCAACTGGCAAATGACATCTTGGACAACAACGTCGTAATAGCATAAATGCTTGGATTAAAATATTGATTGGATCAGAATGTTTATAACGTTTATGAATATCAACTAATTGGTTACTATCAGTAATGCATAAGTCATCATTCAGTAGTGTATTAGCTTCTCTACCATCAATTTTATGGAATACAGTTGAAGGTGACAATTTGGTAGCTGGTATACAAATTTCATGAAGATTAGGAACGGTTTCATTGTTAGCTGCAATACATACATGAAGTATTTCGATTTGAAGAAGTAAATGAACTCGTTTTATTGAAATTGATATTTACATTCTTCGAATGTAACTTTTTATTCAATGATGACAAAGGTGTCATATTAACAGTATCAATTGATGTAGTCATTTCAGTTGTTGTTACAGTATGTGATCTATTATGCTGACTAACAGTTGAGTTTAATAGTAATTCTTGATGATATGGTAAATAAGACTTTAGATTTTTATGCTGCGAAATCATTTGTAATAAAGTATATTTAGTTCGTCGAAGTGGATCAGGTCCTACATAACCAGCACAAACAGCGAATAATGAATGAAGTCCTCCAGATTTGATAAGTGCCTTACGTCCAGAACCTACAAAATATGAAAAAAAACAATTAAGTATAATACTTACCATCAATGAGATAAATCTTATGACCTGACTAGTGGAGTTCAACCATATAAAAAGTGATCCAGTTACTCATTAATGTTAATGAATGAGGCTGTATAATATTGCCATTAAGTAAAAGTTACAAATGTAAATCAGTCGGTACCAATCCAATGTTCTGAAAAATAAGATACTGTCACGAAATCTAAATACCCTAAGATCGATAACTGAAGGCTTCATGGAATTGACGTTTAATAACATGGAATACTTATAAACAACCGAAGATATTCTTCTTACCTCTGAAATTTATACTAGGGTCATTCAGAACTGTTCATTTCGATGACATTCACTGTATACCTCAAGATCTGAAAACATTGTCAAAGTTATATAAAATTAACTCTTCATTTCAGTGATTACTAATGGAGAATAACGTCTATCACAAACACATTTTTTTTTAGTTCTAACTTCCCTTGTGTATGCATTACCTCATTCTATTTACTGTATTACCCAATAGCCCTACCTGTCTAACGAAATCGTATCCATCTACTAACAAGTCATGTCAACCCCTAAAACAATCGCACATCTACTGCATGACATTTTGCAACCAACTAGCTGTACTGCTTACACTGAGCTCTACTAAAGATTCCAAACTGAATCTTAACATCATGATGCCAGACCGAAATAATCAATTGATTTACAATAGCTCACTAAGAAAATTTTGAATTCAAAAAACCAAGAAAAGTGCAAAGTTAAAAATAACATTGAACTACTATTAAATGTCCATGATGAAGGACGTTATTAGTCAGTCAGCACTGAGCTGGCTAATTCTGAGCTAGTTAATTACAAATCAGCTATTTTAAGACAATTGTATGCTAATCACAAAGATAATGTCCGAAAGAAAATTAAATCTTGATAGCAAAGACTAGACGTTACAATTTTGTTGTTTGCATTAGTCACAGATTTTTCGTGGTCGGATAACAATGAAAACGAAGAAGCATTACGCAATAGGCTTGTTTTAGTATGAGACTCTCCACCAGTGTACACCCTCAATTTGGCAATAGGATTGAGCTGAAACTTTTTAGGCATCATGGTGAATGCTTAACTGTCAACACCACACAACTAGCGTCGACTAGTAGAAACCAAACTTCGATCAATTTGTGATACGGCGCGGCAATCATCTATTGTTATTCGTGATAACTGTTTTACTCCTGACAAGGATAAACTCCACAAACCACGATTTTACACTAGGACTTTAGAGATATCTTGAAGTTGGTGATTAGTGTAGTGATCGTTGCAGTTGGACCTTAGTGGTCTTGTAGATATAGGACGCTGGTCTAATAGTACTGATGAGGGGTTGTATTCTAGTACGAAACAACTGTCTAGTGCTCCATGGTTTTCAGTGACACCGTGCCAACATCAATCTGTGACATATTTAATCAACTAAAGATAAAATATTCATTTACTCTAACTGGTTAATTTATAGTTAGTAAAAATGTATGATAATGATTGGCTCGTTGGCTCAGCTGGAATTGAATTTGATAAAGTAAAATGACTTGAGTCAGACAACTATTGAAAACCAGAAAGGAGTTTCGTTTCAGTATGAAACTTTTCAATAGGGTTCATTGACTAAAATATCACGGAAGTGGGGGGTTTTGTAGGACTTTGGAGATTTAAATTTGGCGGTGAAAGTTTACCTCTTAACCACTGAGCAACCAATGACTAAATTTAATCAATCCATATTAGTTCCTGTTATCAAATCCTGATTAGAAAATCTCCATAACATTCAATTACAGTTAGTATCAATAACATAAAAAAGTGGTTTCGGAGCTATAATTGAGAAGACGTCCACATGGTGTTCAGTCATGTCTATAGTGTGTTAGTTACCTATGAATTGCAGTGGATGAGGTCGTTTAATAAATTTCCGGTTGATTTAAGTCAGGAACATCAACTAAAATAAGCTGACTCTGAAGATTTGGAGCTCGCTGTGAAAGCTGAAGGTTTTACATTAAATCTATCAGTGAGGTCGTGGATTTTCATAGCTTAATCCCATACTATGAAGAAAAAGCTATCCAATGCCTCGTTCTTTTAACAATTATAACGATCGTTCGACGACTAAATTGAAATTCATCCTTGAATTAATATATACCAGCAGTTGAATGAAATAGTAATTAACTACAGGATTTGTAACATTGATTTTTAGACTAATAAGGTATATTATATATATATATATATATATATATATATATATATATATACATATATATATATATATATATATATATATATTATATATATATATATATTAACAATCTTTATAACAACCAGTTATAACTTATACCAGCTCACTAGTGGCAGACTTCTTGAAGTAATTCCTGGATTTTTAATGCGAATATGTGACTAGTAGGGTTCAACGATATAGGGAATGTGGAAGTTACCTTTCGATGGCAACAGATTAGGTCGCTCAAACGCATAATGAATTGACTATATTGGAAGCCGACTCACTGGTTTAATGGCAAAGCGTTCATCATAAAGCAAGAAGGTCCTGGTTTTGATCTATGATGGGGTCATGGAAGCGCACTGGTGAAGAGTCCTGTACAAGACAACAGTTCAGTACTTTCTGATGATTAATGGTTGTTTAATTCAGACCAATTTGTGATATTAAATTTTTAAAAAAACAAACAAGATATATTCATTTGCTATCTTACTTAATGCATATTACTTAATTGAGTTAACGTGAAACTAAGTGTTCTAACAAATTAAAAAAGATGCATTAGTAGATAAATAATGAGGTTGAAACTATGAAAATTGTCTACTGATCAATTAACAGATATGCTGATTTCATGTGTAATTACTACACATCTAATTTATAAAATCTTCATATCCTTCAAATGGTAATCTCTTGTCTAACTCGATCATTGTATTAATTTGATGTGGTCTGAGTTAGACAACGACTAGAAACCGAGAAGCACTGGGCAACTGTTTCGTTTTAGTATGATACTCTTCTGTAGTGCGTATTCACAACCCCAGGAGGCTTAGACTTCGTGATAAACGTTTAACCGTTAGATCACTATGTCAGAAACAGCAGCTAAGCCTTCTCCGAAAAGTCTATTGTCCTTAGGTTCATATTCATCGATGGAGTCGTGAATATGCACTGCTATAGGGTCAAGTTGGAGACAACAAAGAGATTTACATTAACCAATTACTGTTGGTTATTTACAAGTATACAGTTACATAATCAAAAAATAAATTAAAAAAAGTTTTAAAACTTTGAACTACTTATTGCTGTTAAATGTTTAAGGCAATTCAATAAACGTTTTTGTAAATCAATCCAATTCCATTGTAAATCACATCGATGTATATCAAGAAATAAATCCAACAGTAATGGTACTGCACCATTATTATTAGCTCGTTTAGCATTATTTTCTACAAGAACAAAAATTTCAAAGAAAAACAAATAAAAACAAATGTAGAACAAGATTAGGATACGGTGATCATTGATTATTGAATAGTGACCAATGGTATATTTGTCATGTTCACAGTGTTGATCATTGTAATGATTTCGAATTACATTACAACTTTATTAATAGAATCCAATCATTACTATGGATTAGCATAAACTCAACTTCCAGCTGAAGAGGAAATCAGGAAACGACGTTGGAAATGGATAGGACATACATTGCGGAAATCATTAGACTGTATCACGAGACAAGCACTAACTTCGAATCCTGTTGGAGAACGTAAAAGAGGAAGGCCAAAGAACAACCTGCGTCGAGAACTGGAAGCAGACATTAAAAGGATGAACAGTAACTGGAGACAGCTGGAAAGGATTGCTCAGGACAGAGTTGAATGGAGAATACTGGTGAGCGGCCTATGCTCCTCCAAGATGGGTAAGAGGCGTAAGTAAGTAAGTAAGCATAAACATAACATCGGTCACCTTTTTATGATTAATTTGTGAAAATATCTCAGTTATACAGTAAACTGTGTTGTGATTTCAATAACTAAGTTGTAATATCTTAGACTGTACAACTGATTGATCTAAGCTTGAAACGTATAAAGAGCATTAGTTCCCTTAAGCATATAAGCGTGCCTTACTGATAAGTGTGAAGTAAGAGGAAGATTAGTTAAATCCAAGTTAATTGGTTACCACCACAATGGTTATAATGTTATTTGAAACACAAACATTTCAGTTTAAAATGTCTATTAATCAGGTTCAATTAAAACATACAGTTGAAGAACTTAGTAAATGTTTTGTACTTTATGATTAGTTATTAATGTTCAAATAATTAAAGAGAAGGTATTTGTAACCAGAAACTCATTTCACCAATAAATCCCATGTAAAGTCAGCAAAATTCATCAATAACTCAGTCAGTCAGTCAGTTACAACATAGAACTTGGTACATGCGTACATCAGTTCAAGTTGCCATGCCTCAATTAGCAGATAAACATTAAATGTCGAACCAAATCCCAGAGTAGAGGAGGTAGTAACAGAGTAAGTACTAATGGAAAGGCATAGAGATCAGAGATGATATTTGAGATAAAAGTGATTCAGTAAAGAGAAAATTATAATAAGCTCAAAAACTAGAATTTGGAGGAAGACATGGAGTGGATGCACCTGCGCCATTGCAATCGATTTTGAGCCATATCACCTAAAGTCTCTAACCTTTTGTTACGATCATCGTGTGGGCCCTAACCAGGTAGTCTACGTCTATTAGCATGGCTCAGCCCAATTGTCAATGACTTCATGGATTGGTGCCATGTTTTCGTTTGGCCACCCCTAGCTTTCTTCCAGCCTACTCCCACACCAGACAACATTGCTCGTCGAGGTAGACGGTGGTCAGGCATACGCAACACATGTCCTAACCACCTCAGCTGGTTAAGATTCACTACTTCATCAATAGGCTTACCGTATTTACCTAGTACTCTATTCCTAACCCATGCATTGCTTACTCGGTTGTCCCAGCAAACACCAGCAATGTTTCGGAGACATCTATGATCGAATACTAGGAGCCTACGAATATCCTCTATCCTTAAAGGCCATGTTTCACATCCATAAAGTAAAACGGATCTGACTGCTGCACAGTAAACGCGTCCTTTCGTCAGTGAACGAATGTCTCGCCTACACCACAAGTGAGGCATATGGCAAAAGCCAATCGGGTTTTATGTATACGGGCCGAGATTTCATCGGACACCAGACCGTCAGGACTGATGAGGCTCCCGAGATAAATAAAACGGTTAACACATTCAATAGTTTCGCTCTCTATCACTAGCTTCGGTGCCGAATTAAGCCAGTCCTGAAGTAAGATTTTACATTTGGATGGGGAGAATCGCATCCCAAACATGCTTACGTTCAAGTTTAAGGTAGTCGAAAAATTCTGCATTTTGTCAGCATCTTCACTCAGTAGAACTATATCATCGGCATATTCTAAGTCAGTAAGTTTATCTCCTGGAAGGAGGTCAACCGCAGAGAAATCAGACGATGACAATGTTAACTCTAAATGTATGTCCATGATAAAATTAAATAAAATTGGGGATAGCGGACAACCTTGACGAACACCACTAGAAGTGGTCAATTCCGAAGACAATCTACCATAAGTTTAACACGACATGTGGTTAATCAATAACTATAAATAAAATAAGTAAAGAGTAAAATTTAGATTGAGCACAGTCAAGAAGTTCCATACTAGGACAAAACAGATGTCCAGTGCTCCCTGGTTTTCACTGGTATCCTGTCAACATCATTGTGTGACGAATTCAATCAACTGCACTTAACATCAATCTTCACGAAGCATTCCAATTCAATTATAATACAGAATATGTTATCTTCTGAACAAATTGAGTGTTTTATTATTCAGCTTAGAATTTAACTGGGGGTAGTGAATAGTGATAAGCGTTATACTTTCTGTCAAAGGTTATCATCTAATTTCATCGAAGTAAACATTAGTAGATTGTTAAAAGTTTTTGGTAAGAAATCATTTCTGACCTGGAGTTTTGTGCCGGTAAGTATGTGTCAGTCAGGTCAGTGAAAGTTTAAAAAATATCACTGTTAATATCTTAGATTAGATATGAATGTCAGTGAACGATCAAGGTTAAGGGGTCGTTCACTTTAATCGCTGACAATACACTCAAATCTAGTTGATGTTGTATAATGATCTTTGATAAGGTTTACTTAAACTTGATTCCGACAAGTCAGGAATAATGCGGAATTCATCATTACTGCCAGAAATATCACTTTAAAGCAAACCCGTTAGTCAAGTATGTTTCAAGCAGGAAGTAAATATCTCAGTGAGTTATATTAAAGGTGAGCAAACATGATGAAACTTTTAATTTTAAAGTGACTTTCATTACGAACTGAAGTCAAGATACATTGTACAGTGGTTTTTCCATAGACAGTAAGTCGTCAGCAACACATTAGTTGCCATTCGCATATATTTATCAATTCACGTTTCTATTCTACAACATCAGAAGAAAAAAAGACAAAATCATCAGGATGATTACCAAAATACAAAGAAGATTAAACATGTGATCTCGATGTCAACAAAATGTAAATGAATCTGTAACATGTTAATAATTGTAACCGAGTTAGTTTTAGACGATGAGTAACATAGTTCAGACCAACAGTCAATAAGATGATAGATTAATTCCATGTTTTTGATTGTCAATCCCCCTAGTATCTCTTTCAACTTACTCCTGCATTCCAGTTAAAATTACACATGAAGATAGGTTGCTGCTGGGCCTATTAAATGCATATCTTAATCATCTCAGTCAATGATGATATATAATAGGATCATCAATCGAATTACCATCTTTGCCTAATACCTTATATCCTAAACCTCGATATTGTTCACTCAATTATCCCAATTTATATGACGATAGTCTAAATGATTATTATTATTAGCTTTAATCAAACAAAAGAATACACTTACTATATTTGATAAGAGAATTCAATGTATTCACTAGTAAACATAGTAAATTACCATTACACTTGACACCAACAGCAATTAATGTAGGTTTAGTTGTAATCAATGATATGGCTAAATTGGATAAATCAGTAGTATATATCATGTTAGTTGATTTATTATTATTAGTATTACTATTATTATTATTATTATGAAATGATACTTTCTTTGTTTCTTCTTGATACAATCGTTGTAGATATATTGTAGCTAATGTTAGACCAGTGATAATAGTTATCACTGGACTACTGCTACCATTACTAGAGACTGTAGATTTATTATCATGAACATTAGATAATCTGTTAATAGATGATTGATTAGAATTCAGATTATTGTTATTCATTTTCATTGTTGATGATGATGATGATGACAACGACAACTGACTATTGTTACCAACATAATTAGTGTTTTCATTCATCAGTGTCTTGATTATCTTTAAAGGATTAACAGCAGTTGTCTTCATAGATGATGATGATGATGATAATAATGGGGAATTTATATCTGATGAATAGGTTTTATATACATGTAATCCAGATAGTAAGGCAATTAAAACAATTACAAGTTTTACAACTCCACTACGTCCTAATAAATATGAATTACTTTTACCGCCATCTGATACATATAAACAAATCATATGTAGAATAATGATTAAATTATGATGAATTACTGATGAGATTGTTGGCATTGTTGATTGAATATTTAACATCATGTCCTGTTTTATAATGTTTTGAATAAATGATGAATATAAATGTAAATTGGATAGATTTTTTAAATGTTTATAAAACTCTGTAATAGGTGAAGTTGAGTAGGTTACTGTACAATGACTACTTATAAAGGATTTCAATAAAGCAACCTAGAAATACAAGAATAAAATACAATAAAATAAAATATAGTCATTATATTAAGATGAATTTGTATATTCTGATTGATTCGTTATAGACTGGAGCTGGTCAGTCTCTGTTGCTATATAAGGTTAGGGGTTTTAAACATGTTTGTGTAGTTTTGTTTGAAGCTAGGTCGCCTTGCTTATCACGCTATACCAAGTGTATGAGCGATATTGATATACAGAGCTGAATGTTTCTATGAAATCTGAGGCTCGCTGTGAATACTATGTGTGGCTGGGTAGACAATTTCATTAATCTTGGTGGTTGCCTATTGACATTCACAAGGGCCTATTGTCATTGAAGCGTCTAATAAGTGCCCATATATCTATTGTTAATAATGATAGCTAGTTTGACAGTTATGTAAACGGGACAAATAAGAATTGGTCTGTTCATACTGCGTATAATTTATTGACGAGGCCATGAGTGGTCGGAAGTAAAACAGTAAAGTGATGTCTAACCGATATTATTGTTGTGATGCAAATTGGTCCACCAGGGTTATTGATTAATGTGTGGTTGTGCCACAGCAAGAGGCTGTATTGCATTACTAGTGTTCTCGTTGTAGAAAGCTTGGGTACTGTGGTGTTAATCAGTCGATCTCCTGGCAAACCAAATTGATTGAAATTACCATCATATTGCAGAGTGGATTGATAATTGTGTGTGAATAAACTGGTTGATCCTGCCATTAGTCATATGCTTGTCTCAAAGATTAAGGTATGCATGTTTAAGTACATGCCTTAAAACGGGGAAACCCTGAATGGCTTATTAAATCAGCTATGGTTCCTTAGATCGTAAACGCTACACGGATAACTGTAGTTATTCTAGAGCTAATACAAGAAACGAACTGAGTTCAAATCGTAGTGTAAACATTAACATTGGGATGCATACATCCACCTGACGAGTCCCATGTAGGACGAAACGCGCGTCCTGGATTCCGCATCCCAGTCATAATCCAACTGAAATAACAGTCATTATAATTTAAAAGTAATTATATCAATCAGTTGGTATTGTAATGAACTGGAACTGGTCAGTCAGTCTCTTGTAAAATTTACCTCCAAAGCGGATTATTTCGATATAGGAGAAGTAGGATTATGTTTGCGTTGTAGCTGTCAAGTGGAATCTAGGGTTCAAGTTCTCTTCAAGTAGAGACTAGTTGTATGGATGCACCTGTCTAATTTTAATGCCCACATCAAAACTCGAACTCAGTCTACTGGAGTCGAACGCCAATGCATTACCCACTTAGCTACTGGCTGCAGATAGCCACACATGTAACAAGTATGTACATTTAATTTAAAAGAGTTCATATTTTCATGTTAGTGTTGATGAGAACCTCAGTTAATCAATTCCTGTCGTTACATGTGCACATAAAGTGAATTATTTCGACACAGCGAAAGTTTGAAAGTATGATTGAAGTTAATATAGTGGTTGACAGGACTCAAATAGAATGAAATGAGCTTCCTAGATTCCTACTGTCAACAACAATACAACTTTAAACATCATGAACAGTTCATAAATCATCCCTGAATTAATGTTAAAAGCATAGTATAAATAGTAGTACGTCAAAGAGCCTATACATTATAATAGATGGATTATAGATCCTTTAGTTTCTACTTGGTCGATAAAAATCCTAATGTTATTTCTAAGAGTCTGTGTATATTTCAGTTTGATTTCTTTTTGTTTTAAAATGTTATGAATCCAAGAACCAGCGATAGGAAACAAAAATTCGTAAGTAACCGACTAGTCACTCCCAAATTCAGACATTTTAATGATCTATTGAATTTGTGATGTTTGCTTTGCGAACTGAGATAGTATGCCTACTTGACGATAAGCTGACTTCTGATAGATAAACTGAAATATATGCATCATAACTAATCAGTATCGATCCAGCCAATTAAGATTCGCTTCGTGGTGAACATATCAAATGTAAAACATTCTTTCTGTGGAAATCGTAGTAAACATACATACGTACCAACATTACACTTAAATGAAAACCATGATTTCAAGTTTTTAATCGTAAATTTAAATTATAAAAAGATGCTATTTAAAGACAGCCATCTATTATGTCATTGATATAGCCAATTACTAATAATGAGTCTCAGCTAGCCAATGGAGTGTTAACATTGCTTTGACCAGTTACTGTTGATGTCTACGATTACGAAATTAATAAGAAACAAAGCATTTGATTGCTATAACATGTAATAAAATTTTAATCCTGTCTCTATACGAATATTTCATTCTCGTCGTCAAAATGTTTTGTCCTTGGATTTTGACTAACTATGACTGACAACCAAATTACAGCATAACTGTTATTTTATGCCTATAGGTCTACCAAAAACTGGAAATATACAACTGTAATGCATTAAGTAATCTTCTAAAAAACAGTTTTGGAAGCTCAATTACGCTGTTTAACATGACTTCTATTGTGGTGGATACTACTCACAAAGTGCTGTATAAGTAGTAGGTAGCAGAACGTCACGTGAAAATAGAAAAGTATCAGGAGACAGCGTATGAGGCGAGTTGCGGGATGACAAAAAGCAAAGCAAGATTAAAATACATAGGATAATCGTAGAAAACCAAGAGAAGAAAGCTTTTAATCGACACGGATCATAGAATGTGAATGATATGCAAATTGATAAATTAAAGTAATGTATATAATATTTTATATTGTGTTTCCATTTTCATTCCTCATATCCTGCTTGGCTTCTTCACACTGTGTACGACATTTTGTAACCAGTCCTCATATAGTCTAGCTAAAAGTTTCCTTACTATCGATTAGGAACAACACATTTAAGCGAGCAGTGTTGTTTCGTCAATCAAATCATCATCAGGCTATACTCTAATTTACAGCAGTAATTACATATGTATTTGAAAATTATTGAACCAGTGAAGGTAGTTTATGTGAATCAACGATTAAAATGTAACAGGTGGATTACATAACTAATCATAATAGGTGAAACGTGTAAATTGATAATAGTAATCTCAAGCGGATTAATAACAACAACAAGATGAATGTATATTTCAACAGAAGATAAATTTAAGAAATTATTCTTTGAATGTAGGTTAAACTGATGTGAAATGAAACTTGTTAATACAAGTATAATAATGACAATAATCGTTCAAAAGAAGATGTGAGAATAATGTAGTTAATTAAATGGAGTAGAGAAAAGGTATGGAATGAGGTGGAGTACAAACAAAGAAACAGTAAAGAGTGTAACGAAGTGTGTAAGTCGTATATTAAGTCTTGTGAAGTCATGGAAGGGATAAGAGTGTTACACACTCCTTTCGAACACAGAGACTCTGGTTGTTAATAAAAATTCCTATAGACTCCGTAATGTGTAAGAGACGAGCAAGAATCCTAACCGGAAACTTCGTTGACCTGTAGTATACCGTTCTAAAAGCTTTGGTTCTATCTGCTGCTTCTTCACTGTCTATCAGGTGTGACAATACAGAACTATGTATTGAATTCACCGGTCCCTTTCCAAACTACGATGATAGGTGTTAATTAATCCGTTGGTTAAGTCGTGAACATGTTTACAGAAACTGGTTGATGATAATCCCACACTTCTAGAATGAAATCTTTATTATAAAACTGGTGGATAAAACACACTTATTGAATATTGTCAATGTTATGGATACAAATCCAGAATATTTCATATTTCGTTTCAATGTTGATTAGTAGATAATAACATCAGATGTTTTGTAAATAAAATGTTAACAACTTAAAATATGTCTGCACATGAAACATAGAATCTGGCAAATGTTTGCATCAGTGTAAGTTGGTACACCTCAAAAGCACAACAACATTAATACCACATAAGTACAAGTAGAAATTACTTCAATGATAATAATAACGTAAACAAAGAAAAATTCATTTATAGAATATAGTTCATGAAGAAGATTTTGTGAGTGGAAAGAAATCTATAAAATAATCTAAAGTTCATGATTGAATGGAGGACAAAGAGTGGATACACCTGCAACATTTTCATCGATTCTGGGACATGTCAATGAAACTTTCCAACTACTGGTTACGGCATTTACATAGACACCAATCAGGTAGTTTGCACAAATCGGTACCACTCAAACAAGCAATAAACCACTTCATGGACTGATAACAATTTTCGGTTTGGCCACCACTAAATTTCTTCCATCCTACTCCAATATCAACCATCATCGTGAGTCGAGGTAAATGGTGGTTAGGAATACTCAACACATGTCTAAACCACCTTAATCAATAAAGATTTACTACCTCACCAACTGATTTAACACCTCCTCCTAATAACCACCACCCTATTGCTTTCGCCATGATTCCATCTAACGCGACCGACATTACAAAGGCAACAATGATCAAAGGCAAACATATAACCATCAGTACCACTAAAGTGTCGCCCAGTAGTAGCATCCAGACTTACATTAATTCGTGATACGGCGAGACTACCATTTATTGACTTTGATGTAATCGGTGTGTGTGTGTGTCTATGAGTTCGATAATATGATAAAACATCTGTTCAGTGCCCTGTGGTTTTCAATGGCAACCGACAAAAGTCAATTGGTTACAAATATGTACAACAAAGTAAAATCAATTTCCACTAAACAATACCAGATTAAGTATATAAAATTGTGTAGACAATAAATATGAAGCGAATTTCAAATATTGGACAATTAAAATAAATAACTCATACTAACTTGAATTCTGAGCAGATTGATTGTAACTGGAATACAATGGCTTACTCTTGCTCGAATGCCAAAACGTTTATCCATCGGACCAAAACGACATAGTAACTAAAGTTTTATAAAACAAATTAGTTATTCCAAAAAAAAAATTATGATTGTCAGAAGGTCATGTGATTGTTTTATATTTAACTTACACAAACTAAACAGACAGACAGACAGATACAACACAGAACTTCGTACGTACGTACATTAGTTCAGGTTGCCACACCACATCAGCACAGAGACGCAACTGTCAGTTCAAATCCAAGAGTGATAGCGATAGTAGAAGTATTAGCAGTAATGCAGAAAGTTAGCGAGCGAAGATATGATTCGTAAAGTATAATTCAGTGAGATAAATTTGAAAGGAGAAAGATAGATAATTCAAAAGGTTAGATTTTGAGAGAACACAAAGAGTGGATGCACCTGCGCCATTGCGAACGATTCTGAGCCATGTCGTTCAAGGTCTCTAACCATTGGTGACTTTCATCTCGCGGACCCCAACCACGCAGCCTACATCTACCAACATGACTTAGTCCACTTGTTAGTAACTTCATCAATTTCTGCCATGTTTTGGTTTGGCCGCCCCTAGCTTTCTTCCAACCTATTCCTACGCCGCTAAACATAGCTCGTCGAGGCAGACGGTAGTTAGACATGCGTAACACATGTCCCAACCACCTCAACTGATGAAGTTTCAATACCTCATCTATTGATTTGCCATCCTTTCCTAGAATCCGTTTCCTAACGACAGCATTGCTCACTCGGTTGTTCCACGATACTCGAGCGATGTTTCGGAGACACCTATGATCGAAGACCGGTAACCTACGAATGTTACTAAACAAAGAAATCTTTATCCACTTAACATCTGAAGAAAAATTATCATAACTCAACTTGTACAATGAATATTCATTTCAGGTTGTACAGGGCTAGAACTCATAAAACTAAGCACAAAAAGTGTATCTGATTGACTAACAGAAGTTACATCTTCGAAACTGTGATCACACTTTCATGTTACTAATGATTATATAACCGTAATATAATTTCTTAGTCAAGAACTTAATGAAATAGTACATTTCTATGGTGTAGACAACCGCTAAATAAAAGCTTCATACAAACATCTAATAGTATTCTACATCTGTTAAATTGATAATCATTTTACAATAAAACACACTGTAACTTTAATCACGCTGAGTTGGATTGACTAATATCTGCGTTGTATGAAAAGTATTCGTACTTTCTAGGTTCAAAATTCAACACAGTGGAAGAAAACTCATTAAAGAATCAACAATTAGTTCAGTGATAATAAATTTAGCCAAAAAGAAAAGTCAAAACAGGCTGCTATTATTGTGTTTTTCCTATTAAAACAGATGAAGAAGAGTTGAGTACGTAATACACATTGTGTCCAGCTGTGAAATCCAGAGCGGCCTATTTTGTTTTATTTAGGATTCTTCGACTATATACACTTGTATTCTAGTGTAATATAACCCCATATTAGAAACCCTCTCAGAATACACTTATAGTAACGGAACATCATTAATTGTCGTACTCAGTGTCTAAACCAAGTTATTACAAACCTTCACTAACAGTACACAGTAAATGTATGATCTCATTGTATCTGCTTTACTCATAACACCAAACTGCTCACTACAAATTAAAGATAACAGAGTACACCAACTATCCTTGTTGGCTAAAGATTCGGTATACTATGATACTTTATGAATGTCAACATTACTGATAGAAAATAAATCAGACAATCTCAAAGTCCCTAAATCAGAAAACTAATAACAACAATGTATGCTAGACTAGACACAAAGAACACAAGGTTAGGTAAAGCTGTTTTTAGTCCCAATAAAGCTTGAATGAATAATCTATGCTAGGAAAACGTCATCAAAAATATTTGATAACGTAGATGTATATGGATATTTACGAATGTGAATATGACTTGACGAATAATGATAAAATCAATATAAAAAGGTCATATGTTCACCCATCACTTTCAAGGTTTTTTAAGGTATGAAGTCAAGCTAAGTGAAAGAAACCTACTCATCTTACGAAAGATAAAAATTGACCAAACAGGTGCGAAGTGATCTAAAAATACACCATTGTCGATGAAGATTTACAACCTCACTGACTGATTTACCATCTCCTCCTAATACGCACTACTCAACCTCTCTATTGCTTTTGCCATAATTCCATTTGACGCGATGCACGTTTCAAAGACAACGATAACCAAATACCAATAACCTACAAGTGTCATCTACTATTAACCGCCACTACACACATTTATACAGTATCACAGAAGCAACTGATGTGTAGTACACTCTTCCATTCGTTGATAGACGTTTATCTTGCCCACAACATAGGCCACGTAAGTTAACAAAAGCCAAACGAGCTTTCTCAGTTGGTACCAACATTTAATCAGACTCTCAAGATAAGTGAAGTGGTCAACATTCCCAACTACTTGACTACCTATTTTTAGTTCACGTGTTGACAAAGACCAGTCACCAAGTAATAGTTTGCATTTAGAGAGATAGAAAGTCAGTTACGCACGTGTATGTACTGTTGTTTATTGCTGTAAAAAAATTATGTGTTTTATCAGTGTCTTCGCCAAGGAGGACTATGATATTTGTGTATTCTCCTGGTGGATCACCAATTCCTGAAAAATCAGATTATGAGAGTGTAATTTACAACAGTAAATTGACTATGAAATTAAATAAAAATGAAGACAGTGGGCAGCATCAATGGACACCATCTGGGGTTATAGGTCCTAATGACGGTTCGCCAAGAGCTCTGAAACAACTAATAGTGTTCGAGTTAAGAGCCTTTAAGAGATATATGTACTTTGAGGATACACATTTCAATGAAAGATATCCCCATAGAACTTCTCGGTCTACAGATTTAAACGTCGTTTTCAGGTCAAGAAAAATCATCATTTTTGCGCCCCGAAAAGTATTTCCATATTTCAAACCCTGACCCTTTCTTATATACTGGAACGATTAACAATCGACACTAGTGAGATGAATCTTTGTCCAGTTCCCAAACTTTAGCCAAAATATCAGTCAAATTTTTAAAGTGGGACCACTACATTTAAAGACTTCTGGAGCTAACCTATTTGAACCCGCTGCTCTTTCTCCCCTCAGATTAAATAAAGCTTTCGCAGTTTCTGTAGTAGTCTGAGGACCTGAGTCGACGTTTCATTCAGGCTGTTCAGGTTGTTCTGAGGCAGCTGAAGGTCAACTACATTGCTCTTTGAAGTGTTTAGTCAGTCACTTTAAATGTCTAAACTGCGAGCAAATAAGCGTTTCATCTTTCTCGGTAATTGTCTCACTAACACCTGACTTTCTAAACCCCAGTTTCTTTTATTGGTCTGCAAAGATACTTAGTGTTACCTAACGCCGCTGCCTTTTTCATTTCCTTTGCTTTTGTTGCACACCACTGCTAGCGATTTTCCCGCAGAATTTATACATATTTATGTCTGATTTCTTTTTGCTTTTTATCGTATTCGGAGCTTGACGGAACACATTTTCAGGGAATCCATCAACTCAACAGACGATCATTGAGATCCACTGATTTTTCCTAACCCGTTAATTCAAGTCCTAAATATTTGTCACTGGAAATTCTACAGCTGCTCGTGCACTTTGCCAAGCAACTTCTAGGTGCATCGCATCTTTATAGTTGCCAAAACGATTCTCTAGTTGCTGCTGGGATAAATCTTCACTATCTCGTTGCTGAGCTAAATTCTAATAGGATTTTTCTGTTGTGGTCTTTCTACACCCAGTAAAGTGCAAACAAATGCATGCTCTTATTAGGGAATAATCGGAATCTAAACATGTACTGAAGAAAGATTGACAGATATATTTATAACATGACTGCACTTTGAGAATAATCGCTGTAAGCGCATAGGTAAAAATAAGAATAGAAGCATTTATATACAACACACGAACAGTCTCACCTCATGCATTTTTAACAAAAGTTCATTATCAGGTGTTTCTTCAGAGAATTCCATATAAACGGCTTGAAACAACGCTCTCGTAATCCCCTTTTGTATCAACAGTGCTATTCTAGATTTACATCCTTAAAAATAAAATAGAATTACCGTAATAAGGAATCTAAGCAATTATAACTATTACAGAATCCACGACAGAAAATTCTGTTCATAAACAGAATGTTTAGCTTAAAGACAAGATTCATCAGATAAAATAATCACCAAAACGTACTGAACAGCTGACTATTGTTAGTCGGATGTTGTTTAACAAATTATGCTATCAAAAATAAATACGCAATATTCGGTAGAGCTGTAAGATGTTAGTCAGATAATTGAATTTCAAACCAATACAACAATTTAAATATGCGCCCCAAAAATCTCAACAGCTATAAATGGAATGTGGAATGATCAAGAGTGAACAGAGTTAGAAACTTTTAAGCAAGAATAAAGCAACCTTTTGATTGTTGCCAGCTTTGGTTATTGCTTAGTCCGATACCATCTGGCAAGCTAAATTGCTCTTAAGTTATTGCTATTTTAATAATAATCTTATGTTTAAGAAACGGTTGACTACTGATCATTTAAACGAATTAGAAACAAAATATACCATCTGACGGCTACCATTAGCAGTAGCATTAAAAACTACTATTACGTAAATAAAAAAACAGATTTGTCGAAAAAATATACTTATCTATCAAAAGTTTAAAGAAAATCTATGCATTCAGATAAACTTTTAGAGAGAAAGCTGATAGTGAAACTCTGTAAATACCATATAATAAAAGTTTGTGTAGAAAAGTCACAACACAGTAATAAGAAGAATTAGTCCCAGTAAGTTTACAGACGGTAAAAATATGCTGTCGATACTTTTGTTTTCAAGCAACACAAAAAAAGTTTTCCGCAGCACTATTATATTAAAAATATGATGCAAAATGTTACTGTATTTCATTGGAATAAAGAATAATGCATATATAAACGTCAGTCAAATTTATTCTTCTCAACTGTTTTGTAAGAGTAAATTTAAGTTACTCAGTTCTATTTAGAACTAAAAGTAGAAAACTCTACTGGAGTACTAGAAAAAGTTGTGAAGTGGGATGCAGATATCATAACAATAATGACTTGATAATACATCATAGCTATGATGTCGATATACATATGAAACCCTATATATATCATCAAACGTTGGTAAATACTAAATAGACTAATAAATTAAATAATTTAAGATTATTTAATAATAATTATGATACTTTCACCAAAAAACAGATTAAATCATCTCTCTGTGAAGAAAAATTATGAAGAACATACAACGTATATCATAACGAGTCAAGCCAATTAATTTAGCAAGCACATACAAGTTTACCTGATTTTCCAACTAGTTTGAAGAGAATAAGTGTAATTTGTGTTCTAAGAACTTTATCGTTAAGGAACTAAAATGATCTTATTATGATTATTAAGATTATACTTGCAGTGCGAATGCCAAATAATCAATGTAAAGCCCATGTGAGAGGAACGTCTTGCGACACTTTTCTAAAAACAAGAAATAAACAAAAGTAGTATTTAATTAAGTAAGAACTACTGTTCGAAGTTAATAATGAATTAACTTTTTCAATGTTCGTTCTTAACATTTGCAGATCGTCTTTTTGCATTTAATAATCTTTGTGTCTGAACAGCAGAGAGCAAATTTTTGCATATATTCATTAAGCCTCTCCTCCATAATTACGTAAGCAAATCACAAACATTCCGTTGATAACATTTTGTGGATTTGCCTCAACTACGACCTTCGACTATAGGCTACTAAAACATACCTCAGTATTCACTAAAATTCAATATTATTTATCAAACCAGTTTGAATGTTTAATTTCTTTGCGCTTCCGTCTTGGTTTTCTGGCTTTGATAGTACTTATTATGGAAGTTCTATCTACTGCTTAATTCCCTTCGGTTGGAAAAACTAGTTTGTGGATGGAGAAAAGAGTTCCGGTATGGCTGTTGAAAACTAACGATAATGCCTTCTATTCAGCAAACCAATCTCTGTTCACCTTGCTGTAAAATTTTGTTATCGTTGATAATAACGCTACAATGTAAGTAATATATCAGACAGACCCATTACTAAGATTTTCAGTATAACTTTGAAGCACTATTTCAAGTGCTTTAGCAAGCAAGAGGAAGAAAATTTCTTATTCCAGCAACCTATTAAACTATTCTATACTGAAAGAGTGATTGTGGCTTTTTTCCACTCACCTGGAATATATTTATCATCAGCTGAAGTATAAAGTTACCTCTAAATAGACATTTTCGTCGATAGCATCAAACTCTAACCATGTTTTTGTCATAATAAGATTTGGAGTGGGAGGCAAGCACACATGCCAAAGATTTCAATTATTTTGCTTTCACGTCAGCCTTAACTGCAGTAAATCCATCTACACACATGCCTAGGTTTGTTGGATTGCAACAAGGGGTAATCTCGTGTCGTATACTCAAGACTAAACCAATGATATGGTGGACAATTCAATCAGATTTGGCCCGGTCAAGATTTTTTCTTCTACTGTGATAGTCCATAATGCTGATGGTCTGAGTTTGCCAGGCTATCAGTGGGTAACAACTGATTGGTAACAACGAATTTTGTATCCGTTTCAGCCTTAGAAAAACACTATAACGATTCTTATGTCTGAAAGAACTCTAATCAATGTAGAGCAACCATATATATACGGTTTCTGCTTTCGTATAGACGGCATGAGTTTTGTGACACGATACTTAGTAAAAAGGTGTTGAATTAGTCACCAAATATTGTTTATCGCATAAATTTTTTATCCCGAGTGAAGTGTCGTTGAAGACCAAGATGTTAAAAATAACGAGGGAGGTCAGTCTGCTGTTAAACGTTGTCAGTTCACTGGGTTCTAATGCAGCCTGTTGCTCGTTTTCTTATCGTTTGTTCAGCTTGTTTGCGTGGATCGATGACAGTAAAAAACATCTACATAAGATCGTCGTGCCATCTCCTTATTTAGGGGTTGTTGGCTGGTGATGTAAGAATATCAGTTCACTGAGTTATGAAGTTAGTAATAAGCAAAAGAAACTTTTACGTAAGTTTACTGACAAATATGTCACGTTGTTCGCAGATAGTCATTTAGTCTTTGTAAGATTTCAAAACTTCGCTTTTCCTAATGTCGAAAGTGGTTTATGACTTTCCATAAACTCGATTTTACATGTGTCTACTCCACATTCTAGTCATATGTACGAAAACCATTAATACTGATTTTTCAGCATGAAGTATTAATACTGTTTTTTTACTTTAACATCACAGCCACAGTAAGCAATTGTCAAATGATATGAGGTGTGTTAAAGACTTCAACAACATGACTCCCTAATTACCCTACTCCACTAATTAATGTGGCTGAAAGAAAAATCGTTTTCTGTAGGGACCTAGAACTCCAGTTAAATACTTACAGTGGAGTTCAGTCATATTCAAACTTATTATTGTAGTGAGTTACTTTGAATACACCGCTCTGTGTCTTCTGACATACTATGATGAATGCATTCCATAAGTATAACTTATCTCCCAACCCACACTCTTAGAAATGGCGACCACATCATCTTGTGATAAATTCACTCTGTCGAATCCACTTTAGTTATCAAACATAGTCCCTTGAAAATTAGTGCCCCCGGCCTATCTTGACATGAACATTTTATTCCTTAAGCTGTATAGATGTTGTTTGTTCTCAGTATTTTTCAGATATTACTCTCTTCCTTAACACATATCTGTGAAAATCTGGCTTCAAAGACCATACCACTGTGCAACTCTGGAATTTCGGGATTTTTTTACCTCGTCTTTATAATCGCAGTTTTACTTTACTGAAGGTGTCTAGTAAGTTATTTAAAAATGCCTGATTAGTCACATTAATAGGTCATGAAAATATTAACTATTCTGCTTTAATGCGCCAGAACAACGGCAAAAACTGTTATAATTGTAAGCTCATATTTTCAAATCAATCAAAATACAAAATTCGCATCCGCTGTATGAGTTCACTGTTCTAAATAGTACGTGTACAAGTCTTAAATTGTAAGCAAATAAAAGATTTTCAGTTTTTTTCCCACCCACAAGCATCATAACCAATCAACCACTAGAATTACGTATGTATAACAACGGATATTAAATCGATCAAACAAAAATTCAGTGTAATTCATTATACCAAGATTGTTGAAAGACAGCATTCTGTTTCTTAATGCGATCTACAAACGAAGTTAATACGCATTTTCAAATTTTCATCCTGTGTTACTACGCTTCATAAGACAGTTTAAAAATTTTCTCAAGTCGAGTTTTATCAAAAACCTACTAGCCGGACCTAATTGCTCTTCTAAAATACAATCAGTAGTATTTCTAATATTGCATAATGTAAACAGATTCTAGGCAAATAGCACAATTCTTCTCTGACTCCTAATCAGTTGACTATTCACAGTTCTATGTAACCAGATTAGAGTAATTTTGGACGGCTTTGAATGTTATAACGACAATTCTGAAGCGGTCTTCATTTTTATGGAACTGATTGTCTGGATATTATCACTTATTATCTTGACTTTTATATTTATCTACTTTCCTATATTATCCAGGTTTTCTTGTTAAATGGCACTGTCAAATCTGACTCATCGAGTATCTGCTTACCAGGTCCGTTGAGTAGAATACTATGCTGCTACTAACTTACTGATTACGCTACATTCTGTTATCTAGAACAGTCGCAAGTATATTAGGCACATAACTCATGTGTGGAGTGAATGTATCCGTATCGCCCCAACAAAAATTCATTTCCTTGACAAATACAATTGTAAACAGTCAGAAAATATAGGCGGATATAACAGAATAGAATTATCAGTAAGTTACAAGTAACCTTCAGTTTTATGTCATCCAGTAAGGTCAGTAACATGTAATAAGAATGCTGCAACAAACATAGCTGAGTTTAACTAAAAAGTACATGTGGCCAAATGCCACATTAAAACGACTTACACAGACGCACTTGTAGCAACTTCGGTTGACTAATTAAGAGTTGACTTAAAACCTTAAGCAAACGCTAAAACAATAAAGTTGAAGTATTCACTTACTTCCTTATTCTTCAAAGGAATTACACTTCCTACTGTCTTATATTGGATATTGAAAAGCATTGTATGTTTAAAGTGACTAGTGATCCTGCTTCACTGTCTCCCGCCCACGAAAAAATGAAGACCTATTCCGTAATAATCTGGTTTCCTTCCGTCATATAGAGTGGGATGCATCAAGGCGTTAAATTATTACTACCTTCACATTTTACCAAATTACTTATAATTTAATAATTACCTCAGTTCCTTTCAGTGCACAAAGTTTCGTAATCTGAACTCTTTTGGTCATTCTATGTGTAGTACCTGTATACTTTTAGGAAGTGACACATTTTTTTCCATCAGTGTATTCTAAGTGTTTAAAGTGCTGTCAACTATCACTTATGATTCACATCTACGATCCTTAAGGCCTAACTGTCCTTGTGCCTTTTGTAAGTAAAATCCTTTAACTTGTTCACAGTGAAAAAGTACGTACACATATCTCACATACTTGATTGTTGCTCATATACACTTGCAAAGATATATATATAATCTCATTATGGTATCACTAAAACTTACATCACTATTATCGGTTTATGTATTTATATGGTCCACTATAATACAATCCTTCGTTATTCAACTATGCGCATAATTATTAACTGTTTGACTATGATAATATGAAATTTATTTTCATTTCTGTAAATATTTGTCTTAATTCACAAATCAATCAATCGATACCTGTTTCCCGATATGAAGCATAGGCCGCCGACCAGTATTCTCCAGCCATCTCTGTCCTGATCTTTCATTACCAGCTCTTACTAATAGCTCTTCATTCTCTTCATGTCTGTCTACAATTTCCTGACGCAGTGTGTTCTGGGTCCTCCTCTATTCCGTTAACCCTCAGGATTCCATGTTAATGCTTGTCCTGTGACACAGTTTGGTAGTTCCTTCAGTGTGTCCTATCCATCTCTATCGTCTTTTCTTGATTTCTTCCTCAAATAGAAGCTAGTCACAACAGGCTGTTAATGGTATCAAGCCAACGGATTCGAAGTATATTACGCAAACAGTTGTTTATAAATTCATGTATCTTTTGTAAGATGCTTTTTGTAGTTCTCCAGGTTTCAGATCCATACAAAAGAACTGTCTTCACATTTGTATTGAAAATTCTAACTTTATTGTTGACTGACAGTTGGTTCCAGAATTTTTCTATCAAGTGAAATTAGGTTAGTATTAGTTGTTTTGTATCGAAGTATCTTACTTTTTCCTTTGTGTATGTTGAGGCCTACTGCTGGCTGTCAAGACTGCTGCTACATTGTCCGTCTTCATCTGCATTTGTTGATGAGTGTGGGATAGAATAGCTTGGTCGGTCGTCTACTAAGTCCAAGTCATCTAGTTGCATTCGACGTTAAATTCCGATAAATGCTTTGAGATGTTGCGGTCTTTATGATTCAAGTCAACCACCAGCAGGGAAGAAAAAGGATGAGAGTAAGCTGTCATTGTCTAACACCGACCTTCACTTTGAATGAATTCACAAGTTGACCTCCATGCACGATTTAACAACTGTAGTCCGTCATAAGAGTTCCGCATGATGTTGACTATCTTTTCGAGTATTCTATAATGTCGAAGAAGACTCCTTTATGTTCTAATATCAATGCTGTCAAATGCGTTTTCGTAGTCGAGAAAGTTAATTCAAAGTGGTGAGTTCCATTGAATTGACTGTTCAGAAGTAAACCGTAGGGTAGCGATTCGGTCAACACACGATCGATCCTTACGAAATTTGGCTTGTCGATCTCGAAGTTGGGTGTCGATTGAGTCTTTTATTCGGTTCAATAACACTCTGTTGAACACTTTTACATGGTGTCGAACGTAAAGTGTTGCTTCTGTAGTTCTCGCAGTTGCTGAGATCTCCTTTCTCTGGTATCTTGATGAGGTATCCTTCATTACCTGTCTGCTGTAACTTGTTCTTCCTGCCAAATAATACTGAGAGAATGTGAAGTATCTTAGCAGTTGCTTTCACATCTGTCTTTCGTATTTTGCTCAGGTAGGTATGTTTTCTGGCTCTGCTGACTTGCCTACTCTTTTTATGTCCGATGGCCATTTTGATTTCTACTGACTGTCGGGGGGTGTTTATAGGGAGATCCGTTGCTGTTGTATCGATGACTGATGGGTTTAGTGTGGCTAGTCTATTCAAGAGTTCTTCGAAGTGTTATCACAACCTGTTTTGTTGTTCGTTCACTTCAGTGACTGATTTGCCTGTCTTGTTCTTCATCGGCCGTTCTGGTTTACTGAATTTCCCAGCTAGCTTCTTTATTGTATCGTATAGGTGCCTCCTGTTTCCTTTCCTTGCAACATTTTTTACCGTCATTGCTAGGTCCTCAACATATTTCCGTTTATCCAACCTGATGCTTTTGTGTATTTGGCCTGTGCTCCGGCTTTCTATGTAATTGTCTGACTGTTATTAATCGCTAACTGTTTGCTCCGCTTTCTTCGATCTTATCCAGGGTATCAACAGAAATCCATTATTTATGATGTTGTTCCTTGCAAACCAAAATCTTTTGATATGTTGAAGTTATTGTCTTATTTATCTCTTTCCAGTCGTCCTCCATATTAGTTACACCGTTTTCTAGTAGATCGTGAAATGCTTGGAAACTTATTACTGGGAGTTATTTTGAATTCGTTGCGCTTGTCAGAATCCCGGAAAAGGGCTGTGTTAAACTTTGTTATACTGCTGCCCCAGTTGTCCAGTGCTTCTTCAGCATCAGTTTCATTTTAATCATCACCAGTTGATGCTCTGAAGCGATGTCAGCTCTTCATTTAGCTCTATCATCTCCTATGGTTCCTTCTTAACTTCATATTGATGTAAATGGGGTCAGTTCGGTTCTCCGTAACTGTGATCCGGTGATACACATGTAGTTTTGTGTATACGTTTGTAAAAGAATACGATGCCACATGTAATCGTTTTTTGAAAACACAAAGGTTGGCAAACCTTACACCATCCTCCTTTCTTGCTCCCAGTCCATGTCGCTCCATAATGTCTTCATATCCGGTGTTGTCCACTGGCGTTGAAGTCTCCCATCAGAATAGTCAGGTCCTTGGTTGGGCATTTATCAATGATTGACTGCAGCCTTGCGTAAAACCGATCTTCGTCGTCTTCGTGGTTGTCATTGGTGGTTCCATAGCATTGGATGACATTTATTTTAATCCCCTCCTACTTTGTCTTCAGTGATGTAAGGGCTTTCCATGCTTCCTGGGACAGTATCAGTGACACTTCTTGTGTGTGTGAGACGTTTTTTTCTTCGTTACCAGAGTATGAAAGCATTTCTCCTGACGATAGTTGTTGCTGTTCAACTTGTAACCAATGGTTTTTACTTATTCCAAGTATCTCTAGGTTGTATCTTTTCATTTCTTCGGCGAATTGCATGCTTCTCCCCGGTCTCCCACATCGCGCGAATATTCCATGTAATTATATTACTGGTCGCTCTGGTTGTCATAAGCGACATCGACCTCGTGGCTTCCGGAAAAACTTCGCTTTCACCATGAGGCGTCATAACAGACGTTCCAACTCCCAAGAAAGAGTTGAGTTGTTTATAAAGGTTTTTACTGGTTAGTGTTTTTTTTAACAAGGTTGTTGTTTTACGGGGTTGGGTTGCTAACCCTATGCCCAAACCTCCTCCTTTATTCGGGCTTGGCAGTGGCAGTAACGCGAAGGGTTCCAGGTGGGAGTAGTGATCTCTAAATATGTCTTATCTTCCTTATTTTAATTTCATTTTCATATCAATCATAATAAATAAAATCCTTGTTGTGAGTCAGTAAAATCTTAGTTACATCACGGTACTCGCGTTTCGTTGTCACTGATTCCCTTTTATGTGTTTGATACTGTTCGACAACGGTTGTATTGCTATCCGCTTGTACCAGCGCTGGCATAGTGAGCACTGGAGATTATCTTGGTTTATATTTTAAATATTCGCTCTATTCTTACACATTTACTTTTTACCAACGTTTCCTCTACACAGGTTTTCCTAGCTTCTCAGTATTATTATTAAGTTTTTCTCTTCATTTTTCTACTTAGGTGTGCAGCCTTTCAGGTTTCTTAATATATACACTATAGTTATGCACATCTTTCGGCCTGTACTTTCTCAACAAATGTTGTTGATAGACACAACTGATGCATATTCCACCACTAACAGCTATATATGATATCTACTTTATACAAATGCCATGTGCTCATGTCACAGACCACTGTCTCCTGATACTCTAAAAGGTAACTGCATGCAAGCTGTTGTAGAAATGTTAATTTTGATTAACAAAACTCACATACTAGACTTAATTTACCATGCTTGCTAATGTATATTTGATCATTTTGTTCAAATATCCGGATAACTTTTATGGTGTAGAATAAACCACTTTGAACACTAATTCTGACTATCGCATGTCTACTGATTATCAAGTGTGACAAAACAGAATTACGTAAAGATTTCATCAGCCCCTTTTCAAATCAAGATGGTAGATACTCGTTAGTCTGTTAGATTGTGCCCCTGAAATAACTTTCTCTACAGATGCAGCTGAATTCATAAATACACATGGAAGTGGCAAAACCAAAAAACTTACTATTCAGTTGAGTAACTACTACCACTTGTCGGTTGGTGAATGACAAAAATAGACTTGCTGGATCGAATATTTCTTAATAGTTGTAGCTAGTCTCTTGTTTAATACATCACTAGCCATGTCGCCGTTGAACTGAATTTTAAGGAAAGGGGTTTCTTTGTGACGATTATCGCTTCAGGGTTGCTGTCAGCTATAGAGGTTTTTCTTTAGAAAATTATGTTAATAGCGAACTTCTGCCGAAATACCGAACACAGTGTCTAGTTTAGTGTTTATAGAGTCTTCCGAGCAAATATTTCTAGCCCTGATTGCTGGACACCTAACTACATTTCTCTTGTAACACATGGGTGAAAATTTGAAGGAATGTGTGCACTGACATGCAGTGCTCTTTCTATGCATACATCTACTCATTGACTCATCTCGGTTTTTCAGCAAGCTATCTCAGTAGTGCCATAATGATAGAATTTCATAATAAGTACTGGAACTCGTTTACTCACTAATTTCGACCTCAGTTTCACAATACAGCTGCACAGTACTCACCAGCTTACATTAACAGTTTTTTAGGTAAATCATAACAGGATGAGCCTGACTTTATCAGTGATGGATATTTAACTGATAAATTAAGATTTATTAACTTTTGACTGGCTAAGCATTTTAGGCGGAAATTGTAAGGTTGGCAGATATTAAGACTTAAGCGTTAACTATTTATGAATTGCTCATCATTGGGAGCTTAATTACATTATTGAGATTACGCCAATTCCTTAAAAAAAGTGATAACGTTACGATTTCATCAAAATTTTAATTATCCGGTTGAAGATTTACAACGTTTGATATAATAGAGAACATTGAAAGTGAATCAAGTAACGAACTGACATTATGTACGCACTAGTGATCGCAGAAAAGCAATACAATGAAACTGGTACTACTTGCTAAATATTGCTACTACTACTTACTGTTGAGGACTCAATATTCAATGAATTAATAGTGATAATAATAATAATTACTTCGTATGATAAGGGCTCTTCAGTATTGTAGTATTCCAACATCTTGACTTTTTTCTTTGTATACGCTCAAAAAAATTACAGTACTGAATGAATCTCTTTTGCTAGATTTTACATCGTATCTTCTCAATGAGATTCCTAAATACTGATTATAACTAAGTGACAAGTTTTTCAAGGTTTGATCTGAGAGAAGCATGAGGGTAGCA
Source organism: Schistosoma japonicum (assembly GCA_025215515.1). NCBI lineage: Eukaryota > Metazoa > Platyhelminthes > Trematoda > Strigeidida > Schistosomatidae > Schistosoma > Schistosoma japonicum. The sequence continues at coordinate 5,408,005 of CM046067.1, read as the reverse complement.
ACATCCCCAGGGATATTACTTACAAATTAGTAACTTAGTGGTTGTTGTGTCCTTTGGTTCTATCCACCCACTAATATGATGTGCGATTAAGCGACTTGTCGATAAGTAGGTCAAGACCTTGACAGTGATAGGCCGAATGACTAACCTTGAGGATGATATCGCGTGAGTTCCAGGTTAGACTAAATAATTAGGGGTAGAGAGAGAGACGGAAAACTATTCGTTCACCTGATTGGTTTTCTAGCGCGAGAGAGAGAAGACGAGTTGGCTGGAACACGTTTATTCACCTGCTAATACCACTCCAATGCGATAGCCATGCGATTGTCATACGATTGTCAATTAGTGTACAAAAAATGCATGAATAATATAGATGATTTACAGGACCACAACGTAACTAGTAACTTAGTAGTATATCGTAAATACTAATAACTCCGTTTTAATTCATATTATTCAATGAGTTACACATGCCGTTTTTACTTCATCTGTTTGATTTGTTGGTCACTGAAATGTATATAAATTTTATGGTATTTTAACGAATGCTCTAAATGTTCTGATAAGTGTCATTTGTCCGAATTAGTTCTACATCAGTACATAATCCTTATCAGATTGTCTTTTGATGCAGAAAAAGCACCCAGCTCTAAACAGTTACAGAAGTAACTATGGAGTGAACTTATTCTGTCATTAACGCTTCATAGATTTTTTGAACCTTAAATTTTAAGTGAATATTTAAAGTCCTTTTTGTAAATGTTGACATCATATTATTAACTGCCAAGGTGTTTTCGAAAAAGTTTGATGGACTATCAATGATTAACAATAAGAAAAATATCATATAACCATTGTAATTCTTTTTTTTTTCGACAGTAAATTGGAACTTTCAAAGAACAATACAAAATTAATCCACTATTATAATGATTCGAACTAAGAAGCTATTAGTATCAAATCTAGCGCTCATACACACGCATGTTTTCAGTGAATTCAAGAGAGTGCTTACAACAGAATACATATAGTCTAATAAATAATTATTCGAATGAAAAACTTAAGTATTATACAAAATGTACAAGAAATAATATATGCATACTGAACAAAAATATTACTTAGGAATGTCGAAGCAGATAGAGTTGATTGAAATTTCAACTTTTTAGCATGTGAACGACCCAATTGATAACCAGTTTCATACCAGATGTGTAGTAGGGTTTCAATGTTTGAAAGACTTTCACTATTGACTTTAGATACTGTTTTAGGTGAAATATTTGGCTGAATATTATCAGGAAAACGACAGCCACTACTACATAAATGAAAACAGAATAAATGAATCTGTCAATTAAAGATTTTATCCGATTAGATGATAATTAGAAAAATGCTTCATTTAACCAAATCATACTAATACAAATAAGTAGTAAATAGGAATTAAATGAAAAACAAACAATTCAGCAATAGTATATGACAGTTCTTCTAAAATATTGTAAAAATTAGTCAGTCATAATCAACCCGGGTATAAATGTACTTCAGCTTAAGGAGTTGAAACAATGACAAAGGCAATCATAATGAGAATCAGTAGACACTAAGAGTATAGTAATCCGATGAAGAGATGAAGAAATGACATGTATGACAGGATAATGAAGTTCACATACATTTCTGTAGACAACTAATGGTTGAGTGTGTCTGAGTTATTAAGCACGATCTTAACAAATATCACACAAAGTCTCCAACACAGCCATTAGGCGAACTATAACTAGGTAGTCTGCACCCATGATATGGCTCACTCCAACAATCAATAACTTCCTTGACTGATACTATGTCTTTCATTCAATGCTCCAAATCAGTAGACATTGTGCTTCGAGGTACGAGGCACATAAGTAAATGCAATATATTTCCCAGAAAAACTAATCATACCTTTGAGTATCTTCCTTAATCGACAATAGGATCACTTATAACTTACAACTAGAAACGTTCATCGACAAACAGAGGATTAACCGACACAGATATGCCACCTCAATTACATGTAGAGCGAGTGCGTTGATGAAAACGAGTATTCTCTAAGTATCCACGGAACGACATAGAAATGTTAGTTGAACAACTGATAAAATAATCCACAAATGATATGCAAAATTGTAAAAATATACCTGGATGATGCTAATCGCGAGAATAACTGAGCTGGAGGGTTTGTACACGGTGGAATCCACTGTAAATTACATACTGGATTATCATTATCATCAAACGATTGACAATCCCTAACATCAGCATTCCTTTCCTGACAAAGTATACAAAAAGAAAAGGTGTCTGGGACATATGAAATGTGGAAACGAAGCCCTGTTTTGTTGATGTACGAAGAAATCATGCCACTAATTAAAAAAATTATGCCAATTTGTGTCTGTCTCTAAAATAAAGGTAAAATAAGCTGCACAGTGATTAGCCCCATTCGAAATTATTCCTTCGAATTGTGGCTGCTAACATTTGAAGACGTAACACAGAAACCATAGTTCAAATGAGGTCAAGCATAATGGTGAGTGAAGATGAGCTGATTGCAGTCCGTCAGATAACCATGATAAGCGGTTAGAGAAGTTGAGTGACACGGTTCAGAACTAGTCACAATCTCGCAAGTACACCTCAAGATTCGAATCTTTAAAATTATTGTGTACCATTAATCCATAGATTTTTATTTTTATCAGTACTCATTGGGTTTTAAGTTACGTATGACCGACTGATGACATTATCCACAGAAATTATACTAATGCTGCAAATAGCAGAGACATCACTAGCATTAAATCTTAGTACAACATAAGAAAGGTGCGAAGCAATACATAATAATAGGCTTTCCCCTTATCGACGACAGAATATAGAATATATACGTACGGTTAAGAAGGTATAACAGTGATCTACGAGTCTTCGTAGATTTATATATCTTTAGTTGATTGCACATTATTTAGACACAATTTACAGAAACGGTTCTTTCTAATATAAAGGAAACTAAGCTGAAGTGGTCTTGCTGAGATTTATTTCTAAATCGTTGGTGATATTCGTCACAAGTTGATTTCGGCTGGGTACCAATGAAAATATCAGGAAGCAATGGATAAATGATGTGCACCATTATTAGGAACGGCCGATTGAGCAGAATGAAATTACAGATCATAATAAATTATGTATACATCATCTTCGCTTGTCTATTTACACAACACTGATTTCACCTCAGGTTGATTTCATTCTATCTTAATTTGCTTATCTTCCTATTTTCTTAGTATTCCACATGCATCTTTTTTTTTCTTCATCAGCTGTCCAATCCAGCCATCTTACATAACATTCCGGTATATATTACTTACATAAACAGTATCCAACACACTATTACTATACACCTCAACAATACGCACCCACGAACTATCAGAGATCAAATTCAGAACTCCAAGTTTAGCAGTTAACCCTTAAAATGAAAAAAAATTTTAAAAAAAACCGATTTCAACCAAATTATGATACAAAGTAATAATTATTCAACGTCACTGATGGAGTAGACGGTATGCACTAATGAGAGCTACTCAACAGAACGAAACAACCGTCTAGTGCTTTCTAGCTCTCACTGGTACTGAACTGAATTCAATCTGTGATGAATATAAACAAAACAAAATATTGAAATAAAACTCATTGTAGAGAAATTGATTTAATGAAATCTAACAGACCTTAAAATCATTGCATGCACTAAATGAATCTTTAATTAAATTTCCATCAAATTTATTATTGACTCTAGTGGATTTCGACTTTTTCTTCTTATCAATTTCTAATGTTAATTTATCCTACAAGAGTATAAAATGAAAGAAAAGTGTCAAGGTGTATTGATGCATTAACGCTGATGAATGATAACAATGAATTAGTGAATTGTAAACATTGAGTTCATTACATTGTATTAATGTTTAGAATTGAAATTAACCAATTGTCATAATCATATTTATTCATTATTATCCCTTTAATTTAAACATCAAAATTACATAGTAGGAGATATATTTTAATGAAGGGGTTTTTTGAGTATTAACTCCGCACTTAAAAGCCCTTAGTGGGCACCCTTACCGCCGGAGACAGATATCCGTGAGGTAGGGTGAGGTGTGACATTTTTAGGGCCGACCTTTTCTAACCCCTCCTTCCTTGTGAGAAGGCAGCATCGCTGCAGATGCTGGTTGTCCGAGGAAAACACCTTACTGCTGTCACACCCCTCTGCAGTCAGCAGTACGACTTCGCCCTCAGACCCTGAGTAGCTGCTTTTAGTCTCATCGTTCTCCGATCGACCTGCCTGGCATGGTAGAACCTACAGGAACATATGTTCCAGCCAATATAGCTCGGTTGGGTCATCACGATAGGCAAGCCCGACCACCACGTCAAGGTAGCAGCTACGGTCGGGTTGCGTCTCTGTGCTGATGTGGTATGGCAACCTGAACTGATGTACGTACGTACGAAGTTCTGTGTTGTATCTGTCTATATTTTAATAAAAAATGGAAACAAGAAAAATTTCATTCGGTTCAAAATTCATTCTATTCCATTGAGGGCATTGGATGGAAACCATAGTAGGATAGCTATGAGATTCTATTTTGAGCTGTAAATGACAACTTTTTTTAGGTTACTGAATTGTACTATACCTGGGATCTCAACATAGAAGTTGTAATGAGTTGAAAGACATAAGTTTTATACAGCCTTCTTTCGTACCACGACATGTCATAAACAGACAATCAAAGAGTTCAATCACAATCATATATGCAACTTAGGCAAAACTGCATTAATTTCTACAGTCGGTGATAGCACTCTTAAACGACCTCCGTTGAGATGAGACCCATCGACAGTAACGAACTGCTTGTAGAAATTGATAGTAAGTGACAATACAAAATGAAAACAACAAGGGATGTAAAGATGAAGAAATATAGGATTAAACCCATCTCCCAAAGACTAAAGTGCATCGTTTGTGAGAGATCCATTTTCTACGCAAGTATAAAAACATCACATTATTGTGTGGGTTAGGATGTTGACCTGGCGTCCAGGCGGAAGCAGACGTTTTTCATTGGGGGCAACTTTCAAGGAATTTTGAACTAATGGTGCGACCTCACGGTAACCGGTGACGAAAATAGGTTCATGTGCAATTCGACCTCTCAGAATCCTGGATCCGATGTAACGATTGCATTGAAATTAAAATTTACCTACTACTGAAGATGGACCATCTGGGTCCACAAATCTTGTTTAAGCTCAGGACGTTTGCTTTCGTTCACTCACTTTGCAAAAACATCCCTTTCACTAGGAATGTAAACAGTAAGTAATAATTTTTCGATAAAAGCCACAAGCACGTAGCCATATAAGAATATATTGAAGGTGAAGGCGAACTCTCAGGACCATCTATCAACCACAAACGGCATCAACTCAATATGATTAGATTACCACGATGAGTACAAAAGTCGCGGAAATAGTAGTAATATCAATGACAGTAAAGGAAAAAGATGAGACAGCGAAAACAAATAGAGAAAATCAAATTCAAAAAATTCATTAGATATAAATAACCATACTAAAAGAATATACTGTGCATAATGTAGGAATCCACAATTACCTTGACAACAGATTCTATTCTATTGTATTCATCAATTAAATCTTTATCATCCCAAAATGCTTCATCTTCTGCATCAACATTTACTGGTGGCCAGATTTGTTTACTAGTGTCAGAAAGATCCATAAAATTAACTAAAATGGAAAATTAGTAATAGACTCTTTTTAGTGTTTAATTAAGAAAATTTATAAGCCTTTAACTCAACTGACTGATAAATGGATCGAAATTTCAAGTAGGCGAGATAATAGAGTGATCAGAATCACATATTTCACGACTGTCTCAAGATTAAACGGTACGTGATTGATCAAAAAGGAAGTATATGATTAGACGAGATAAATCCTATCTCCATTTTAAGTCAAGTCTACATGTCAAGTGAACGAATGTTCATCACGAGACCTGAGAAACCCTGAGTTAAATCTATAGTGGGATCGTGGGTGTGCATTTTCACAAATAAGATACAGACTAGAACGAAGTAACTGTCCAGTGCTCCCTGGATTTCAATGATGTCCAACTGAGATCAGTCTGTGAAAAATAAAAAAGACAACAAGCAAATTATTTTATTAGAAAAAAAAATCAATTACGTTTATTGATAGCGTATAAAACGAATACTTAAGAAAACTGTAATGGTCATCAGTTCACTTTAACCTACACAATGGACATGTAAACTAGAAACGTAACTACTGGCATAATCCATTATCTTTAATAACATGCTTCTACGTGTTATGTAACCTTAAAATGACTGTGGAATTCTCGATCCTACACAGGTCGAGATATATCTAGCCGGTAGTCGATCAGCAACGTTGATTTGTTAAGTCTGTAGTTTAGATTTGATTTTCAAAAGCCAGGTAGCAAGTAGATATTTAAGAGTTATGGTGAACAAATTTTCGAACGTGAAAACTGGAGATTAATGTAGATTGGTTTAAATTGACACAGTACGATAAAAATGCATCTACTTAGTCAGGTACTCAAAATATACTAAGAGTTCAGTAAATAAGTGATTAGAGAGTTCGATATTTATCCACTGTATTCACAGGTTCGAACGTCGTTCCATCTAATTCAATTTAATCAAATGTGTAGTATCACTAAGCTTCGCAAGCCAATTACGAGCATGCGTACAATGATATATGAGTTACGAAGTAGAGTTGGATAAGGATTAACTAAGAAGTAAAATTAGATTTCTAATAAGTGAATACTGAGTAAAAATATCTTTGTCTTACATTTACATATCAAGTCAACACCTAAAATTGTTTTGATGGATAAAATAAAGGAACCTATGTTTAAAGGAAACTGTGTACAAAATAGTACACAAGCTGCTGATATACCAACAAAATTCATTAAATAACGTAGGAATTAGGTGCAGTGCAGTAATACAACTGAATGTTTTCTAGTGACAACTATTGCAAACAATCTAGTAAGATCATGCATTCCCTCGATTTCTGGTAGTGTTGGCCTAGTAGTTATGGACAGTTGGTTTTTAACTGGTAGGCTGTAGACACATACTCTATTTCATCTATTTCCGTTAAAGCAAGCTAAAATAGTGTCGATAGTTGCCATACAAAGGAAATGTAGTTGTGTACATAAATATGTACCTGGTACATAATTAAACAGATCAAACATTCAATTCCACATTGAAATCACGATGATATAACATAACCTAAGCTACGTAGCCAAGTAACATCTTCAAGAAAAGCACATGACATTGAAACTATTCAACATTCTATTTGTCAATATGATATAAAAGCTAACGAGTTACTATCACTTGAGTTGAGGGTGGGATTTGACTTTGAGCAAGTTAATTCTGCGTGCTGTTTGAGGAATGAGAGCGGTTGTCACTTCCTAGCCGCCCACGCCAATTGAGGCGCCTGAAAAGAAAACTGGGTTAGTGTTGGTCTTGGTGACTTGAGAACGCTATCCCAGAACCTGAGAGACAACTGCTTAAGGCCGATCACGCACGACCTTGTTATGGGAAGTATTTGAGGTGTCAGCTCCACTCTTAGAAAGGCCTTACCGGTAGAGAGGGGAATCCGTGGAGTAAGGTGAGGCGTGACATTTTAAAGGGTCAACCTTTCCTAACCGCCTTCTTTCGTTAAGACAGCAGAATCGCTGCAGATGCTGGTCGTCCGAGGGAAACACCTTAATGCTGTCAAACCCTATTGCAGTCAGATCTTGGGTTGCTGCTTCTGAACTTATCCCTCTCCAACAAACCTGCTTAGTATAATAGGAAATAGAGAAACATGCCTTCCAACCAATAAAGCTTGAGAGCAAGAACAAATATTTGTGCAGAATAAGATGAATTCATTTTATTTCGTTGGTTACTCATCAGCTGCATACAACGAAATAAAATGAATTCATCTTATTCTGCACAAATATTTGTTCTTGCTCTCATGAAAATAATAAAGGGAACAAAGTGTATGAAATTTCAATAAAGCTTGGTTGGATCATGACAATAAGCAAACCTGGTCACCATGTTAAGGCAGCAACTACGATCGGGTTAAAAGTAAACATTTGAAGCTTTAATATCAATCACTGGGAAAAAAACAGACTAACAAGATTTTATTATTTGACTATGAGCTAGTGGATTTAACTAGTCACCATTAAATTAAATTAACGATTGAAGGCATGTTTAAGTTACTGGCTTCTTCTTTTAGGTTATGCAATCGGTTCCCTTTGTAAATTGAAACAAAGTATAAAACATAATAATGTGAATGAAGTCAAGAAATAATTGGAAGCTTGTAATTATGACTGCTTCGGATGAGAGTTTTAGAATACTCATTCATTACGTAACAACAAAAACCTAAGAGACTAAGGACGAAAAAGACTAATGTAGTTGAAGCTCAATTAATGACCATTAAAGTAACAGCATATCAAACTAATTAACTTATATGTAACTGAAGAGAGAACAACGAAATAAACAATGTATTCGTAGTGGTCTGTAAATATTGTTGTGCTTGCACTTTGCTTTAAATGCTACAGTGGCTAACCGACTAAGTGAAGACAAACCAAACATAAATGAGCAAACTGCTTCAGTATCACAGAGCATAATTCAAGATATGAAGACGAGATTAACCATTGGTTGAAGTTATCTGTAATGCCTCCAATTCTCAATAAACGTGTAGAATGTTGTATATTAGTTTCGTGAAAACCAATTTCAATTATTAACAACAATCACGAACAGATCACAGTGAGGTACATCCAAATATAAAATGAAAAGTACAAATATGCCAAAATTATAATTTGAGATGGATTCCCAGAATGAGAATAACGTCATTGTGTCACTATGTAAGTATGCCTACGCTTTTTACATACTACCACTGAAGTAACTATTACTTTTCCTAATTTAGTGTTTATCTTCTTGCGGTGATGAGATGTAGGAACTTGGATAGAAGCACACATATGCGCCACTGCATAATGTGCACACACATACAGTTTCTCATAGTCACTTAAAGTCGCTCAAATTCATTTATATAATATTCGTTAGTCGTCATAATCATATAATGATGATACTCTACACAATTTCTACTATCCAGTCTATTTACAACAAAAAAAGCTACTGAGAACAAAAATAGACACTAGAAAACGGGTGAGGTTATCTACAACATTTTATTCAGTATTTTCAGTAGTAATTACTGTATATTTCTTATGCAATATGTCAAACCTTGTTAAAAAATACATTTATATGCTTATCATAGACAATTGATAAGAGACAAATTCTAAGACTCTCATAATGCTATTGTGTAACAGAAATTACATCTTCCTATACAGTAATAACTGAACAATGTTGGATACAACACACATATTGGAAACATTAAACAAAACGTTATGGAATACCACCTTCAACCATTGAGAAAAAAAAACATTAAATTAAAAAACAAAAAGTAATAAATATGCTAATCATTTTTTATTAGTAGTAATCATCATTTTGAAGTATATGTGCCTATACAGCGAATACATACAAAGAACACTATTACTACTAATAAGTAATAGAGTTGTTCAGACTTTTTTTTAAAATGTACTACACATTCATTGAAAAGTACTACTAATAATAATAATAGTATAGTAATGATTAAATAGACATTCTGATAGAAAAATAAATGAAAGTTAATGTAACCAAAAATGTTACTGGACGAAAAAAAGAATATTCAATAAAAGCATGTATAGAAAAGGCTACATAAATACTATCATCAACCACTACAATCATAATAATAATGAACTAAGAAATGAAGTATCGTTGTCAAGAAGTAACAAGTAGATTAGTAGAATGCAGTGGAAACAATAATAATTTCAATCCAGTAAATTGTTTTACTTGTTTTCTTTTTTTTTTCAATCAATGAAAAATTAATCATCTTCATCATAACGGAAAAGTTAAAATACTAATATACCAATACTACTAGTAATAATAATCATAATAATAATAAGACGAATACAATAACAGTCAGATTAGTGCTATTAATATTACTTTAGTGAAATATTCACAGTTAAATATACAATTGAGAATTTGCTAAGCTACCAACTCTTCAATACACAAACGCATACATATACACAAATACCATTAAAGTGGATCGACAGTAAGTGAATCAATGTACAGGAGAATGAATGATATCACTAGTAATATCAATGTGACAGGAGTGTGTTATAGGTGTTGAGAGGCTTTGGAGTGTAGGTTGTAAATTCACCTTATTCCCCGAGGTTGATGCTGAGTTGAATAATTGTAATCGATTTGAATGGGTTATTGCTCGTCGAGTTGGTGTCACCGGAATGCGTGGAATAGCACGACGACGTAATGAAATTCTACCGTAAGGGACATCATTTTTTTGTGTACAAGGACTGTTCGGTGCTGATCTTGACACGAAACAATCTAAAATATGACCAATAAAAAGACGAAATTGATGATTTCTTTTAAATAACCCTATTTCTATCGACGTGAAACTGTTCAGGTAACAGGTCTATATGAGACGATTGTGTATTCTTATATATCTATGTTAGAGTAGAAAAATGTGGTATTTATAATATGAAAGAATAAAGCCAATTTTTGCTAATTCAAGATATCAACATAGAATCAGATCATGAAGTCTTGAACTGTTGGTTCCAAACCAAGTTAGTAGATGCAGACAGTCTGGTTGGAACCTATGCGATAATCGTGATCAGTGAGTAAAGAAATTGAGTGAAATGGATCAAAATCGGTCACAGCGGAACATGTGTATACACTCTTTATCCTTTACCTAGATCTTGATTTCTAATATTCTTCCATATACACTCTCACTCTATTGTTCCCTATTATGTTCAAATGTCATATTATTCTAGCAAATTTAACCACATCGTGCTAATATGGTATGGCAACTTCAACCTGCAAGGGTATATTCCAAGTTACTACGTCATTATTAAGTGACTTTGTGATCGTTTGTATAATTAAGCCTTAATTTCTATTAAGTCTAGTAATACTTAGAAATTTATGAAAACCTAGAAAGAACTACACAGCTTTTTTGGTCCCAGTATGGAGTTTTCTCAGCAGTGCATACTCACTTATTTCACCGAAGATCAAACTATTCAGGCTTAGTGGAGAGTGCTTAAACTTTCGATCAATAAATCCGCCTCTAACCAATGTTTCCTAACTGTCCAACGCAAGTCAATTAGTAACAGGTAACTAAAAGTTCAATAAACTCCACAAAACCCGAATAATAATAACTTATGAAAAGATTCAATCATTTGTCTTCCTTTATAGTTGGAGGAATTTTTTCGTAAAACTTCGATTATATGGTTTCTGAAAATAGCTTGTACTTATGATGGTGATTTTAGAGGTAGTTTTGTAATACCTGAGAAATATCAAATAGAGAAAGCATCACAATCAAGAGACAAAAATCTATACAAAACCAAATGGGAACTTTCCTCCCGCCCCCCCCCCTTCCCCTTCAATCGAATGAGCTGGTTAAGACAAAATTCTCAACCATTCTGCGTGCAACGATAACTGATATAAGAGTAAATCTGACTTATGTCGTCGGGTACAGCTACAATATAATATGGGAACGAGTAAACGCGATACTTAAAATGTTCGAGCTCAGTTTACGAATAAGCTAGTCAGTAACCCGGATTAATTAACTAATTTAAGCCAAAGAAAAAACAGTATTTATGATTGAGTATCCTATCCGGACAAAAAACCGATAATATTAAAGGGGATATAAATATTCTATATCGTAAATAAATAAATCCCAGTTTGCAGTGGCGTTTCTACTGTTCAGCTATATTAACGATGAAAAAGAAATTCACGTGACTAAGAAGTCATCATATTTAGCAAGTATGGGTACCTATTCATTCTCCTTTACGCTTCTTCCTTTATAATATCTGATCCGAATGAATCAACCACAATGTAAAATTTGAATTATTTTTCAATGAATTTAAAGTGAAGACTAATTACAATACATCCTACAGGAGGATGCAAACCAGTGGTCCCAATCTTAAACCATGCATATATGTAGTTTTCAATAGAAACCCCAGCTTATCCGCGGTGTCCGTGGAGGAAGCCCTAAAATAATTAGTCATAATTCACTATGGATGCATGAACCTATTCTACTAATATAGTACTTTTTTTATGTGAATGGACTTGTAACGAAAATTCTAACTTTGTATCCCAACCTTACAAACCGTACTTTAAACGATAAATCTTAGTTTCAACTAGAATTTATAAATCCTATTGCTAATACTAATCTATACTATAAATGTTATTTCAAGCCTTCGGTCCTAATTGTATTGCTGATCTTGGTGCTAATTTTTACCATTAATCCTATTTCTGATCCTGGAGGTAGTCAACAAGAAACCCTAGAATTAGGTTTCGTGCTATTTGGCATTAGTCAGCTGGATCGATAGAATTCAACCAGCACTATAAAATACTAGACAAACAAAACTGATCACTACACAGTAGTCAACCAATCTATTTCTAATCTTTAGCCTAAATACTAATCCTAGCTATGACGCGTCGTCCATGGTAATCAACCTTAATTCAATTTTGCGGAAATCTTGATAAAATATAACATCAAAGAGTGTACGCACTACACAATCAGCAAAATAATATTGTGAAGAAATTAAGAAAAGGCATTTCTAACCATCGGACTATATTGTGGTGTTAATTTTGTAAATTCGATCTAGTCGTGCTAATGTGGTATGGTAACTTCGACCTATGTGTCAGATCCTAATGATTTTATAACTGACTGATTACAATTTCTATTATTACTACTACCTCCAACTTTACCATTTACCTTGTTAATTTCATCAAGTCGCACTAATATAGTATGGCAAGTTCAGTTTAACGAACAGACGACTGTTCCTCCAGACAAATGTCATCAACAATATTAACGAATAAAAGCATAAGAAACTTACGTTAAGTAATTGGTGGTAGTCACCAAGAAACCCTAGACTACATTTTCGTACTATTCATACTTGTCAGCGAGATGTGCATGTAAACTTAAGAGAATTTATACTCCGGTGGAATCAAGTCCGTGGTTCCACGTTTCACAGTAGAACTGGGAAGTTTATATCGGCTGATATATGTTATTAGTGACTAATATTATGTGACTAAGAAAAAACAATACACTGAAAATACACAATTATCAAAGAACTCACCTTTATTATTATCATTCTTAAGATAAGTAACAGGCCAAAGTGTATTTGTTCTCACATATTCATTAAACGAAGTGGAAACGGTAGATAATTGTGCAACAGTTGTACTACAGTTATTTACATCATATGGAACGGAAGAACCTTCGGAAAGGATACAGCCAAGAATACTGTCAACATTTTGTGAACAGTGATTACCGTTTATCTTTATGGGGAAATTATCACAATCATGTGCTACTATGGCATCAGCTGAACGTGATCTTCGCCGTTGAACAATGCTCTTTGTAACAGACTGAGAATCAGGAAAGAGATTCATCGACAACACTATTTTTATTTTCATCTATTATCAAAATATCAGGTAAGGGAGAGATTGAAATTTCATTTACAAAAGATGATTCAGATTTCTCAATATTGTCAATTATGATACAATCATCTGGTGAAAAACAATTTGTAGAAGTTTGTGGAGAAAACAATTGACTTGTTTGTTTATTAAGAGGTGTTTGCTCATCGCCTACCGATTGAGTTCGAACAGGAGTAGATTTTGGACTTTTATTCTGTGGTTCATCATCGGATGATAAGGTCTACAATGCAGTATTATAAGGGGAATAATTATCGTCTACTTATCTCGAGCTAATGAGAAAAGGTTGTGCGAATAACATTTGAAATCACATAAAATGATATGAAAATATAAAGTACTGATAATATAGGTTTCCGGAGATCGCTGAATATTGAAATTTACATCGCGGATTGATTGCAGCTAGACAAACACTGGAAATTTGAAAACACAGGACAGCTGTTTCGTTCCGGCATGGGATTCCTCAGTAGTGCGCATCGACAACCCAACAAAGGATGGAAACCAAGACTTACAGGCCTAACGGTGAGCGCTTAACCATGCCAACTCGACTGACTGAAGTTTAAACTGATGTCTTGAGTCCTGAAGGTTCTTGACTTCACCTATGGCGGAGTTACTGATGAGCACCACTAAGGAGTCTCATAATAGAATAGAACAGATATCTAATTATTCTTGGTTTACAATGTCTAGCTATAGTAAATCTGAGGTGTTAATTACAAAAATAGTAATGGATTCATATATGTAGTTGAAGGGAACTAGTTCGGTTGAAGACAGTTTTCATAAGAGATCGATATCGGATATAAAAACATCAGAAGCTGGAGAGTATCTTACAGTTGTTGCATTATAGTCTGAGACAGATTAGTAGTGTGCACCTATCTAGAGGCTATCTAAGTCGTGTAGCAACCATCTTATGACCATAGAATCCAAAGTGGAATACATCATATAACCTGCTTCAATCAATTGATGAATAATGCATAAATTCAGCCAAACTGAACTGAAATGATAATTAAGCCTATCGCTGATTTTTTTCATGTAATTAATAATAGGCTTGTATCTATACTGTCATGAATAGATGCTAATAACTATCTCGGTTAGCTAAGGACATGTTAACTAATAGGTTACCGTACATATATCCTTAGCGACTTATTCTCCCTGATACCTTTAGCCAGAGATGACAAGAAAAACAGAAAGTTGACCCAAACAATCCAGAACCCAGAATCATAAATATATACATGATTTTCTAAATAGAATGCGATCAGAAGAATACCATGGACACAGAACAGGAGTATTAGTGATACAAAATCGAAGTAATGGATATGTAAATAGTTGTTGAGTTAGAACAGTTAATGGTTAACATATAGGCTCAAAACGAGGGAAATATGAAAATAAACGCTGATATATGCCTGGTATATGAAGTAAACCAAAATGAACTATATGTTTATACACAAATCAACAAAAAATATAAATGGCTTACTAAATCGATCACTAGTGGGGACGTAGGGAAGTTAGCAGATGGGATAAAAAAACTTTGCAAAACTTGACTGCCATGATTGTTATCATTATCTGAGATCAGACTACTCTCTTTTAAAAGCGTGGAGGATGGACTATGATTTTGTCTGGTTGTAGCTATAGGAGATATGCAGTTGTTAATGTGCAATAGAGTTGCATTTGAAGGACTAGGAAGAAACTGACTGTTCGATAACGGTTGCATATGTTGAACTAGTTCAGAATGACTGTTGCCGAGAAAGACTATAGGATTACTTTGTGTCGTTTTCATTGTTTTGGAATTGTCTAAACAGAGTGAACAAGTACCGTTTGGTGTACTAAGAATTGCTGTACCTTGACACTGATGAATCCCAAGGAGATTCAATAGGATGAACAGTAGAATTATCGGTCAGCTAGTTACAATCAAAGATAGTGAAATAAAAATTAGATATTTAGAAGAATGATCTATAAGACAATAAAGCAAGAAATATATCAATTTCAAGAAATGTAAAAAAACCTTTTCGACTCAGTTAAGAAATTTAATCAATTAACAAGAGAATAATTATAATGATCACATGAAAAAATATAGTACTATGGAATTCAAATACTTTTCAGGAATAAACATTAGACTTGAATATTTTGTGATAAGTATACGTTTCTTGAAATCACCATACGTAACATTATGAATTACAGAAGAATGGGTTTCAGAATAGTGAATCAACTGTGAAGTGTTTACCTAGAAACCCTAACTTCTTGGCTTCCATTTAATAAAAGCATTATAAAATTCGGTAACACAGCATTGATCGGATACTGCAGATAGTTGGTGAATATGATGGAAGGATAAGCAAGAGCAGGTTTCAGTACTGTCAACATAGTATGAATTCAGTAGAATTCAACAACACATCATGATGCCGATACCAAAAAAATTGAAAACAAAAATTCTACATATGGCCAAAAGCAGTTGGCATGAAACTTTGCTTGAACTGGATTTCGTTCTACTTAGGACTCACCAGCCAGGTGTATCTGAAATCTTAGAGGAACTGGTATTTACTATGAAATCTAAACCCGGGTTATCCAGTTTCACAAATCTAGACGATATCCGGGTAGTGACAAACTATCTGCGACAATAAAACTAGATGACTACGATTTGAATCCCACAAAGAGCACCACTATTCACAATAAGCCACGGTAGTGGAGATATATCCATCCCTAATCCTTCGCTAAGTCCTGGGCTTCCATATTAGTTCGTACTCCTAACTCCTTATTCATTCATTAATGTACATCGTTGAACACGACGCTTTTAAGTTGCCATATCACATTAGCTCGACGAAATCGAATTCATAAGATAAACAAGATGGTGTAATTCAATAGGACATGAAATAAACGAAAGTAAGAAAAAATAATGGATCTTATGATTTGACGAAACATAGTGAATACATTTACATTGACTGATTTTGAGCTATATCATCTAGAGTCTCCAACCATTAATCACGACTATCACGCAGGCCCAACCAGATAGCCTGCATCTAATAGCATGACTTAGACCAACGATCAAAGACTTCATGGACTGATGCCACATTTTCGTTTGGCAGCCCCTATCTCCAATCTTACTCTACCCAAACCAGCAGAGCGCGATGAGCAGATGGTTGTCAGGCTTTCCCAACACATGTCCCAACCATCTCAGTAGATGGTTTACGACCGTTTCGACTGATTTGTCATGTTTTCCCAGCACTCAGTGTCTAATATCAATATCACTTATTTGCTCGTTCCATACCACAGTATACTTCACTATTTAAACTTTCCTACGATCAGTGATACTGATAATACCTCGGATACTTTGCTATAATAAGTGGATTGACTCACATTTGTATAAGGCTTTATGATTATAATGATTGACTGAAGTCATAAGAAAATATGAGTCACTGACGGAATTAGACCAAGTCTCTAAGTTATTAAACATGATTATTTACGAATTATAGTCTCGTTATGGCCACCGATTGATTGCCATAAGTCACGATAATAATATGCAGGATGTTCCTATCTACTTACAATTCAGTCGAGTCCTCCAATTCTAGTCCAAATAAAACTGAAGTAAACAATGTGACTAATGATTCTGGTTCTGCGTAACCTCAAAAGATATCTCTGAATACAAAATCTACTCTAACAGTCAAATGTCTAATAAAGACGATAATTTTTTACCAACTTACACGTGATAAAACATGTTGAGTATGTGCGCGTACTTGTTCACGAGAGAATTCATTACGACCATTAGGGTTGCGACAACCGTTGGCAGTACATGAACAAGGAAAAGATGCCTCGATCAACCTGTATTACGATGAAACAGAACGAAAATGAGTGAATAAATTTCGTCATTCATAAAATCACACTAATAACGAAAATGATTATCTTTACTCAGAAGTTACATATGTAAGTCCCAAATGGAAGTAAACATTTGTTTAACGGTCCTAAACTAAATATAAATGGAAAGCTGTATTCGGAAAGTAGTAGTTTATCTCCTGTTTAATGAAATTTGTCACTTAATCAACAATATATTACTATTAGAAATCTATTATGAACTTACATGGGATGAAATTAAACTGTTTGTGGTATGAATAATACAACTATTCTTTGTAATAAACATCAGAAATGAGAAATTCTCCGAATTGTTAAAAACAACAGAACAGTTAAAGATGTTCAGGTTGACTTGATAAGTATATATAAATAGAATAATTGTCAAAATAATGTTTAGCGAACTCTAATTCCTGTAATTGACTCTGGTTATAAGCTTAGTGAACGTCAAATAAAAATGATGGTTATTAGTGTAGGTTTGTGGAGATTATTGTTTTGACGTTTATATTATGAAGTGAATGTAGCTGGATAGCCATTGAAAACAAGGGGGGATTGGACAACCGAATGAATCCGAAAAGTTATTATTCTAAGTTAATATTCAAGTGAGATGACGTAATCAGTTAGACAGAAAACACATACAAGGTTAGGGAGTTATCCATTGATGACTCTGAATGAAGATAACACAACATCGTGGATCGGTTGAAGTTGGAAATGTAAACCACCGGATGATGACACGGTGCTGAGGAGCTTAAGCTCATATTGTGAAGCTTGAAGCCCTTGTGTTTTAACCTCTAGTGATGTCATAGACGTGGACTCAAATGAGCCATATAGTAGGAAAGAATAGACATCTAACGCTTCTTGGTGTTCGGTAGTGCTACACTCATTTAGTGATGCAGATTGAAAAGTAAATATTATACTGGATATGATATCGAGACACCGTAACATTCAAAGACCAAGTAATTAAATAAGGTCTTGGTTTTTAGTTAAGGCTTAGAAAACCGTAAAATAAGAATGTCTTACAAATACGAATCCGTGCAAAACTTAAGAGGTTGTTTAATTGTGTAGAACACTGTGAATATAAAACGTAGGTAATGATTAATCTAAATGATTGAAAAATACATATTTTGATGTAAAGACTACTGTTAGATGATTGATTAAAGCTTGCTTAACTTGGAAGTACCTTTTCTGAGTGCGTTATTGAGTAATCCGTGCTAGAACCTGTGGGAGCATAATGCCTAGCGTGTAGAAAATTAAATAAACAAGTTGAATGTTCTGATGTATGGCAACTAAAGATGCTTAAAATTACGTACCTAATAATAAAAATAGGTACTTGACAATCTAGCCAAAACTATGTAATACTAGTTAACTTAAAAATGAATGTACTAAATGGTAGAAATAGTTCACAAATACTGTATTAATGATTCTTCCCTTTACTTGTTAATGTGAAGTGGTAGCTCAGCTTGTTATCGAAGCGTTCAGTTATGATTATAGGTAATAAAAATGTCGATTAATTGAGGAAGTCTCACATCGAGTCAACGAAATTACTGACTAACAAATTAAGGCCTGATGCCAGTGCTTTTAATAAAGTTGTTGATGACTTAAATATCGTCCTGTTGAATAAAATTTGTGAACTTTATCCATGATCTTCAAAAGAAAGAATCCGCAAACTTCTACAAAACCCTTACGAAGACTCTGCTTTCCCGGAAAACCCGGGAAATTTCGTCCATAAATTGTCGAGCGTTAAACGGAATCGTACAAAATACGAAGCTCTGTCACTTGAATTTAAATTTCATCTTCCGAAGAGAAATATAGACAAGATAGATACTGAAGCACAATTCGAAAATCCATTTGATCAATTGAAAGATGTATATCCAACGAACGAAGATAAAAAATGTTGCTTCAAATCCAAACAAGCTGACATCGCAAGTCAATACTTTATATCACCGACCACAGAATCGACAACCTTGTCGAAAGAACATCAGAATGCTTTACAGAATTTAAAAGAGAATGAACAATTAATGATATTACGTCCAGATAAAGGCGCTGATGTTGTCCTGATAAAAACAACTGGCTACATTGCCAAAGATAAAGTCTATTTCAGGTGACCTAGCAAGACTCAAAGTTGATAAATTAAACAGAGACTTGACAGACTTAACGGAGAAAAGAATCATCAATGTACTGAGGGATCTTTACAAAAAGGACATATAATAATCTAAAGCCTAGGGGATCTCAGCCGCCGTAAAAGTATGGTGAAAACACTGTTTCTCAGGAGCCAAAAAGATATGCACTTCAGATACAATAGACTCAGAACTCACTAACTTCAAACAGTATCTAAAAAAGAATGGTCATCCAGAAAAATTCAGTGACATATACAGTGAATATGAAGCTGATAAATCAAACGAAACCACAGTCCAAAAAAGCCTATTTTCATTTTAAATGTGATGATATTGTAGAATAGATCAGAAGAAAACTAAAATCAGCATTAACGAGAACTTGATATGATACGAAATTAGTGATATCGTACATAACAAGATGTTTACTAAAACAATCAAAAATCAACAGGTATCATTTTTAATTTATCACTAACTGTATGTACAAATTTACGTGTACCTGTGAAAGTAGTTAAATTAGCAGAACAGAAAGGGCCTACCTACGTTTAAATAAACATATTCCTAAAAATTTATGAATCAGAAGATTAAAAACATCTAACACCGCAATCGCTACACATTTGATTGACACAGGATACCAGATTGATATTAATTAATTCTTCAGTGTTTAGCAGATAAAAAAATCTTCTAAAATATGCTGAAGTGATTGGAAACAAACTTGTATGTCCAAAAAGAAACACTTATAAGCCTTTCTTTACCTTGGTAATTTAACTTATATGTCATTATATCATCGTTATTATTCTTTCTCTAAATCTGATTTGTTACGTCAATATCTTTTCAAATCACATTAAACTTTTTCGTCACACCACCTCTTTCAGAGTGCTGGGTCTAACTTATTTATTTATGTCATGATATCACATTTCGATTTGATTAACTGAGCTTAATTCACATCCATCTCAAGTTTTCAACCGTCTCTTAATCACTTAAACTTTGATCATTATTTTGTTTTCTGATAACTTTTGTGTATCGGGCATATATTTACAGCATTATCTCCAACATATCAGTTATTGCTACATATCTAACATATCCACATAATTCTGATCGAGTACAACCATTTTCGTATGTTAAACTTTGCTACAAATGCTGATTTTAAAAATATTATTCTAGGCTCCATACGGATGATGAAAAACCAACGAAAAAAAATAAATTCATCTTATTCCTCACAAATATTTATTCTCACTCTTTTGAAAATAATAAAAGGAACAATGTATATGAAATAAAAACATTAACCTGACCAAATAGCAAGACTAAGAATCGAAAACAGCCCAACTTCTTCATGAAAGTATCGCATATCAATGCTGCTTTTTCCCAAATAGTAAGCGGATTGAATTTTTTATTTCAGGCATCATCTCCAAATTATAGTCTAATAATCAAAACGGAGGAATAAACAGGCTAAACTAGTCGTTTGTAAGATCTAAATTATCAGATAATTTGTCTAAAATGTAACGATACATATAACCAGTAACCGAATAAAGCAATCAGGTTGGATTCATGTTAAGCAATAAAACTGAATTAATTTTACCTGACAAGGAATCTCCTCATCTGCACATGAACACTGACCAGGGGTACATAAATCATTTGGACCACAGTTGCAACCAACACGGGAACGCATAGCCCGGACAAAAGAACACACGAGGCGCTCAGATTCATCAATTTCTGCAACACCTAGAACAAAAGTATGTTGAGAAGGATAAATATTGAGAATATCCTTGACAAATGGGGGATATATAATAGTAACAATTGAAACAAACATAACAGAAACTATTAGCTGCTACTGTAATTTGACAACCACTTGTTTCCAACAGGTTACAGCTTCAAGAATAGAAAAAGACACTGGTCTGACTGTTAAGATCAACGTACCAATCCACACAAACAGATTACAGTACTAAGTCAGCTACCACTGATGAGAAATAAATGAGGTTTTCTGAATAAAATATTTATTTTAGTGCTTTGAAAACACATCTGTGTCAAGCAAGGAGCACAAGGTTTTCAAAAAGTATCCTTAAATCAATTTCGGAGACAAGCAAATACTTTGAAATGACTAACTAGAATTATATTTTGACGAACCCCATAAAACATGTGGAGTAAGAGCAACTTACATGGAAGATGATAAAAACTTAACGTAATAAACAGAGGGAATCAAATTCAATAACGATAGACAGGGGAAAATGAAATGGTTTCCAGAATTACAAACAATACAGGCTTTAAAATGTTAGCAGCTAGTGCATTTAGCACAGAAAGTAAAAAGCAAATATTCCAAAGACCAGCATACTGAAACAACTGAGGATTGTCAGAACAATCTTCAGTAGCCCTTCCACAAATTAAAAAATGGATTATTACCAAACATACCCCACCGAATTTGTTAATAAATTTAAAATACAACTGACTTTAAGCTAAAAAAAGAAATTATTGTAAGTTAATTTAAGATTTCAAGTGTATTAAATGAATGGCAAAAGCACTAGTATGCATCGCCAAGCATGCATAAATCCAATGACTGATATTGATTACTGAAGTTTATAGAAAATTTTTGCGATAAGTATAGAGGAATCAATCGACATGAATTTACTTTCGAAACTGATCAGAGCTGAGATGCCATTTGTGAACAATAAAACAGTAAACATAGGTAGGTTGTAAGCATGACCATATCGACAGAACTCAATGCTTAATAACTGCAGTCACTAGCCTCCCCGCCTAGCATGATTCAAAGTCCGCACATGTCTGATGTTTTGCATCAGACTGATATATTCCACGAGTGCAAA
The DNA here is from genome assembly GCA_025215515.1 of Schistosoma japonicum. Taxonomy (NCBI): domain Eukaryota; kingdom Metazoa; phylum Platyhelminthes; class Trematoda; order Strigeidida; family Schistosomatidae; genus Schistosoma; species Schistosoma japonicum. Next base: position 5,385,724 of record CM046067.1, on the reverse strand, counting down.
ATGAGGACAGTAAGTATGATGAAGTCTAAAGCACAGTAAAACGAAGGACTCGTAGTTTTCAAAATTTTAGGCACCCATAATGAAGTATCAGGGCACCAGAGATTAAAAGCAAGTGCTTAAATCTCTAGACTTATGTAGACAAAAACAGGAAAAGTTATGTCTAGACGGCAAGTATATACGCGAAGTACATAAACCACAAGCATTATGGATGAATACTCACCAGATGATCTCAACAATCTTATTCTCGCGGTTGAGTGGACGGGCATTAACTTTTCCCTGGTATTATTTTGTCTATATTGAGAAGATTTGCTGGAAGGAATATGGTCAAGTGAAGCCTCAGAATCAGTGTCCAGCGAATCAAGTGAGTTGCAAATATTGCTGTTGACTAAGGAGTCATCCAGGCTGTGAATAAACCTTCTTGGTGAAGGAGGAGACAAACAAGGAGGAGGAGGAGTAGCGTGAGAATTAAGTACAGTGTTATCTGATGGGTCGATAAACGGAAATCTATCGAAAGTAACTTGTGGTGAAAGCGGTGGAGGTGATGAAACCATCGGTACACGACACGAGTCACCAGGGCTACGACTACACAAACCATTCGTTCGTTTGCTTTTAGCTTTAATCTTACTTCTCCCACGCTCGCGAGCAGATATATTAGAAGCAAACCGACTTTTTTGAGAAAGCAATCTACGTTGTCTACGTCGCAATTTTTGTAAAAGTCTGTATTGTTGTAGATCCATACGGGAAACACTGAAGTGCTTTTGAGCCATACCAAGTGTGCACCAACCGCTATCGGGAATAGATGAAAAGCCTTGTTGACGAGCAAAAGAATACACCGTAACACCGGAAAATCTAATAGATTTTGATCGGCTTGACTTATTCTGGCTTGCCTCTTCATCAGCAGAACAAACTCTTAGGCAAGAAAGGCGGCAATTCGGCGGAACTTGTGGAGTTGTGGAGCAGGTACCAGATGGCTGCACTGGGAGTGAATAGGTTTCATGATGTATCTGGGAATTAGAGAGAACGGCAGTCTCGTCATTTGATGCAACTGTTTCATTGAAACCAACCATCGACCCTGACCAACAATCGGAGTCAACTGCGTTGCACATTTTCGGACCTAATGGGTATAAATGGCCCCCCTAGGTAAAATACCCATAGACTAGACATTCGAAGTACCCTCCGCAAAACTTATTTGAAAATGCATCCTAAAAAAATCTAACATGTCCAATAACCAACATCTTTCTAACAAGTTTGTTTGATCAATAGATTTCTTTATGCTTTCATCGTAATGCTGAGGTGTAGCTCTAGGATTTTGGTGGTATTCAATGTCCAGTATCTGCAAGACAGGTTATTGTTTGCTGAATTTTTTGCTCGTGTTCTCATCTTGATTATTACGGTATCAAGGTTCTGGCTACTCTGTCGTTTAATACTTTTCGATTGTAACAGTCACCTTGCTGACTGATGTCGCTTAGTAACCGATTCATGTATGTTTCAAATAGGTCAGTTGGAGGAAATCCACAGTTATTACGTTGCTAGACAGTCGGCTAAATAATAAAGTTGTAGCGGTAAATCATCCCCAAATAAATAGTTGCATAGGCTTTCGATATTGATACTGACCATATATGCTTTAGCGTACGCGACTAGTTAAAGGCACCTAGTCACGCACCACCACCAAATCACGATACGACGCACTGTTGTAAGCACCTCTTTCTCAAATTTCCCAACCTAGACGCTGAAATCTTATCGACGCTCTAATTACGATTAAATATAACTTCTTCTCCATCCGTCATCACCTTCTGATTTCTTTTCATTCGAATGAGTGAGTTCAATCGCTAGAAGTTGCTCTGATTGTACGACAAACTTAACGTGATCATTTATCAGGATGCACTTCGAAGTAATAAAAATGGAAACAAAACGGAATGTAAAGGAAGTAAAATAAGAAAAATAAAAGTGAGAATAGGAAACAATTGATAATAAAAAGTAAGCAGATAAAATCAGTAGATTGATTGTGGCAGTGTGTGTGGCAGTAATCATTAGTACTTGCCTGGTATGCGGCACTTACATATTGTTACTCCAAGATGTGGACAGAATTCTGTGTGCTAATACATACATAGCTTCTTAGGGCCAAGTCAGTGGGAAGAGCACTCCGAATCTAGTCTATTCGGTTCGAGTGTTCATTGAAAGGCGTGTTATTTCGCGAAGAACGCTTAGGTGTTGTTTACAATAGACCTAGGTAGTAGAGCCTTAGACAGGTGGGTTGTTCAGGATTTGGTATGCCTTTACTAAGTCACTGTTTATTCTAAGCTAGAATAGACAAAGGAAACGCAGTTAATCTTCGTACTACCTTAGACTTAGTCCTGTGACCTACTTCATGGTTCGTTTAACCCTTTTAAATATAAGCTTACCTTCATAATAAGGAATAGAGAGGTGACTATGTTGTGTGCCTCCAGAAATGGTTATATATAAGTCATGTAAGAAGCGATAAAGAGTTCGAGAGATGAGCATCTCTAACGAAGTAGAGAGTGACATGAACCTTGGTAGTTTCCCCCCCCCCTCACTTTTCGACAATTATCGCTGTTATCAGGTGTGCTTGTCAAATTGTGACCTAGATCTCCTACAGTAAAGCTATAACACAGATAGTCTTCATAAAGATAATAGCGATGTTATTAGTTCGTCGGGGGATGAGAAATTTACACGACATGACATTTCCTAGAGTCGAATTACAGGTTACTGACTTATGACCTATGTCTGAACTGAAAGAGGACTTGATATATTGCCAGAACATCGTTGCCACAGTATGTAGCCTTCAGTGTTTTCATATCGTCTACATACATCAGCAATGACATGAGTCTGTTAAAGTGTAATTGTCGTTGATGAAAACATGTGGTCTAAGATGGCCATGACGTTAAATTTTTTCACGCTGACTCTATTTTATTTATTTCGGTGCAGAATTTTCGATATTGCAGACAATTATCCGACTATATTACTGGGTCGAATAAACCTATCCCTGAGATCTACAGTATGACTTTACGAGGCGCTGTATCGAATGCCTTTGCGTAGTTGATGGAACCAATCTCTCGTTCTAGCAGTTTGTTCAGCTATTTCATGCTCGAAGAGCAGTCTTAGTGCAGGATCTGCCTTTTCTGAAGCTGTACTTTGCCTTGTAGAATATGCAGTGGTTGAGAATAAACCTGCTCATTTTATCGTCTGCCAAGCTTTCAGCTATTTCTTACTGCATGGAAAGATAAACAACTGGTCTATAACAGGTTGCCTTAGGCCTGTTCCTATCTTTGCATATTGAAAGAGAGTAGCAGATACAAGTACAAATAGCTTATTTGAATTGCATTGGCACAACTTGACAGATATTACCTTAACCCGGAGATTTCCCTTAACAAGGTGCTTAAAGTTAACACATAAATAACCACTTTGTAAGGTAGATATGGCCTAGGATTGTATCTGTGAATTGTGAGGCCCTATAAGTATAGTTGAGGTGATTTTGGCTCATCTGGATTTTTTATAGTTCATCGTAAAAGTCTCTGCCGTTACTTCGTTCGTGAGGGCTGTTCCATCACCACAGTGTCCGCTCATCGGCAACGATGTCAAAGTGACGGTTCCATGATCATTGTTCGCTGGTTAGGCTTGTACTTGTATGACTCAGACCAGATGTAGGTCATTCGTTATCGGGTAGTTCGACCTTAATCATTTCGTGCCACGATTTTACATTATGTTGCTCCATACGTACGCAAACAGGCCTTAGCAACATATTGTTGACATTCACTGTTATTCAAACGATTGCTATGATGTTGGGCTAAATGATGATGAGTTGAAATCACCCGTTATGAATAAATGGACGTACTGAATATGTAAATGAATCAACAATAATCGCAAGATATACTACTTATTTTTGGGGCCGCTTGCGGGTGTCCAGTATATACCTTTAATTAAGTATTTTTATCTACTCAGTGTTAAGTGGCATCAATGACCTGTGGGAGATTTGTGAGGATAGAATGTATAGAGATGATGGCGTTGAGCTGGTTACTTATTCCTAAAATCAAACAATAATTAATTTCTATGAAGTGCATGGTAAAACGATGTTTAGTAAATTTTAGCAAACAAAATTTTAATAAATGCAACGAACAAGATTAAGCGGTTATTGGAGTTTAAAGTACTATTGTGATTCTCCCACTGACTAATCTCTTCTAATTAATCGAGTATCGACCTTGACTGTTATCCCACAACTCAATAAAACAACACTTGCTTTGCTTGCCTTCATCTTTAGGCAACTAGATTTTCCCGACAGTCAGTTACACAAAAAACCTTTGTTACATGTAATTAAGAGTAACATGTTAGATGTGATTAGTAACTAATTGAAACGATTTATCATTTAAAATTCTTTTTGCTTCACTAAGTAAGGTTTTCGACGTTTTATCAGTTGAGCTCTGATCCTTAATCATTTTGCTTAATATTTGCTTTATATTTTTTATAAGCTTTATCCAAAAACACCGAGATGGCTAGAATGGAGAGAATTGCATTTTCACTCAATTTTTTCTTTATCAATTCATTATAATTTTTTCCATCAGAGTCTTTCAGACAATTCTGCTTTTTACGTGGCTGTCTACCAAACTGGTGCCGATGTCGCTAAATATTACCTTTGGCAACCTTAAAAATGCTTACGGTAAGTCACCAGTTGATAAGATATTAACCATTTCTGTGGTCACAGATCATGTTCTGGAGCACGTAGGCAAACAACCATACCTCTTTCACGCTCCTATTTCCCTCTTCACTAAAAGTGACCTGAAGAAGTCTACTTTGAAATACTCAAAAGAGTAGCTATCAGTCTCCACCTTTCAGCTTGGAAGTTTTTCCATCAAATATTGTCCAATACGAGCATTTCTATTTCTGAATTCCATAAACCCACACATCACCTTTCTTGTCATTGCCCCACCCTTGAAAATTCAATACTTGGCTAGAATACTAGTTAGTGCTTGAAGGGTTCTCGAGTGACTCTTAATAATCAGGTAATGATGAACTATCGAACGTGAAATTGACTCGTCACTCGGTAAGACAATCAGACTTCCGCTCACATAGACTACTCCATCTACAACTATTGGGTTTAAAGTTTCTAAATACATCTTTAGTTTTAAATAGCTTAAGCAATCATTCGTCCTTAGATCTTCTAAGGCTTCCAATTGTGTAGTTTTTATGATGACTGCTTTTGTCGACCGCAATTCCGTGATCTCTTACTGCCTTTAACAAACTGATTTTAGGTGACACAATACTCTCCCACAAACGTTTACACTAAACTACATGGACTTCGCTGGACCACATTACAGAGAACCAAGTTGACCACATCAGCATCAATAATAAGTTAAGAAGGACTATGGAAGACGTAAGAGCAAAGAGTAGAGATGAAATGACTTAAGATCATTATCTGGTGGGAGCAAGAATGAAACTGAAGCTAAAGAAGCACTGAGAAACTGGAGCAGCAGTATTACAAAAGTTTAAAACAGCCCTTTTCCGGAAAAATAACAAACGCAATAAATTCGAAATAACACTCAACTATAAGATTCAGACATTTCATGATTTATTAGAAAAAGATGAAACTAATATGGAGAACAGTTAAAAAGAGATTAATAAAACAATAACTTCAACATGCCAGGAGATTTTGGGTTGCAAGAAACATCATAAAGAATGAATTTCTGTTGATACATTGCATAAAATCGAAGAAAGAGAGAGCAGAAGGTTAGCAATTAATAACAGTCGGACAATTACAGAGAAAGCCAGAGCACAGACCAAATACACAGAAGTCAACAAGCGAATGAAGAGGAGCATCAGGTTGGATAAACGGAAGTATGTTGAGGACCTAGCAATGATGGAAGAAAAAGCTGCAAGGTAAGAAAACATGAGGCACCCATACGATACAATGTAGAAGCCACCAGGAAAATTCAGTTAATCAGAACGGCCAATCAAGAACAAGACTGGCGAACCAATCACAGAAGTGAATGAACAACGAAACAGGTGGGTAGAACACTTCAAAGAGCTATTTAATAGACCAGCCCCACCGAACACACCAACCATCGAAACAGCAGCCACAAATCTTCCTATAAAAACTTACCCACGAACAGTCGAAGAATTCAAAATTTTCATCTAACAAATCAAGTGAGGCAAGCCAGCAAAACCAGACAACATACCAAAGGAGGCACTGAAGTCAGATATGGAAGCAACTGCGAAGATACTCCACATTCTCTCCAGGATTATTTGGCAGGAAGAACAAGTTACAGCAGACTGGAATGAAGGATACCTCATCAAGATACAAGAGAAAAGAGATCTCAGCAACTGCGAGAACTACAAAAACATCACTTTACCTTCGACACCATGTAAAGTGTTCAACAGAGTGTAATTGAACCGAATAAAAGACCCAATCGACACCTAATTTTGAGATCGACAAGCCAAATTTCGTAAGGACTGATCGTGTGTCGACCAAATTGCTACCCTACGGTTCACTTCTGAACAGTCAATTCAATGGGGTTCACCACTTTACATTAACTTTCTCGACTACGAATAAGCATTTGACGGCATTGATATTAGAACATAAAGGAGTTTTCTTCGACATTATTGCATACTCAGAAAGATAGTCAACATCATACGGAACTCTTATGACGGACTACATTGTTGAATCGTGCATGGAGGTCAACTTGTGAATTCATTCAAAGTGAAGGTCGGTGTTAGACAAGACTGCTTACTCTCATCCTTCTTCTTCCTGCAGGTGGTTGGCTAAATTATGAAGACAGCTACATCTCAAGGCATTTGTGGAATACAATGGACAACATCGATGCAACTAGATGACTTGGATTTTGTAGGCGACCGACCAAGCTATTCTATCTCACACACAGCTACAAATGCAGATGAAGACGGACAATGTGGCAGCATTCGACAGCCAGCAGTAGGCCTCAACATACGCAAAGGAAAAATGTAAGCTACTTCGATACAAAACAACTAACACTAACTTAATTTCACTTGACAGAGAAATTCTGGAAGATGTAGAATCCTTTACATACTTGGGCATTATCATCGATTAGCGAAGTGGGTCTGATGCAGACGTAAAGGCGCGGTTTGAAAAAGCAAGAGCAGCATTTTTGCGACTGAAGGACATTAGGAACTCTAAACAAACTGTTAGCCAACATAATAGTTAGAATTTCCAATATGAATGTGAAGGCAGTTCTGTTGCATGGGACTGAAATTCAGAGAACTACGAAAAACATCCATCAGACGATACAAGTATTTATGAACAACTGTTTGCGTAATATACTTCGGGTCCGTTGAACATATACCATCAACAACCTGTTGTGGCAGACAACAAATCAACCAGCTTCCTAACGGGGAAGACATCAGAAGAAGACGCTGGAGGTGGGTGGATAGGGCACACAGTGGGTAAACCGTTGACCTGAGTTACAAGGTAAGCACTAACTTGGAATCCTGAAGGTCAAAGGAGAACAATAAGACTTAAAAACACATTGCGTCGGGAATCGAAGACAGACATGATGAGAATGAGAGGCTTTTATTAAGAGCTGAAAAAGAAAGCTTAAGACATTTAATTGGAGAACGCATGTTGGCGGCCTATGCTTCACAAGGGTTAATAGGCAATGGTCAATTGATTTGTCAGCTTAAATCCTGCCTTCGAAAGAGCTATACGAATCTTAGTTGCGAAACGTTGCGCGAAGGTTTTTTATCGACTGATGTTTTTCAATCGTCCTCACAAAAGCATTTATCTTTCACATATATCAGACGTATCTCCGGCGAACACACATATCGTTTGTGGTAGAGCATAGGTCGCGCAAAATGGTGAAGAAGTTGCCCCATAGTGATGGACTGTCATTCTATATTCTGATATATTATATCTCATGTCAGCCTTTCACCATGGGAATCTTGAATAATCACGATCCGCTCCAGAAACCTTGAGTTGTAAAAACATCTATTCTATATCTGCAATAATTGCTAAAGGTGACTGACAAAACCTAGGCTGTCAAGGTAGCTAGCAAATTAACATTATTGAACATTGTTTAGTCGCACAGTCGTCTGTTATTGGACTTCTTTAATTTTTGCTTAGTGTAAGCCATGACGCTCGTGCAGTAAGGTGGTAGCCAATATACTTTTGGAAGCAAATATTATTGTTTATTAACCTACTTTTGACTTGTTAGTGATCTATCAAGGCCAGAAAACCCCTGCTGCTGTTTCAAATTTTGTGTTATCAAGTGTTCTATGTGATTCGATAATATACGCTTAAATCCCAGATGTAGTTATTGTTGATTTGGCTTTTGGGACAAGAATAACTGGTATTCTGAGGGCTTACAGTCGGGATCAATCAGTCCTTTTCAAATAGATTTCTTGACATGAGTAGCACTCCCATTTACAAAGATACACCATTTGGTCCTCTAAGGAACTGCCAAGAAAGATGGGATGTTGATACCATTGAACGCTGTTTGGTCGGATTAAATTCCGTTATTAGCCTACACTGCTTTTAGTATTTACTGAGTAGATCGTCTGTGTTTCTGTTGGGAATCGATATCATCTATGCGTTCGGCTATGCGTTCTGTGGATTAAATAGTCTCTATAGTAGTTTGCCCATTTTCTCTGAAAATTAAATTCGAAGGCGGAGTCGCTATTGTTTGCCGTGATGGCGCGCACTGTTCATCAATCAATGTTGTGTTTGCTGCATTCTGTAGTGCTTCTTTTATTTTCGATTTCGCCATCTACTTTCAGTTACTTTACTATGCTCATCAAATTTATCATGCAAAATTATTTACGGAATAGTTCTCTATTGCTTTCTTGAAACAACTTAGCGACTGCCGATGAGGAATTTTTCTATCATAGTATACTTGTTGACAATATTTTAAGTAGCTATATAGTCAGTAATTACGTGAGTTTTTTTCAGTATGACAGAGATGGTAAGTGTGACGTTATAAATATTAGTCGTTAATAATGACAATTATGTATATAATAATTTAAAGTACAAGAGGATTAGGAGGTTTGGCTTAGGAGTCTTGCTAAGCTGCGGATTATTACTTATAATCCTATGAAGAAAAGATAATCAGATACAACTAGCTCCTATGACAATACTTGGTAGCAGTGTCTCAGTTGAAAATCCAGTAGACTACTGGATCCATGAATATTATCCAACCAGGATAATACCGAGTAAAAAGGGCATAGCATTCAAATCATGCGTACCCTAGACATCGTACCCACCGAGAAATTGTAAATACTAGACTCAAGTATTTTTTTATCGGCCTGTCTGAGAGGATCGACCATATATTGTGAACTGGATCTAGTGCAAGTTCTGAAAGTGGACAACCTTGTGACATCTTAACTAGTTGAATTTGAAACCGTTCTTTTTAACCCACCGTTCTATCAACGTTAAGCCGTTTCAGTCATCTTGATTGTCCTCATCAGTACTTAGTTCTCTCCATAGATTAACGTTATCAGCATGCATCAGAATAACATGCCTATTTTATCCATCAAATTGCTTATGAAGATTAAAAATAGCGCAAGGGGCATAGAAACTATGGCCTTTGTCACCTCGGATATCAATGTAGCCCCTTGGGAGCAGTTGACTTTTGCTCAAAACACCAAGTTTGTCCGTAAATCTTTTGTTAACCACATTCCACAATAGAGTTATGCATGGAACAATATCAAGAGCTTCCTCGAAGTTCAGAAATATAGCTAGTACTGACACCTGGCCTACGAGACTGTCTAAATGTCTCACACTAGACGTAACCTGGAGGCGCTGGTCTGCCCTTATGGTTTTTAATTCTATATTTTATGTAGGAATTTCGTGATTGCCCAATCTCTTCCACAACTAAACATTAATTAATTTTTCTATTACTTTGGCTAGTAAAGGGACCAAAGCTGTCAGTCTGTGGAATTTAGGATTATTTCCTGCACCAACTTAAGTATTGGTGACAAAACATGATATTTTTACCCCTTGGGATGTTAGTGACTTTGTCAAAGGACTGCTTTTATTTATGTATCGTTTGCTCAGTTACATGTGATGTTTTTACCAGGAATGTCAGAGATTTCTTTATCTGTGAAGTCTTCTTCCTTTTGTTTTTAAATGACACACTTGTTGTTTAGTTAACGTAAGCCCAGCAATAAACTGGGACATATATTACGGTTTAGATCTTCATTTGTTTACTAACCAGATAAAGAATGTTCTTCTGCCTTTCCTTAAATCGGCGTCGTATCTGTTTCTTAGAAGTGGGCTAATGAGATGATCTGTTATCGTGATCTCTAAGCCACTTAGTCTGTCTGATTGTAACAGCGAGTTGGTGTAGTTCTTATGACTGCACCAAATATAGTCAATGAGTGATCATTACTACCTAATCATGCCACTGCTAGTACCTTCTCTTTCAAAAGTGGTGGTAGGTCAGTTAGCTAGAACGCAGTCAAGACAGTCGGGATTTTGATACGACAGAAGATAGAAAAAAGAAATAAAATACTAGGTGACAGCGAAAGTTGTCAAGGAAAAAAATTTCAGAAAAAGAAAATTGCCGCTAAGAGGACAATCGGTAAGCAAGCACTTGGGTTACTCAGCAGATATTCTGCGGAATAAGTGAGAACACTATCAGATGTGCTAAAGAAATCTTAACATCTTATTACTTGAGTGTTTAGTGAACGCAATTGACATTGACCAGTCACTTTCAGAGTCAGTCACTTACAACGCAGAACTTGGTACATGCGTACATCAGTTCAAGTTGTCATGCACAAATAGAGATTGAATTATTGAACCAAATCCAAAAGTAGGTAACGTAGTAACAAAATAAGTACTAATGGAAAGTAATAGAGATCAGAAAATATAATTCGATAAAAAGATAAATATGATAAGCTCAGAGGAAGACAAGGAGTGGATGCACACGGGTCAATGACCACGACTTTAAGCTATATCACCTAAAACCTCTAACCATACGTTACAATCATCACATGGATCCCAACCAGGTAGTTCGCACACATAAACATGTCTCAACCCAACTGTCAGTAACTTCATGAACTGGTTTCATGTTTTTGTATAGCCGCCCCTAGCTTTCATCCAGCCTACTCCTACACCAGACAACATTACTCGTCGAAGCAGGAGGTGGTCGGGCATACGTAACCCACGCATCGCTTGCTCAGTGGTCCCAGGAAGCCCGAGCAATGTTTCGAAGACATCTATGATCAAATACTACAAACCTACGAATATCCTCTATCCTTAATGGCTATGTTTCACATCCATAAAGTAAAACGAATGTCTCGCTTAAGCCCCAAGTAACGCAAACTAACATAAGCTAACCAGGCCTCATGTATACGGGCCGAGATTTCATCAGACACCAGACCGTTAGTACTAATTAGGCTTCCTAAATACGTAAAGTGGTTGACACATTTAATTACTTCGCTCTCCTGTCACTAACTTCAGTGCCAAATTAAGCCAGTCCTGAAACAGCATTTTGCATTTGGGCGGGGATAATTGCATTCCAAACATATTTAAATTGGTGCTAAAGTAGTTAGAAGATTCTGCATTTTATCAGCGACTTCACCCAATAGAACTAAGACACCTGCATATTTTCAGTCAGCAAGTTTATCTCCTGAAAGGTCAACCCCAGAGTAATAAGACGACGAAAACGTTAATTTTAGAAGTATGTCGATGATAAAATTAAATAAAAATGGAGATAGCGGACAACCTTGACGAACACCACTTAAAGTGATCAATTTTGATGACGATATGCCATAAGCTCTAACACGACATGTGGTGTTTGAGCAGAGGTTGTATGAGGTTAATGTAATTCTACGGTACGCATCTCAATGACAAACATTGCCACATGACCTCACGATCAATAGAGTCAAACATCACCTTATTGTCCAAGAATACGGCTACTGTTGGGTATCTGAAAGTGTGCCTATGTTCCAGAACCTGCCTAAGTGTGAATATTTGGTCTATACAACCACGTCCAGGTCTGAAACCACCTTCGTTTTCTCGAGTTTGCTCTTCACAAACTTTAGTTAGAGATCGAAGAATTATTGAAGCTAATATTTTAGACACTATGTTCGTTAAACTGATTCTTCAGTAATCGTCACACGTGGACTTCTGTCCTTTCTTATAGACCTGAATGGTTAGTGTTTGAGACCAGTCAAATGGGATTACGTCCAGTTCCCAAATTTTAGCCAAGATCTCAGTTAATCTCGCTGCTAAAACTGGACCACCGTCCTTAAATATCTCAGGAATTAATCTATTAGGTCTTGCTGCTCTCCCTCGCTATAAAATCCCAATAGCCTTTTCAACCTCACTAAGACTTGGGGGACCAATATTAGTTTGCCATTCAGATTGTTTAGGGATTATGGGCAACAGGGTTGACACCGACGGCCAGTTGAACTGTTCCCTAAAGTGTTTTGCCCATCGGTCTAATCTTCTGGATTGACAGTGGATAGTGGAACCATTTTTTTCGGAGATAGTTTCACTTACAGTTGGGTTTCTGATACCCATTTCCTTGATAAGTCTGAACAGTTGCTTACTGTTACCTATTACCACTGCCTTTTCCATCTCTTTAGCTTTCGCCACCCACCACTACTCACGACCATTGCGTAAGCTTTTAATCAGTTTGTGTGTAAGTTGCCTTCGTTCCTCATTGTGTTCAGAACCAGATGGGATGTGTTGCCGAGCATCTATCATCAGTTCAGTAGATGCAGCTGAAATCCACTGAGTTTTCCTAACCTTTTGGACTAGTTTATCAGTGGATATTACAGCTCTTTCAACAGCTTTCTGGATATCATTCCAGGCTAGCTCAAGAAAAGTACGGTTTGCACCGTTTACTAATTGGTTTTTTAGTTGTTCCTGGAATGTATTCTTGACTTTTTCATCATTGAGTTGAACTCTAAGGGAAATCCTTGTCGTGGATCTTTTACGTCAAGTGAGATGCAACTGCCTGAAGCCGATGACACACGGCCTTATTATGGGGAGTTTTTGGAGTGTTAGCTCCGTTCTTTAGAAGGCCTTACTGCCGGAGACGGAAATCCGTGGAGTAAGGTGAGGTGTGACATTTTTAGGGTCGACCTTTTCTAACCCCTTCCTTTCGTTAAGAAGGCAGCATCGCTGCAGTCATCACGATAGGCAAGTTCAACCACCACGTCAAGGTAGCGGCTATAGTAAGGTCACTTTCAACGTAGTCGCTTGGGTCCTATCAACATTACAGTGCAGTAGATAAGCATCATATCCCTTAACACTTAATTATCGACCATTATAACTTACTCAATCCTACAGGTCTGTCACAACTGTCCCGAATTAAGTGTGTTTGAATCAAACTCATCAAGTAATATCAGCTCCACTATGAATTAATTTATGTATTGATGTTAAGTGCCAAGTAAAAGGTAATATGAGTCGACCTGGGTTTCTGGCTGACTGCAATGTGATTTCGTAATCGATTTGTAAATGAGCACTTTGGTCAACTTTAATAATTTAGTTGGTGCGTAAGCATTATATTATTGTTGGAAGATTAAACATTGCTTATACAAACTGAACACTAATAAGAACTTGTAACCTTCCAACCTTCTAATTCACATCAGCTAGTTATTACATTATAAACTCACCAAAAGCATTTCGCTTTAAATTAGATATGCACTGATTATTGACTGTATTCTGTCAATATTAGTCAATTGAATGGCGAAACGTGTAATGTTTGTCTGAATAACGCTGCCTTCACATTCTAAGTTCAAAATCAATAGACACCCCCCAACGTGGCTAAAGATTGACCCGTAGACCACCGATCTATCATCAAATGGTAAATATTTCTAAATGCTATGAATCGATTATAAACTAGTCATTCAGATTAGAAACATCAATGCTAAGTACAAAACCTACTCTGTAGAATCAATCAATATTACCATATTTGACTGATGAACCATAAGCATAAATGTTACAGTGAATAGTCACTGGAAAAGTTAGTTGCCTTTTTTTCCACCCAAAAGAACATTATCTAAGTAACACATTTGAGGTTATCCACAGCGTTTTCAGTATAACGTATGATACTCATTTTTGTTGTTCACATAATAAATTAGTGATTACGACATTAAATACATTATTTTAAGCAACTAGTAATATTCACAAATAACTATAATCAGTATATTAATGTAGCTTAACTTGATGTGATGAATAAAAAATGCATAAATATAAAATAAAAGTTAGAAATTGTAATCAACTCTTTAACTGTTGTTATCTGCAAAATTCGTAACCAAAGACAACTATTCTGACTTATCAAGAAAACGGGTATCAGAAATCCTCAAAAAAAGATAAGATCACTACTCATAATCAATCCTATCCGTTAATGCTAACTCTGTTATTATCTCCATTATATTGAGATTTCGCCTGACAATTTAATCTCTATCTGCTCATTGAAGTATGGCAACGTGAACTGATGTAAGCCCGCTATCAAGTTCAACGTTGTTACCAACTGACTGATTTAAATAAATGAACCAGAAAAGAATGACTACATATAATATCTATAGAGAACGTTGCGGATAACCTCGGATGATATTTCTTCTCATTCAATCAATCAATCAATCAATAAAACATGAGTGATATTAGAAAGAAAAGATGAAATCATTTACATTATTATTAACTAATTAATTCTCATTTCTTTTTTATTATACAAATTGATAATCATGATAATTTATAGATAGTTTATGCAAAATGGATAATGTTGATGAAGAAGAAGAAGGAGAAAACAAAATTAACTATTCGAGGTAGATGATAAACATAATCAACAATCATTCATTGGATGTACACTGGAAGAGAGAGAGTCAAATGAGCCAATAAGAATTAGTAGTAGTAGTAGAAGAAGAAGTAACAATTCGAGTATGAATTCATTCAATTTGTGCATTTTATTTCATAATATCAAAATAAATAATTAAAATAATTTCTATTCTTTAGAAAATGACATAAATTAAATGTTGAAATTTCATTGTTCCTTTATTGAAATTTAAAAAAAAAACAGAGTTTAACCTATACTACTTTATAGTAGTAGAATTAGGACAAACAGAAAAAAAAATGAAGAAAGTAAATCCTCTTTGTTTTCGACGGGGAGGGGGGGGGGTAGAAGGAATCACATGGTAACATCAATATACATAAGTTTAGAAAACGAACGAACAAAACGACACATTGAAATAACCATCTTCAAAAGTTGGTTCAAACAGTAATCAACTCATAATGTTGATTGAAAGTTGAAAAAAGAACCAACATAAAAAAAAAAGACAGATGATAACAAAATATACATCTACATATAAACGGATTTTCTTAATTTGTAACATCAACTTTATGAATATTGAGATGTGTGAGTGAGAGACAAAGTGTTAATAGACCAGAGAATGTTTCACTAGCCAATTAATAAGAAGTTGTAGGAAGACAGACACACACACACACAGACAACTTCACTTACATGTAATGATGTGAAAAAACAAAAAAATAAAACCAGGTATTCCAAAGGAAGAAACTTCTACTGGCACATATACAGTTGTCACAATATACATTTTGAAAAAAACAGAATGGTACCAAATACACGGATAACTGAATGATTGAAATTAAATGAAATAGAAAGTCAATACAGTTAATCAGTAGTAAATGACTGCCACATTTCATTCTTACGATAAAGTCGTAGTTGTGTGAGTTGTCACAGGGATAACAGGTCGTCGTACAACTGCATCACACTGTGAAGTAGGCGGATGACGAGAAGTGGATCTACTTGAAATATCTTTAATATTAGTTAGACGTACTATATCGTCTTTATCCTTTGTAGACAAAAGATGTGGTGGTGAAATGCAATAATAATCATATGTTGAAGGAAGTGGAGAAGGATTTAAAACATCAACAGTTAATCGACGACCACCTTTTCGTCCATTGATCATTTCAGTTGTCTTTTTTGGAACTGTTGATGTTGTATGATACAGGGTCTTAGAATGAACTAATTTCGTATGACTGAAAACATTTACAAAAAAACAATATAGAAAATAGGTAACTTTAGATAATTGAATTTCGCTTAAGCTGCATTTATGTTAAATGTTGCTTCAGAAATGATGTATGTCAAAACCTGAACTAAAGAGAGAGCGTAGAATACTTCTGTACGTCGACTATCTTGGAAACTTACATCAGATTTAGTGAGTTGATATTTGACAAAATATCTGGACAAATATGTCCACCTACAGAGTAAGTGAAAAATGCTCCTGCTAACCAAAGGATAAGTATACTTACCAGCATTCAGCTTCGTTTTATAATTTACATATGAAATGTGGCATGTAGAAGATAAAATTCCTAAGTAGTATTTGACTGCGAAAATTTTCATAACACTGATCGCGTTTACGAGAACTACCGAGTAAGCGGTGTTGAGGTTATATGTGGGTACTAGGTGAACATGGTATATCAGTAGTTAAGATTGTGAATTTTCACAAACAAAGGTGGCTAGAATATGTGTTACTTTATCAAATCATTAAACTAAATCGTATCATCAGTCAATAAAGTTATTGATTGTTAACATGAATAGCGTTAGTCGATACAGAGTACATAATTGCAATCTACGCAATTATCGTAAACAATGGTTGGGAATTAGATGGTGTTTCAGGGTTGGTTGCTATGGTGAAAATACATTCAGTCCTTTTGTTTTTTCGAATCTCGGGATATGAAATTTTCACATTCCATTATTTCAGAGAAACATTCTTTCCTCTCCAATCCTTTGTCTACAACTACCACTTTCACTATCATCATAATAAGAGTCCTACTTCTTAGATAGTCGTTTATTTGGCTGCATTAATAGGATGTTGTAGATTGAACTGATGTACAAATGTCTCAGATTCTACGTTGAACATGACAGAGAATGGAAAGAGTGCAGCTGATCAACTAATAATATGACGTCATGATAAGCTACGCACAGTACTGGCCTCTGATGACCAAACAAGACTCTTCTGTTTGGGGTGGTGGTGCAAATCGAAGGCTCGAAATGTTGATAGATACGGACTGAGAAAAACGGCAGTAGATATTCTGTAGGTGTTCTTTAAACTCATCATTAAATGAGAGGAATTCTTAACAAAACGAAGACAATTTGGGTGCACTTTCACAGAACAGTTAGTCAGTCAGTTACAACGTAGAACTTGGTACATGCGTACATCAGTTTAAGTTGCAATGACTCAATAAGCAGATAGAGATTAAATTGTCGAACCGAATCCCAGAGTAGGAGAGGTAGTAACAGAGTAAGTACTAATGGGTAATTTTCTTGTTAAAGTTTATCTTTCCGTGTATGATCGTCATCCATCTCCAACTTTTTTACATTAGGTTTCTATTCGCGTGGGGAATAAACCTTTCGTCGCATAAATGACAATTTAGCTCAATTACACACCATAGATTCCACTGTAAATCACTTTCTAACTAATAATTTTACAGCTTAAAAGAGTGTATGTACTCAAGATATTCTGATCATCATGTCAATTCTGAACAAAATACAATTAGAATTAGTTATTGGAGTTAATCCACATAAAACCTTACTTAATATGGGTCTTAAACTAGTTGAAACTCGAAAACAAATATTCACAGTAATATCGAGTTACAAACTCATGCCACTTAGGTTCACAGTATGATGTAACAACAGCTGAGCGACGAGACCAATGACTGATCTGTCGAAATGAAACTATCGCAGTAATTATCAATTCAATGCTGAAATTCAAAAGTTGCTGATTACCTAGAGGATTTCTTTTTCATTTGATTGGAATGTTTATGAGGCTGACTGTTCGTTTTATCTAGAGCTCTTAACCATAAGGACTGGACATTTTTCATGACTTCTGGAAAAAAAAAACGGAGACAAAAGAAAAACATAGTATAGTGAAACATAGACGATTGTCAACGTAAAATCATATGAAGCATAGCAAAAAAGTTAAACGAAATAAATGAAGTTTTAAATAACGAATTGTCTGTAATTAGATAACCACTGCACACCTAAAGTTTCGTCAGGAATTGACCACAGGACCCTTGAATTTCTCAACGTGCCTTTAACCTTAAAACCGCTAAGAAGGCCGGTATACATTTCAAAGTTGAGTCAATTTGAGATAATCGGAGTTACCAGTGAGGTTCAACTGTGTCGGATGAGATAGAACTATCATTGATGGAAATAAATAAGTTCGCACAATATTGGAAATTTATTGAAGCTAAAATGTAAACCATCGAATACCGATTCAATGGTCTGAATGTTGTGTTTCCTCGAGATGAGTGAATGTCTTAAATCCAGCCCGTAGGGAGATACGAATGTGCACTGCTATCTAACTGTCTCAAATTAAGACAAAACAGATTCCTAATGATATGAAACCTCCACTTCAACTATCTCCACAACATCCAATAAAAAAATAATCGAATAAACGAAACACTGTTGCTCATTGTTATAAGAATGTGTACCCAAAGTGTAATACTATTTAGTAACATAAACGAAGGAAATTATAACAAAAGGCCTTTAAAATGCTCTTAGGTTATCAAAGACTCGCTTATAAATTTCTATTTCAGGTCCTACTGACAAAAATATTCTTTCACACTGTGGACAATTAAGAAGTGGTAATAATCCAGAAATCTCTAACAGAACTTGAGCTAATCATATTGAATGATTTACTTTCTACTTAATATTACTTTTATCAGTATGATTATTGCTCCTCCCAGTGACTTTGAGTTCCTTCATATATGCCATAAGTTATAACAATATAGATTAACGAGATGCTATCTCATATCACCTGGAAATGTCGAAACGAAGGGCTAAAGTAACATGTTCAATAGCTAAAACTCTAGAATTTCGTACTTTGTATGTTAAAAATGAGCATACCGTAGAATCCGAGCATAATCATTTACTTGAGCTTACCTGACTACCATAGGAAGACGATATATCTTTTGCATAATTCACAGCGTAACAGGCATTCCTTAAAGTAGTTTTATATCGATCGCCAGTTATGAACTGTCTGTATTAATAGTAAAGTAAGAACTTGGGAAGATAAAGATATACAATGTCAACATATCGTTTCTTTTTATGTAACCTCTTATTGGTTGTAGTATAGGTTTAGTAAAAGACTGAGTTCTACAGAGAGATTTCTGACTTCATAAGGCTCAAATATAGTGATCGTAGCTGATGATTTAAATATACAAATAGACATGGTGTATAGCTAGCACATGCGTGGATCTTTGGGCAAGCCCGATCAAGTAGACAGACAACAATAACAGTTTTATGCAACTATACTCAGACAACTTTAAGCATAAGATAATGTATATTAAAAAGATCACTAGTAGGTTATCAGTTCGTTTGTCGAAAGCCACCTAGTACTTCGTACAAGTGTATACTGACTCAAATCGCCACACTACTTGAGTACAAGAAGACGAAATAATCAGAACAAATACAAAAGTAGAAACTGTGGTCTCGGTGATGATGAGAAAAGGATTATACATATAGTATATGATTTCAGAGGCAACAGATAAATTTGATGAGTGCTGAAGTATAAAATAATTTTGAAACTTAAGGTTTATAAGAAGACAAAGAGGGAATACATCAACATTATGTAAACATCACAGCTTCCCCAACCATAAGTCATAACAATCGCATGAATCCAAGTCAGATAATCAACATATACCATCACCCTCAAGGCTCAAACAAGTAGTTGGACTTAGTGCATGAAACTGAGAATGATTGTTAAAAAGAAGCACATAGTCAATATTTGATGATTAATAAAGGTTAAACTAGAAAGTGATCACTTTATTAGTTGGAAAACAGAATACTCTACTAAACATTCACCTTTATTCAATTCATCTTCATTATTGAATCTTTCTATATTCAAGTTAGAATGAGATTTAAACTGCTCTTGATCAGATGACTGTTGAACTGAAAATATCATCGGTTAGTTTATCCTGTACACAAAAGGAATTATTAATTAACTCTGGTTGTTGAGTATAACTATTATTGCTAGAGTCATGTAGAATTGGTTTCTTATTAGAATATTTACTCTTCGTACTTAAATAAAGAATAGCATCTTGTAATGTTGGTTCATTCATTATTGCACTATAAGAGAATGTATTTAAATCAATATGCTGAATAGTGTCCTTTGTAATTAATGGCAAACCATCAATAAGCCAATTCCAATGTCGAAATAAATGTTCAAGAACCTATGAAAAAGGAAGAAAAAAGTAGAATGTGCATATGTAATTTAGAATATCTAGGTTTAAGTAAGAGTTTGGATTTTCTTGTTGACATTCAAGATTTCAGGTGATTGATTCCTGTTACAGCATGTGTATCATGAGAAAATTGCCTCGAATTAATGTTCGTTAGAAGCATGACTAGAAATGGAATCTAAAATACGTGTTTCGTTTTATTGTAGACTAGTCAGGCCAAACATACACATCTCAGTGTTATTTAGAACGAGACATTAATTAAACACTTTCCACTAAGGCTGCAGAGTGAAGAGAGCTACTAACTTGTTGAGAAACGAATTTGCGAGTAAAAACTAATCAACTGAACTCTTAAATATTTGTAACATGAAGGTGCAAACACACACAAATGAGTAACTTCCCCTGTACTAAAATTTCCAGTTTTCACTTCGCCACCTAATGGGGTTGTAAATGCGTATTACAGGGTGGACAGTCAGTCCTAAACAATACAGAGCTTCCCATATGTGTTAGCTCGAGTCCCTATATTATATCAGCACGATGAAATCAACTTACCAAAACTAATACGGGGAAACAGTTCTACAAGGAATGCGAAGGTACGCAGAATAATGGAACCTAAGATTTAAAAGAAGAATAACGAGTAAGTGTAAATGTGTCACTGCTAATTATTGTGAGTCATGACTGCAACTACTGGTCTCAGTTACCTAGCGGATCTCAAACAGTTAGCATGCATTTACAAGCACTGTTAAGACCAACAGTTTTAAGTGACTTCAAAGGGTGATACCACATTTAGATTTGGCTGATTGTAGGTTCCTTTCATCCTACTCTAACTCTAGACAACACTGTGTTGACGTAGATGATGGGTAAACATATATAACTCACGTCACAAACACTTCACAACCTCTTCAACTGACTTTGTGGCGAATCACACATTAACATCGGTCAACCTTAGTTATTTAAAGAAAAAGTTTAGCTTATAAAATATTTTCATTAGTGAATGCACACCTCATTTAGCTTCGAAAGTCTTGATGAATTTCCAAAGAAAACAGGACCGAAACATATAGCTATACATTGATATGATACTGAATTACGATGCTCATATGAAACAACTCTGGTTATGTGATTTATAATATAGCATAATGTTGCCCAACGCCAAACACAAAATGAATGTTTCGAAACCATAAACTTTTCTTTCTTAGATTTGTTCACTTCTTTAGATTGTAGATGAGAGATCTGAGGAGATATTGGTGACGATATAGATGACTTGAGTAGATCACTACCACTACTACTAGTGAAATTCAATCCAGTAAATTGAAAAGGATGATATTCAATAGAGGAATCATTTGGGGACGAAGGATTATAGTGTACATCTATAGGCATTGCATTTAAAGTTGTAATGTCGAAAGCCTAAAAAGAATATAAAAGGGAAAAAAAATTATATATATATATATATATATATATATATATATATAGGGTGCTTCTGGGAGGCAGTCGGGAAGAATCCCTTGGTAGGTTCTCTAAAGATTCCAGGTGTGTCTGACTGACGAATACTAGTCAATATGAAACCTAGTGATAGTACAGTGCCCTGAAGATACCTACCCCCCCCCAAATAGAAAAAGCCACTTTCAATCACTTCGAGTAGTGACCAAATTGGTGCCTGATCGGTAGGATTTGATAATTATTACATTTGTTTGTATTGTAAATTAACTAGAGGACCAAATGTCTTTTACGAATCCGAACTCGAGTCACCCAACTTGACAGTTCCTAACCAACATCATAGAAATATTTGGGCTTTTGTAGGAAGAGCGAAGTAGTAAGTCAAATCACAATAATAGTGCCATATTTTTTGGAGTAAGAAGAAGAATAGCTAATACAGTAGTGTTATTAAGACGTTTGTCACTATTCTGTTTATTTATCATTAGATAAATAAAACGAACAACTATTGAATGACACGTATTCATGATGTAGTGCTGCTAGGAAATTCGGAATCGGATAATATCTTTTCTTTTCATTTCAACGCACATACTTGTAAATATAACCAGAAGGTAACTAGCGGCGATGTTTCCAGATAGACACTAAGTAGGCCTTCTACCTCAAATATGACAGTAACTGGTGGAAAGAAGAAACAGTGTAATCTTAATTCTTTGTCGATAGCTATCTGCGAAGGTAAGATCATAGCCTTTCAAATAGAAGCTTGATAAACACACTATCATTAAGGGCATTGGCTTGTCGTGGAATCACTTTGTTGACGCTAAGTGTTTGTTGATGAACCTTGACTAAAGATCTATGGATAATTTCAACGTCACTATCGAGTTAATATTCGGAATGTAATCCGTCTATTATTAAGAACTATTAGTAATAACTAAAACCTGCTTCTCAATGACTACTGTAACTACTCTTGCTGTATAGTAAATAGACACAGTAACAATAAATTAATAGTAAGGTATCACCACCTTGTGTTCATTTCTAACTTCAATTATCGAAATTATCTTTAGCAAATCCCATCCCGGTGTTAATCGAAGTTACCACATGATGTCGCTAACTGAAAAACAAATTTAAATTATTTGCAAGGGTATTTATTCCTGTTATTGACGTCAAGTACTCCGATCGATCAGTCTCTTTTAGTTATCTGGACTCAGTAACATAAATGATGAATTTTCAAACAGAATAAAATACGTGACTTAAATTCTACTGTTAGCACAATCCGACTTTGTTAGGTCTAGTGCCATATAGATTCTGTTCAAAAAGAATATTAAGGTGGTAACTGTTTACTTTCACATTATCAAAGTAAATACAACAATCGGATCGTACAGATAATACATCAGACGGTACATTTTACGTAAGTACTTACATCAAATGCAATCTTTTTCAATTGAACACGAATAGAAAGTAGCAGGTAGGCTAACTGTTTTGTATCTGAAGGATTTGTAATTTCTGGGACAAGGCAGAAAAGTGGTTCCCAAGATGCTAAACCAAAAAAAACAATAGTGAATAAATTAATCACAAATTACTGACAGGTAAAGTATATCATAAAATGTTTTTCTAACATACAAAGTTATTCGTAGATTGGAGTTCATAAGGTCATTCAAAGTAATTTTTCGCCATGCTTGTCGATAGGAACTAACTGGTTAGGATTTGTGCGATAATTGTGATCAATGATTGTAACCAATATGTGGTCTCTAGTTGATCAGAGTAGCACATATGCATTCACTTCACATCTTCACACCCTGTACAGGACTTAGAGTAAAGAGCATCCAATGAATGTCGAAATTCAATAATATCCACAAATCTTCTGAACTAATAACAAAAATTTGCTCACTTCTGACTAATTTCAAGAAATATTTTCCGGAGTGCGACTGAGAAACTGTGACAAGTGAATTTCAACCACGTTGGTAATGAGGTATTTATTCACTGTTTACATTGGATGACAGTTGTGTAACATCATGAGTTCATTGAAGTTAGATATGCAAACCAGTGTAAGCCAATTCAGTGGTCTGAAATTTAAACGAATGTTGCGATGCCTGGCGCTTTAAGGTGTGACATATGGAAAGTTCACGGAATTGCACTGCTGAAAAGTATTATATCCAGTGCTTTCTGGTTCGGAAAATTATATAACTAGAGTCAATCTGTGATGTGAATTACAGTTTAGTACAATGCTAACAGAACATATATGCTGCCTATCATTTTAACATGATGTTCACCAAAATAAGTCTTATCAATCCTAGTATAAAAATATAAGTTTCGCTACTATTTTTGATAAGTTAACTTCTTACAGTTAGCAATTTCACATGAGTCAGACTGCGGAATTCATAAGCATCCATATAAATAAGCCTGATCTTTGTTTTTACGGCCTCTCACTGATTGGCCATCAAACTGAGTTCAAACGTACATTTCCACTCTCTGTCTCTTAGTCACCAGTCCAATTCCATTATGCAATCATTTATAACTATCAACCAATTAATTTAGAAATTAATCTTCGTCTTTATTTTTATGTAATCAATTTAAGAAAATGATTGATAGCCAAGTTCAATTTTACGCCTTTCTTGTTACGTAATGACTGAAAATAATCAACTTATTCTAAAAAAGGAACATACTCTTATGTTCTTTAAAACTCTGTCATCATTTAATTAGACATGACTACCAATCAAATTTTACATTACGGATTATTATTATTATCATTCACTCACCATCGTTTACCAATATTGATTTTAAGTATAAATGTAGGACTATGTGCATTCATGTCTAGTCTTGATGAAGAGCTAATCGAAACGAAATATTTCCATGTTCAATATATGCTTTTACTGACTACATAATAGTTCAATTGGGATGGTTATTTTTATGGAGATTGGTTATTTAGTCGATTGAATATGTCAGAGATTGATGTTGGCAAGGAACAATTGAAAACCAGAAAGCACTGGACAGCTATTTCGTTCTAGTGTGAAACTCCTCAGCAGTGCGTACTTCAGATTCCGCACCAGGGGATTCAGGTTGACGGTGAACGCCTAACCATCTGCACCGCTGGGTTAGAATCCAATGGTTAAATTCCCACTTCCATCAATTTGTGATATATAGTGCGACGATCATCCATTACCACTGGTGATAACTGTCTTACTCTCGACAAGCCTAAACTCCACCAGTAACAATTTATCACAACAGCCTCAATACATTTTCAACATTTACACTAAGCGACTGACTTAGAATAAATTAGGTGTGTACAGAACCTATATATATAGGCTTGTTAACATAATTAAACTAATAACATATTAGCAGTATGTAACTAGATTACAAAGACGAAGAGATACATGATTAGGTGCAGTTTAAAAAACACATGCATGTAAATAATAATTGTTATTATAATGATTATTATTATAAGTAGTACTTATTATTTGAAAATAAGATACAACTTAAAATGAGACCCGCATTTGTTATCATGAAATATGACAACAAAAATTCGTTTTAATTAACATCTTGTTTAAATAAACACATAAAATGTATCGACTATGATAATCTTATTTAAAACATGCTTAGAACTATATATTGAACAACTCAACCTTTATATTACACACATCTATGAAACAACAAGAGTGTTGTGAATAAGTTATTCAGTCACCACAATTGAACCAAGTTGATAAACTACTTCAAAATAGAACAATAAACATCAAAGTAGTAGGAGTAATAGTAACCACAATAGTCATTAAAAAAGATTAGGCATGGAGTATGATTCGAAAAAGTAGTAATTCGTGGAAAGAAGGGAACAAGACAGTTTTCAAGTTCAGGACCTAACAGAGGATAATGAGTTAGTACCGATTCTAGACTATGTAAACTTGAGCCTCCAACTACTGACTATAACAATCACGCGTAACTCAATTAGGTGGCAATCTGGAACTACAGAAACAACTACTTTGTGGACTGATGATACGTTTTAGTATGACGGTTTTCTTGCATCCTACTGCAACGCCAATCATCACTACACTTCAGGGTAAGCGGTGTTTGAGCATACATAATACATGTCTCAGCTCACCTTAGTTGGCGAAGATCCACAATATGATCAGCATAGCACTCTGTGTATAACATCGTCACTCCATACTCAACTGTTCAAACAAACTTGAGTAATGTCCTGAAAGCACCAGTGAATACCATGTTTTAGATTCGCATGTAAAAACAAAGCGGTGTGTTAAGTAGTATATTTTTCCTTTAGTTGACAGACAGACATCTCGCCTACGTTACAGGTAATGTAAGTCGACAAGAACGAACAAGTCTCCTGAATCACATTATAAATAATCACAAGTTTGAGTTATATATTTAACCACTTGTTCATCAAATGTGACCACACGGTGAGTAATACTGAGGTTAGATGTAAAGTGTACCCGGAAGGCAGGTGATTAGACAGTTGCGACATATGTTACACACCATTGTTGAACTCAGTTATTAACTATTGAATTAAGCCAAGACCGAGAATTACCATTATTGGTTATGATGTATTCACACTTTGTTAACATCCTCTAGATGGTGTGAGCCGCAAAATTGGTTTATACCTCTCTTCATACGAATTAGTAGGAACGAATTGGGGACATATGTATTTGTGTTGGTGAGTGAAGACTGCCACCTGGTTAACTTCTGAGTGATAATCATTATCAAGTGGTTGAAGACTCTGTGACATGGCTCAGAATCTGTCACAATGAAGAAGGTGTATTCATTCTTTCTCTTCCATTAAATCCCATTTTTTAAAATTTTCATATGCGCTTTTTTTCCTATGAGCTAATACTTTATTAAATTATATTCTTCTTTACTATCACTAATGCTTCTACAACTTTTAATACCTCGACATTCATACTGCTGTGCTTATGAGACGTGCAAACACAAACTGATGCATATATGGGCTAGGTTCTACGTAGTACAAGATTGACTGATATAAATATTTTCTAACAACCAGAAACTGAACCAAAAATAATATTACTTCTTTTCTACAAAGGCAAACAAAAAAACAACTACTATACATATACACTTACATATAGAAAATATTCCAATGGGTAATCGTCGAAGAAAATGTTTAAATAAGCCGCATAATGCATTCGGTTCACGCCATGCATCTAAACTAAGTATCATACGAACATCTTCAGGATGCTTGATTGAAAATACATAAAAAAAAAGAATAGAGAATGAATGAGCCCTATATATGTATATACAATAGTATATAAACGACGAGAATGTTGGATTACCACCCCCCCCACACACACACACACTAACAATAGAATACAACACGCACACTTCGTCTAACCTGAGGACTCGCCAGTTCGTTGCGTGTAGCCAATTCTTAGTGTTGATGTATACACTGACACTCAAACATAATCCTTATTTCACTTCAAGCTTCAACGAGTTTTTCGCTGATCCACTCAGTTTAAATAGTCACGAATTTATATGCAAGCGTTTGTACATTCCCCTTGTTGATTCCAGTCCGTATTGATTTATGCAGATAATACTTTTATGCTTGAAGTTACAGTGGATACTAAGTTAAAGTTTCAGTGAGAACATTAACACTACGACTAGAGTACAGTTAACTGAAGAGTTCGAAATAAGATAAAACATGAATCCCAGATTCCACTGCTAGTAACAAATTAACTTCACTAAAATAACGAAAATGAGAAAATGTTGAGGCAATCTGTTCAGGATGGACGAAAATAACTGAGAAATATAAACCTACACAAAAATTACTAACTACCTGCAACTACATTTGCTGCTGACTAAAAAAAATTAATTATACGTAGTTTAGTAAGAATGGATAGAATTAATATCACCAAAGCTAGATGTCATGTAAATCGTCAATCAATCGAATCTTTTGGGAACGGTATGTGTAGTAAGCAGTGAGCCATGAGCAAATCACTTTCAAGAACCTTCTATTATGAATTAAGATTGTACTAGCTTTTATGTTTTATATACAGAATCCCTAAAGGAATTGTATCACAGTTGAGAAATATAATAATAAGTTAGAATCATATATTCATTAAGAACTATATTCTTTATGATAACAATGGAAACGCCAAACACCAAAACAGATATGGAATAAGATTCGAAAATGAATAGCTCAAATGAAATGAATTAAGATGACATTTCAACTGTATCAACAGTAGTCTAGGAGAAATGAATATACTAAAAAGTGGTAAGCATACTGAACTTCTGTTTTATGGACATAAACTACATATTCCAAGTCTT
Source organism: Schistosoma japonicum (assembly GCA_025215515.1). NCBI lineage: Eukaryota > Metazoa > Platyhelminthes > Trematoda > Strigeidida > Schistosomatidae > Schistosoma > Schistosoma japonicum. The sequence goes on along the minus strand of CM046067.1, from coordinate 5,357,832 downwards.
AAGATAATTGGTATGGGAGGAACAATGGAATCCAAACAGAATATATCCATCACATTTCAATGTTAGGTTGATAAGAAGTAGGTGGCAGGAAACCCTATCTAGCACTCGTCAGTAAGGAGTACCTAAAATCTTGATGGAACTGATATTTCTTGTTTGGTTCGACCTCCCGATCAACCAGATTTATGGTCTACAATCATTACCTATGAGCTATTCAGTCAGTGAATGATCCCTTGTAGGACTGAAATTTATTCACTGAGTAGTTACCAACGTGATAGTAATCGAATCCTACTGACCAGTTTGAAATATGGCCACTAGACTAAGTGATTCAACATACATTGATTATTTATTGTTCTTTAACAAAGTGCTCTTGCAATCTTAGGAGAACCGTTAATTGAACTTGATCATGAAGGATGTCCTAGAGACTATCATAGACAATTCATCATGAATACATAATGTATAAGATATACAGTCATTTAAACTAGTGACCACATTGCAACTTGATTGATAGAATTCCATCAAAACTAAAAAAAAATCAGATGAAGATTACACTGATCTGTGTTAACTTTACAAACATCTGAATGTTGATTTGCAAACTTAGACTCAAACTAAATAACTCAGTGTAACTAAAAACACTAAGGCGTTACTCACTGAAGTACTGAGTTCGAATTTGTGACATAAAAGGATATCTAGGAGATCTAGTTACAATGAGAATATCACGGGATGGAATGTTATTATTTGTAGTCTTAAATATTAACAAGAAATACCAAACGTTTACTGACATATACATTTATAAACCTAAACGATAATATATGTTGGAGTAAGGTATGTCAATAGTTGAATTGAGTTATTCAATGTATACAATAACCTTGTTTTAGGTACTAGTATAACGTCGCATGAGATGATGAGTCTTTGAAAAAAATGGTTTAAGTATCTAAACTGAAATATTTTATAGTGAAAATATATTCTATACAAAGTACAGCTGTTTAGACTAGGTTGGTAGGATAAGTAGCAAACAACCATGATGTTGCTGGTCAGTAGGTGATTAGTCAATATGAATATCTCAGCCTTACAGGTTTGTCGTAGTCTGATAAGTTCAGTGTTAGCACATAAGACTGTAAAACTATGTGACACAAACTGAAGTTCCGTATGATCCATCAGTCCGTGTAGCATTTGCAAGTGCTTATTGCTGATGAGTGTCAATCTGCAAGAAGCCTAAATAAGGAGAGTTTCTGTTGACTACCTCCAGACATTCAGGCAAGGAATATGACATTAATACAGAATAACGATAACAAAAAGAAATCATATTTGTCTTTAGGAAAAATACATACTGAATTTGATGAAGAAACAAACTGCGCAATTGTACGATGTCGTCCAGGTTTCCTATATAGGCCAGGTAAAGTCAATCCATGTATTTCCAAAGCAATAACAATAGCTTGTAATAGGACTGGAACACACTATAAGAGAAGACAAAGAATAATACTACAGATAATAGAGTTGACAAACACAGAATAAAACACACTATATTTCACTAAAAATATATCTCTATAAATATATCCCAATATATCGCGATTACCTAGAGCTACATTGGTTGAGACAGGTGGTGTATTATGTCATGCTATGTATGCCGATCGGAGGGTAATAAGACCGAAAGTATCAAAATTAAGGTCTAAAGGTGGAATCGCACTGTTAAAAGTTCTGGAATGTGATGGAGGCGGGTTAAGATATAAATTTATAAAAAGAAACATTTGCACTAATGATACCTTCTCCATTAAGAGGGAGTTAGAAAGGTCTACTCATAAAACAATACGCATTAACTAATTGGCATGTATTTTCATCCTCAATAATAAGATGATACAAATTATGAGGTCAACAAATCAAGTAATTGTCCCTTACGCTTGTGGAAACGTTCCCAGATCGCCACCACAATTCCAAACTGTTTCGTTTTTATGTATTTTAAGAAGAATATATCCACTGAAAAAATTTACTGCGATGTAAATGAATTACATATACCAGTTACAGAATCGTGTATCTGACTTTTAGAAACACTAATTGTGATCGAAGGTTTAGTGATACTACCACTTAATTTACACATATTGAAGTGGAATGGAGACTACGTGGCCGATGGTTGCACATCTTAACCACTAAGCTATAGTGAAATTTAATAGAAGTAGCCACTTATCAACTACAAAAGTAGATGAGATTAGGATATTGTTGAAGTCTTACTTGTGTTGTTCTCAAAATACAGTAATAACCTTTGTAAAATCTTGGTGTATTTCATATGATGCAAACCATCAATCAATAATAAATTCCAGCAATCAACACTAAGCCACTGTCCAACTGATAAACGAAAATTGACAAAACGAGACTCAGACACTCATGTATTATTTCATATTGGTGTTTTAAACCAAATAGCTGCAATTACTTACGGGATAGTCAGGGCTTTCTAACTGTGATTCCAATGGAGCGCCAAATATTGGACCAGGAGTATCCAAATCTGTCATATTTGGAGGAAGATCAACTAAAAACAGCAGAAAAACAAGGTCGAGACAAAACGACGATAAGTATGATAGCATTAATGATGAATTATACAACCTGTGAACTGGTTGAAGTTATACTTAACGCTTTGATGTTCATTAAGTGTGACATATACAGTACTTTCAATAATTTTTCCAATTTCTTTTGTGGATGAGTGATGCATTTTAGAGCCATTTGTATCAAACGATATCATTTCAAGTTTCAACTTATACTGAATTTATATTTTGCCATCTGGAAGGAAAGGCTACGCTACGATAACATATTAAAGGAAGGTAATATCTGAAGACGTGTAAAATGAAACCAACTATGCGTTAATAGATAGCAGTCATCCATAAAATGAACAGAAAACTGTGGTAGGTGTAGACTACCTGACTAGGGTCCGTACAATTAACATAAAAAATGACTAAAGACGTGTAGTGACATAGTTAAGATTCGTTCTCGAAGGAGTAATGTTATACACTCTCACAATTACGTTAGATTTCTGAGTGCGCACTCTACCTTATTATATACATGAACACTAACTAGCTGGTCATACACCCTGAGGTAACTTCGCTAATATTAATAGACGTATGCAACTGTGAAAACATGTTCAACGAAGAAAAAAAAATGTTGAGATCATGGAAAATAATTAAACAAAAAAGAGAACTGGAGAGCCGCTTGAGGATTTGCACTCGGGTTAGCTTGCAAAACAATAAATATATTGAAATCTATCCAATACATCAACAAATCAGAAAGACTGTCAGGTTATTGATCAAGCCAGTGGATACAACAGAGCGGGACTTTAACAGACAACAATCAGATGGAATTAATGTTGACAGAGCAAACTGTTATTAGTTTGTAGAGAAATAATCACAAGTAATTTTTCCGCAAAGTTTACGTTACATGGAAGGATGAAAGCTTCTCAAAAAAATCACCTGGCTCAGAAAAGTCTATTCGAGACCATCTCAACACCAGATAACTGCTCTCTTCTACATTGGCACTAATAAACACTCAACGCATTTACGATAACATACACTGGATATAAACTTCAAATTCAGCCACGGGTACTATACCATAGAAACATGGAGATTGTAATTGTGTACATTCAAATAACGTCAATAAGTTAGTTACAAACATTAGCCAATACTTCAGTTAACTTAAATGAAAAAACCCAACGACTTAACCCTTAGATCGCCGAGTTAGCTTGCAACAGGTTTGTGATTAGGCAAAGTATGTTCAGACTGATAATGTTACTCAACTATCAAGTACAGATTTCTGTACTCGGTTTTGAAATACACTCCGACTGCAACTGAAGGGGGTAAGAACACTCCCCCCCCCTTAGTTACACAAATCAAAATAGACGTAGTAAGACCTGGAACCTGTGATTAGGTAATGGAAAGTCGTAAGCCATAACCACTCAGTCATAGATCGACTAATTTAATACTACACAACTCATTTCTAGATGAAGGATAAGCGTCTGAGGATGGCAAAGCTTCGCGATACAACCACCGAGGTCAGAGAATAAGGCAAAACCTGAAGCATTTATGTGAGCTACAAAATCTTTATTATTTCAGTTAAATACGAATAAAAATACATTATGTATATACCTGTCAATGAGCCAACTTTATGATCACTATTTGGAGATTCTGGATGTGAAGCTTCGTTGGCAGTAGAAAATTCCAAACTATTACAATTATTCACATTCTGATGACCTATTAATGAACGTGAATTAATGTTAGCACTACCAGCGGTAGAAATAGTGGTGACGTTACTCATCACTACATGTGTCGTCATACACTTCGTGACAGATGGTACTTGCATTGAACAAACAGCCGGACAACTAATACTACTAATGGTACTACTACTAATAGAACTAGTAATAGTAGTCGTAGTAGCAGTAGTAGTAAAATGATTATGTACACCACCAACAGGACGATGAAGCCATTGTTTGAAACCACGGAGTATTTTATTTGTACGAACTGAATTAATTGAATGAGATTTATCGTCAACATTATTACTATTATCCTTACTGGAGATTGGTATTACATCAGGTGTTTGACTTTGATTACCAAAGGTATCAACTATCATTAACTCGGTGTTGTCTGGTTGAGTTTCACCTGCAGAAAAATAATTTACAAATAGGTTGAAAGCCAAGAACAACTTTTTAAAAAAGATCCATAATAATATAACTCAAATACAAAGTAAAGATTCGTGTACTTGGCTTTCAGTTACCCATGATAAGAGAAGCCTAGTGATATTTGCCTGACTAGTTTAAACCGAAATAAGTAGGGCGAAACTCGAACTTGAGAATACTACATTAAGCCAATAGTCTAAAGGGACCTGATTCCCAATAAATACAAGCAGTTGTGTCAACTGACAATTGTTTAAAAACACTAGAGAAAAAAAACTGATCAGAACTATGTTGTCTTGAAGAAGATAATAATTCAAGTGAATAGAACAGAAAAACAAATACTACCTCAGCATATAAAAATGAATACCAAAATGGTTAACTTAGTAGTATATGTGATAGTAGAAAAAGACTACGCATACAGTCAATAGCATCATTAACAAATATATTGGTTTGATTACCGCCCTCTTACAACACAATCTTAAATCCATCCCACGTTCCATATCAAGGTAGGCAGTAGCTTAGGATATTTCGTACATATATCAGCATAGTCGGTAAAAATTCACAACCCAGTCAACCGGTTTGTCACGTTTGTGAAACATTACCTTACTATCACTTAAACTCTCATTAAATAATCACAGCTAACACAGGCCAGACATATCACATATGCACTAATGTTAATAAAACTCGTAAAATGACAAAAGTACTAACCTAAATCACCTTTATCTTGAGTTCGTGACCAAAACTTTTGAGCATCTAGAGATTTGCCTAAATTTATTTACTGGATTCTTAATAGACACCATATTTTCACAATCAACAGAAACATCTGAATTCATCAAGGATTGATTAATAACATAACGACGGTGTCGTCTATCCTTTCAATAGACAATATGGACTACTGTATGCTGCAGATATACTAGACGGTTGAACAAATACATTTTTATTTATAGAATCAGGTGCATGCTGAATATTGTCTGCAACGATGTCACCTCCATGATCATCCTCGACTATCATCATTGTTTGCTAGAGGCACACGGCGACTATTTTCTTCCAATGAGAAAGAATGACGATTGATTTGGTTTGATTTCACTGGGATTTCAGATAATGACAATTTATGATGAGTTGTTGATAATTTTAACAAAACTATTTCATATGGATTCGATGACGATTTCTTGCGATATGTTGTCATTGTAGCTTGAATAGTAAGAAAACAACAATAAATTTCGCATTAAAAATTTGAAAAATACCTTGTATTTTGAGAGCTAATAAGTTTGTATAAAAAAGGGACATAGAGCTAGATAAGATAAGAGGGTATACGAATGGGAATTTCCGTCTTTAAACAGGTACAGATTCACGTACATATATTCAGACCACATTGAATAATAATTAGGAATTAAGATACGGCTAACCTTACCTTAGCTGCGACATCTAAGAGGCTAAAAGTTGAACTCTTTAGACAATGAGATGCTGTATTTCACATTTAGAGCTACGTGAATATGGCTCAAGGAGAAACGTGTGGGAAATAAAAAAATAATTGCCTTGCACCTGTTTCTAACCTCAGCACTGGTTACTCGATGGTCCTAACAGACACGAGTAATGATTCGAAAACGCTTGAGATCAAATACTTGTAGCACATGCATGTCTTTAGTATTTAAAGACCACGCTCCATATTAATTTAATAAAAGCGAACGGACTGTTGCGCAGTATACTCATTTTTTTAAGTTGGTTGATAGCTTCTCATTTACACTACAGGTGATAGGGACTAATAGAGGTTTTCAAATGTATCAAGACTTCACTCGGCACTGAATCAAAAGAGCTAATCAAACATAAGAGAAGTGATCAGAATTCTCAACTACTTATTTTTTTCTAACATCAAGTTCAAAGGCTGACGTAGGCCAATTCTGAAGTAACAGCCTACATTTAAATTGATAGAAAGGTACACCCCACCCCACCCCGCCCAACGCAAGTATTGCACAAACTTATACAAAATAAGAGTTTAAGCAACAAATATGACATTAATATTAGAACTATGGTAAATATAAATGTAACTATTGACATTAACTTACTATCATTTTGATGAGGACATCGTTCTAACCGTTCAATACAATCATAATCACGGCCACCAGAAAGCTGATGTTAGAGAGAGAGTAGAAAAGTATGCATGTAATGCAATAATGGACTACAACTAAATTATGCAGATAATCACTAGCAAGAATCCAGTTACTGGAAATCAGTTAATTACTGTTGTTATTAAAATATTGAATAGTGAATGGCATAAATGTAGGTACACACCGAATGCATACCAAGAATTTCAGTTTATTATCTTACTGATAACAAGGTAATAACTTTTGCCTTCAAGCCTAAATGATGGAGTGTCTAAATCATGTCTTCTAACCAATTATCTAAGTTGCAACGAAGTTCAGCATAAATAACAAGCCATCGTCGAATCGTGTGAATGTGTGTCATAGAACAATCAAATAAAAGTGAAGCTGAGATTGTGTACCGAATAAACAAGACGAAGAAGACAAATCAGTTGATGAGATTATAAACCTTGATTGACTGAGATAGTGTGGACATGCATTACATACACTCAATTACCGACTACCAAATGTTAGCCGGTGTAAGAGTGAGTTGGAACAGAATTACTAGCGGATAAAAATAAGCGTAGCATCAGCAACAGACGTTGACGACTGTTGGTCCGAGTCGTGTTGGTACATGCACATTATTTGGTTAAGGTCATCGCAGATATCGTAACCAATGATTGAAGACAATCGGTGACATGGATAGAAATCTGTCACAGTGGTACAAGTGTATTCACCTTTCATCTTTTCACAGATACTAAGTTCCGTCAGTCATTATTACACACATTTTAATTTCTTACTGTTGAATAATATCTTGGTACTAAATATACAAATTTAATCTTTTTGTGCTAAAGTCGTGTAGACAATTGGAGCTAATTTACATAAAACTGACTACGAAGTTAAAGATGGATTTAAAAGTAACTAATAACCCAACACTAACTGTGACGTCGATTTGTGGTCAGATATATCTACAGTCAAGATCCTGATGAGATAAACTTGACTTAAACACCTTCTCATTTACTTCCTACCACACCAGAAGTGTCGGTTAGAGAGTAATATGACTAGAGTCATACTACCAGCTTTTCTAGAGTATCATGGCAGTAAAGTGTTTTTTCTCTGACAACCTAGTAACTTGCGATGATAGCTATCTATTCACTACAAAAGGATACAGTTAGTCTTAAAAATAACACAACTGACCCAACCAAACGGACTTCTGTTGAAGACAATGTGATTCGAAAATTAGGAAATTAATAAATACTACCTACGGAGAGGCAGTGGAAAACGAAATCGAAGTAATTGTCGCAAAGAACCAGGAAAATGGATAACAGTAAAATCACTGGTACTAAGGGAGATTCAAGAAGAAAGTTAATTGTAGAAAATATATAAGACTTCAGGATATTAAAGGAGAAAAATAGAGAATGAACTTGTGCGACTCAGACCTAGTTCGGGCCATATAGCTTATCCTAATGACCCAACAGAAGTATATTACGTTTCTGATTAGTCGCCATTCGCTTCTTAGTATCCAGATTCAAAGCCATTCTATAATATTGTAATAACGGGGCAAGGAAGTTGAAATCACAATCTATAGAGTTTAGTCTTTGTGATATCTAAACCCCTACTATTACACTATATTTGTTGAATATTAAGTACCTATGTCATTTGAATTCCTTAAGTCGTAAGCTTTTCATAGACTCATTAACTCTTATCATATCTGTTTCTCTTACCTGGTTATTCTAATCTTATTATGACTTCATTATCCTGACTTTGTGCACAACTCCCCGGCTCCAAGTCCTTGGTGTATTTCATATTTCCTATTACTATTTGATTTAACAAATGATAAATAAAATCCATTCTTTTCCATTCAATAAATGACTCGCTCTTAGTCTTCATTCATTGCTGTTTGTCCTCCCTATCCATACTTCTGGAATAATCTTTAATCGCTCAGATATAGTGCAATCAAACACTGTTTCCAAAGTCGACCAAGTAATAATTATAGTGCAAGCCCCAATGGCTAGTTCCATCCGGACAATCACAAGCAAGATCAAAAACACGTATAGAATGAGATGGTAAGTGATTTGGCATACGTATTATATTTCTCAACCACGTCACAATCTGATGTACCGATTTATCGTTTTTTTTTTTCTAGTACTCTGTGTCAAACCATGGCATTGATTATCGGGTAGTTTAAATAAACGCCAGCAACAATTCGATGCATGATTATTAGTCCCCATAGTAAAACCAAGTGGACTGCAATGCAATACCCTCATTCTAAGTAAGGCGGACTGCAGAAAGGCTACTGCTAATTTCTATGCGTCTTGATAAGCATTATTCTACATAGATTTAGATAACTAAATAGTCAAGATTATCAGTCACTAGGTACACAGTCGTCTATGAGGTGTAGTGACACTATTATCGATTGTTTCAACTAAAATAAGTGAAACAAGGTGGGAATCTGAGACCGAAAGTGATTGAAATTATAAAACTGTTAACCACTGAACTACTACTTCAACCAAATAGTACGTGCTTAGGCTGCAATGCATGATAAAAGGAAGCAGGTTCATGATATGAAGAAACTTCTCGATTGCATGACTAACCAAAATATTACTTACCTGACACATTTTTAAACAAGTCATTGCAGCATTCTCATCTGGAAATACAAATAATAGTTCAACACCAGCCACTATATGAGCAAAACGATAACATCGGAATTTCGAACGACAATTTTCATCCTCAGTACTATGATTATTTTGGGGATCTGTTGTATTTAATTGATAACAATTGTTTAGGTCAGATAAGATTTGTTGTGAAGATTGAGATAACCCAGAATAGTGTGGATCCATCCAATCTGGATGAATACCATTATTGTTAATACTACTACTACTACCAACACCCCCAAATGTCCGTGAAGTAGTAGGTTGATTACTAATATTTGAACTGGAACTACCAAGCGGAAACCAATTAGGGAAGGTTGTTGGTAATTGTTCTGAACGCCAAATAAGACCAGGTATCGGAAGAACTATGCAAGATCCATTATATGATGCTGTTGCTAATGATGATATACATAGTTTATCAACATCCAAAGAATTGGGTGTACTATCAGCAGTTTCAGAATTGTTTGAAGGATAATAATACGAAGTAAAATCATCGTTTGTTAATTCATCGTGTGATTTACATTCATTCAATGTTTTACTTGACGAAATACAACGAAGATTACTTAAACTGGTATTTCGTGGATAGATTATTTCATTGACATGCTTAGAAGTCTGCAATTTTAAGAGAAATTATGATACAGTTTATAATTGGAATAATTGTGTACAACATATAACAAGAAGTACATAAATGTTGATGAACAATCGGAAACTAAACAAGTATATATGAAATGCTGCATTATATAGTTGAAAACAAATGCTACCACCTAGATGTAGCTTATGGTCGGGCTTGTAAATAACAAGGTAATCGAGTTGGACGAAACGCTAGTCCCTATAATTTGCACTGTGGCAAATATGTTAGTTGGGGAGAAGTAAGATTATAGGGAACCCCAAGGCGGAATTGTACTATCTATTATTTAGGAGTATGAGGCAAGAAGACTGCCTTTCCATAATGGAAAGATGAAATTAGGAAAGTAAACCCTAAAAATGGCATATATCAAGCCCTCTCCCCCGCTATGCATTTCTGTAGTGGAAAGATACGTTTAAACGGCATGAAGTCATCTCATCAGACACTAACCACGAAAAGGCCGTATTTAATTAACCTGCAATGGTCCAACACTGGGGTATGTAGTTACGCTCTTAGGTTGCTAAGATCATAGACAACCTAGTTTATATTTGACGTGCCTATATAAAAATTGTCGCAAGGTATAGGGAATCAGGAGTGACTTCAATACTTTTAGTAAATCATAAAAAGTAGTATAAGTTTGTAAAATGGTTAGAAATAAATTTGGTCAAATCTGGTCTATCGCTACTGAGAGTTCAGAATTAGTGAGGATTCCGAATCACGTGGCAATAAATTTACAATGTCATTCGCAAAGACATTTTTTCAAAAACAGTATGTATACCCATGGTTGGTTCGAGTATGGAATAGACTGTTTATTGTATTGTGAAAAGAAAATAGTGAAAATTTTGTTGAAGAAAAATAATATTCCTTCAATTATTACACTACGTCTTGTACTACTATTCCGTTGATATTTCGGAACCACTTAGAGATATTCCGATGCCATAAGAATGTTTAATGTTGGAATCGATAATACAGATAAATAAAAGTTATACTTGAATAACTGTCTTTTAATGGCATGATGATATTATAAAATATCATGATAAACAATGATCTAATCAAACCTAAACATAGGATTCTATGAAAAAAGTGGTCTTAACCCACGTAAAGAGAAAGAAAGAAATATAATACAGCAGTGAACATCGGTTTACAATGTCATGTACCATTGTTACTTAATTTAATAAATAATGACCAAAACTTGGAACATGAGAAATCCATTTCCCGATGAGCATTTGTTGACCATTATAATCGAGTACAGAATAGAATAGCGGCTCAGTAAAACAGTGGTTAAGGAGCATGAATTTCCGCAACTAGATAATAGGTTCGAATACTTCAGTTTATATACTTGGTCAATACTACCAGCAACCACATTTACAGTGTAGTTGGCAAATAATTACCCACAACCAGACCTGATAAATGAAATTCAGCCTTGTGTATTTACCCGTGAATAAGTATATGATTAGGGGTTTATGTGACATGTTATCAAGTTATTCAAAAATATTAAGAAATCACTGCAACTAGAATGTAGACACTTCTGACTCAATATATCCCATATAAGCCATAGTTACGAATCAATAACATGAAGAATCAAATCAACTCTAAATATACATGCAGAAAGCAATTTTAAAGGTTGTAAAAATGTATCTATTAATAAGACACAGAATAAAAACAAACATTAGAGTACATTGGAAGTGAATACTATAAAAAAATAACATTAAAACAGGACAAATGTACTAAATAAACATCGACATTTGACTTGCATTCAATCATTATTATTTTAACGAATCAACAAATAAAAAAAAACGTCATTGGAACCTATTAAGACATAACGATAACAAACAAATGTTGGGTAACACAATTCAATGATTAATTCATTGACATGCTATTTCGAAACACGTTGAGACTATTTCTACATAAGAACAAAGGTTATAACAAAATTTACCGAAAAATGTTCACACAGATTTGTTTGTCTATTTACACGCGTGGAAACGTGTAACACACAAATGTAGATAGAAAGATAAAGAAAATTTATATCAATTGGCTAATGTGTTGTTTGTCTGGTCCTGTTATTAGATGCCAATCAATTTTTATCGATAAGGTAGTAATGTGGTAACTAGCCTACGTGACATGAAAGTGGTCAAGGGGGTAGTTGGGAAGAAAATTCAGTCCAAGGTTTCGTGCACTTTAGCACTCACGAGAAAGGTATACCTACAATCTTGAAGAAACGGATGTTCTCTAGAAAAATATGTAGTAGTGACCAATGTGACGCTTCTCTAGTGCCTCAAAGAATAGATCGAATTCTATCGGTGGCCAACCAGTGCGAATACTTCAGTTCTATGGGGGGTTAGTTGCAGGCTGGATGTATACTAATGTGTACTATTGTTATAATACTCTGTTAGTTTTAAATATGACCAAAGCCCAATATTTGGTGTTAATATGCAACACGAACATGATACAGTGTCGTAGTATCGAGTAGGCTTATTGTATACTACGTTGCAGTGCACTGCTATTGCTAATCATATATTACGGCATAGATGGGTAAATAATTTATGGTTTAGATTAATTTTGTTGCCAAGTAATTAAAATGAAATTAGAAATCAAACGTAATGCAATTGAAACATTCTCAACTCAATACATTTGTAAGGTTTAGAAACCCACTGGATATCGAAAACCTTCATTCAGTGATCATCATGACAGAGATAAAGCCTAATAAACAGGCAAACACACATACATGTAAATAAACTTTGAAATATGACAGCGAATGTATAAATTACTGGATAGCTTAATTAATTATCATAAAAACAGACAATGAGCTCAAATAAGGTGACTAAAGGTAAGATGGCTACATGAGAACCACATAAAGTTAATTAAAATATCAGGTTTTAAAAACGGCATTTCTAAGATTGAATTTGTAAATTGCTCACTTATATAAACAAAACATGACTTGAGATTTAGACAGCACAAAATATACGGTGACCTGTTTTATCATTTACTACATATTTGGTCACATACACACCAATAAATAGTTCTGATATTAGTAATCAATACCCACAATGTAACAAAATGCGTGTTTATGTTCGAAAAATGATGAATAAAAACATTATTGGTAAGACCATTTGGCGATTGGTTTACTCTGTAGATTTGACATGTTTACAGTGTTAATCTAGTCAACAATTCAGCAACTTCGAGTTCCGCGACATTAAAACTAAAACTGTTTACTATCTACCACCCTGCATCCTTTCTACTCAGTGACATGGTGAAACATTGATCAACATACTGCAAATTTATTAATTCTTCTGAAATAATATTTTTTTCTTATCGGTACAATATTAAATAATTTAGCATTTAATTTGATAACATCATCGCGCTGATGTCGTGTGCAACTTATGACCGGTGCATGTACAAATGTCAGATTTTATTTTGTTAACTGATTGAAACATTCTAAGCAGCCAAAAATTTGACAGTATTAATGAATAAACGGTTAGTGGAGTGATTACGACGAGTACTTTACACCACAATTCAACACAAAAGTCAGGAAGAACACGTGCATTGATTACGTCAGTTTCACTTTCAAAAGACACCTATCAACGATGTGCATTTCTACAACCTACCTCGCTTTGGGTCACAAAGAGAGCACAACTTTTAAACTAATAGAGCAACCACGTAATGAATGTTTAAGTTAAAAAGTTAGTTGAAAGGATAAAAGATTGAAAGTGCTGGAGACAATACAAGTAGTGAACACCGAATATAAAGTAGAGAGAATCAGTCGTCAAGAAGAAAAACCAAATGTGTACATCCTAACAGCATAGGACCAATCACTCACCTTGTTTGTTCGTCCGGCTCCATAAAATGCCGAAGATGCTTTGATAAATTTCACTTCTGTACCAGAAACGCACATGTAATACGGTTTCCATGCATAAGATTTATTATCCTGAAACGAAGAATATGATATGTATAATAGAGGAAATACAAAATTTAATATATTTCCTAAAAGATAAGGACACAAGAGTTGTATTAAAGCAACAGGATGAAATCAAAATTGAAAACATTAACCACTGAATACTCTAAGATAAGTTTGAGGATATAAAACTACATGGTTCACAGACGATCAAAAAAAATAATTCAGTAGTATGAGTAAGTAATGTAGAAATTTCTTACACATGTTTTGCTTTACAAATATCATCATTCTCTTTATTTAGAAGATTGTTGAATTTTAAATCGCAAATTGACAACCAATGAAAACAAGGAAGCTATTCAAGACTATCTCATCCTAGTATGAGGTTAAAGTTAGAAATCGGTCGTCGCAAATCCTGGGGGTCCTAGGCCAGATCCACAGTGTTTACTTAAGTGTACACCCACATTAGTCCCGTAATAACATAAAATAAATGTTCAATGCATCTTGTACTGTCTACTATAGTTCAATTCATGATGTTGAATTTAAAGTAAGTAGGATATTTCCAAAAGCTCCAAGAATCAATATCTATGGTACATAAAAAAAAGAATTCTTGGTAGTGAAATGTTGCTCATACATTTTGCTTTGTTTTAGTTTCTAATAAATCTAAATATTAAGAATGACCACCTATTGTATACAATCAAACAGTAAACACAGTATTTCGTGGATAACGATATGTGATTTACGTTTACAACAAATACAATCGATTCGATGAAAATTAAGCCTCTCATTGAACAATGAATTAGTCAGCTTTAGGAAAAGTAGAGTCTTACATACATGTTAATTACTCGAATTGTAGTATCACACTAGTACAACGCGATAGAAATGTAAAAATGAATTCCTGAATACAGTTTACAATAGAGGATGGTAAAATAAGCGGGAAAGAATAATAGTAGAATAGAGTTAATTTAGTTGTATCACACGAACTGATTATGAGCCACTTCATACAATGTCTCTAACCACTGATCGCGATTTACGTATGGAAAACAAACAACGTGGTCTACACCCACCAACAAGACCAAGATCAACACTTAATGACTACATGAACTAATACAACATTTTAGTTTTACCCCCCACCTTCCTCACATCAGTCAGTCAGTCAGTTAAAACGTAGAACTTTGTACATGCGTACATCAGTTCAAGTTGCCATGCCTCAATTAGCAGATAAAGATTAAATTGTCAGACCAAATCCCAAAGTAGGGGAGGTAGTAACAGAGTAAGTACTAATGGAAAGGCATAGAGATCAGAGATGAGATTTGAGATAAAAAGTGATTCAGTAAAGAGAAAATTATAATAAGCTCAAAAACTAGAATTTGGAGGAAGACAAGGAGTGGATGCACCTGCGCCATTGCAATCGATTTTGAGCCATATCACCTAAAGTCTCTAACCACTTGTTACGATCATCGTGTGGGCCCCAACCAGGTAGTCTGCACCTATTAACATGGCTCAGCCCAATTGTCAATGACTTCATGGATTGGTGCCATGTTTTCGTTTGGCCACCCCTAGCTTTCTTCCAGCCTACTCCCACACCAGACAACATTGCTCGTCGAGGTAGACGGTGGTCAGGCATACGCAACACATGTCCTAACCACCTCAGCCGGTGAAGATTCACTACTTCATCAATAGATTTACCGTATTTCCCTAGTACTCTATTCCTAACCCATGCATTGCTTACTCGGTTGTCCCAGCAAACACGAGCAATGTTTCGGAGACATCTATGATCGAATACTAGGAGCCTACGGATATCCTCTATCCTTAAAGACCATGTTTCACATCCATAAAGTAAAACGGATCTGACTGCTGCACAATAAACGCGTCCTTTTGTCATTAAACGAATGTCTCGCCTGCGCCACAAGTGACGCAGGTTGGCGAAAGCCGATCGGGCCTTATGTATACGGGCCGAGATTTCATCGGACACTAGACCGTTAGGACTGATGAGGCTCGCGAGATAAGTAAAACGGTTAACGCATTCAATAGTTTCACCCCCTATCACTAACTGAGGTGCCGAATTAAGCCAGTCCTGAAGTAACATTTTACATTTGGATGGGGAGAATCGCATCCCAAACATGCTTACATTCATGTTTAAGGTGGTCAAAAAATCCTGCATTTTATCAGCATCTTCACTCAGTAGAACTATATCATCGGCATATTTTAAGTCAGTAAGTTTATCTCCTGGAAAGAGGTCAACCCCGGAGAAATCAGACGATGACAATGTTAACTCTAAAAGTATGTCAATGATAAAATTAAATAAAAATGGAGATAGCGGACAACCCTGACGAACACAACTAGAGGTGGTCAATTCCGAAGACAATCTGCCATAAGCTCTAACACGACATGTGGTGTTCGAGTAGAGAGCTTGTATAAGGTTAATGTACTTCTCCGGTACACCTTTCAATGACAGACATTGCCACATAACCTTACGATCAATAGAGTCAAACGCCGCCTTAAGGTCAAGGAATACAGCTATTGTTGGGCATCTGAAAGTGTGCCTATGTTCCAGAACCTGTCTAAGTGTGAATATTTGGTCTATACAACCACGTCCGGGTCTGAAGCCACCTTGGTTTTCTCGAGTTTGCTCTTCACGAGCTTTAGTTAAACGTCGAAGTATTATTGAAGCTAGTATTTTAGACACTATATTCGTTAAATTGATTCCTCGGTAATTGTCACACGAGGACTTCTGTCCTTTCTTATAGACCGGAATGGTTAGTGTTCGAGACCAGTCACATGGGATTACGTCTAGTTCCCAAATTCTAGTTAAGATCTCAGTTAATCTGGCTGCTAAGCCTGGACCACCTTCCTTAAATATCTCAGGGGTCAATCCATCTGGTCCTGCTGCTCTCCCTCGCTTTAAGTTTCCAATAGCCTTCACAACCTCATTGAGACTTGGGGGACCAATGTTAATTTGCCATTCAGATTGTTTGGGGATGGTGGGCAGCAGGGATGATGCCGTGGGCCAGTTGAACTGTTCCCTAAAGTGTTCTGCCCATCGGTCTAATCTTCTGGATTGACTGTGAATAATGGAGCCATCTTTTTCGCAGATAGTTTCACTTACAGTTGGGTTCCTGATACCCGTTTCCTTGATAAGTCTGAACAGTTGGCTACTACTGTTACCTATTGCCGCTGCCTTTTCCATCTCTTTAGCTTTCGCCACCCACCACTACTCACGACCATTGTGTAAGCTTTTGATTAGTTTGTGTGTAAGTTGCCTTCGTTCCTCATCGTGTTCAGAACCAGATGGGATGTGTTGCCGAGCATCTATGATCAGTTCAGTAGATGCAGCTGAAATCCACTGAGTTTTCCTAACCTTTTGGTCTAGTTTATCAGTGGATATTACTGCTCTTTCAACAGCTTTCTGGATATCATTCCAGGCTAGCTCAGGATGAGTACAGTTTATGCCGTTTACTAATTGGTTTTTTAGTTGTTCCTGGAATGTATTCTTGACTTTTTCATCAATAAGTTGAACTCTGGGGGATCCTTGTCGTGGATCTTTTACGTCCAGTGAGTCGCAGACTAATACGCGCTCGCACTAAGGCATGATCTGAGTCTAAACATGTGCTCCAAAACGAGCGACAGTCTTCTATCGAGCCTCTCCAACGATGGCTAATAGCAATGTGGTCTATTTGAGTCCAGTGTTGGGTTGATTTCGAAGGCCGCCATGTCAACCGATGTCTTTCCTTATGCTTATAGTTGGTGTTTGCGAGAAATAAACGCTTATCTAAACAAAGTTGTAGTAACCGGTCGCCATTATCTGTTCGTTGAGCCTCAACACCATATGATCCACCTAGGTGCCTTTCGGTTTCATCTAGTCTACCTACTTGAGCATTAAAATCACCAGCCACTATTACTACATCAGTGCGCTTAGCTTTACACAGAAGGTCAGAAAGCTTTCTGTAAAATTCGTCTTTCATTTCATCTGAGCTGCAGTCAATGGGAGCATAGGCAGAGACAACAAAGAGACAACGGCGTGTGTCCCTATCTTTACGAGTCCTTACCGTTGCATTTAGACGGACTGCGCACAAGCGACTGTCTATTGGAATCCAGTCGAGGAGAGCCTGTTCAGCTTTTAAACTTAGTGCTATACCTACACCAGCAAGGCCTCGAGTGGTAGCAGTGGGGTCCCCGGAAACACGAAGAGTGAACCGAGCCAGTTCCTTATTTTCACAAGGTGAAGTCAAGCGAATGACTATGTTTGGATCCTGTATACGCGTTTCAGAGATGCAGCAGATATCGATGGAGCGGGATTCTAGAGTCATGGCTAAGGATGCCTGTTGTCCTATTTGACATAACGTTCGAACGTTGAAAGCTCCAATATACAACTTAGTGCGCGGTTTTAGTAGACCAGGGATAACGTTTCGTGAACTCAAACCAATAGCATTAGAGACGCAAGGCGATAAAATTATGTTAGAAGGATTAGGCATGGTGATAAGAGAGTTATTAAGAGTTGAAGGTGGGATTTCGCTTCGAACAAGATGATCTTCTGTGCTGTTAGAGGTATGAGGGCGGTTTTCACTTCCTGGCTGCCCACACCATGGAAGGGTGTTTCTTGAGAAACCTGAAAAAGAAGGTAGATTAGTGTTGGTTTTAGAGACCTGAGAGCGTGACCGCAAAGACCAAGGGACAACTGCTTGAGGCCTGTCACGCACGGCCGTTTTATGAAAAGTATTTTGAGTATTAGCTCCGCACTTAAAAGCCCTTAGTGGGCACCCATACCGCCGGAGACGAAAATCCGTGAGGTAGGGTGAGGTGTGAAATTTTTAGGGTCGACCTTTTCTAACCCCTCCTTCCTTGTGAGAAGGCAGCATCGCTGCAGATGCTGGTTGTCCGAGGGAAACATCTTACTGTTGTCACACCCCTCTGCAGTCAGCAGTACGACTTCGCCCTCAGACCTTGAGTAGCTGCTTTTAGTCTCATCGTTCTCCAATCGACCTGCCTGGCATGGTAGAACCTACAGGAACATATGTTCCAGCCAATATAGCTCGGTTGGGTCATCACGATAGGCAAGCCCGACCACCACGTCAAGGTAGCAGCTACGGTCGGGGCTTCCCCACATACATTTATTTCACACTACTCCAACACAAGGAACTGAACTGATAGATGCTCGGCAACACATCCCGTCTGGTTCTGAACATGATGAGCAACGTAGGCAACTTACACACAAACTAATCAAAAGCTTACACAATTGTCGTGAGTAGTGGTGGGTGGCGAAAGCTAAAGAGATGGAAAAGGCAGCGGCAATAGGTAACAGTAGTAGCCAACTGTTCAGACTTATCAAGGAAACGGGTATCAGGAACCCAACTGTAAGTGAAACTATCTGCGAAAAAGATGGCTCCATTATTCACAGTCAATCCAGAAGATTAGACCGATGGGCAGAACACTTTAGGGAACAGTTCAACTGGCCTTTAGCCTCATCCCTGCTGCCCACCATCCCCAAACAATCTGAATGGCAAATTAACATTGGTCCCCCAAGTCTCAATGAGGTTGTGAAGGCTATTGGAAACTTAAAGCGAGGGAGAGCAGCAGGACCAGATGGATTGACCCCTGAGATATTTAAGGAAGGTGGTCCAGGCTTAGCAGCCAGATTAACTGAGATCTTAACTAGAATTTGGGAACTAGACGTAATCCCATGTGACTGGTCTCGAACACTAACCATTCCGGTCTTTAAGAAAGGACAGAAGTCCTCGTGTGACAATTACCGAGGAATCAGTTTAACGAATATAGTGTCTAAAATACTAGCTTCAATAATACTTCGACGTTTAACTAAAGCTCGTGAAGAGCAAACTCGAGAAAACCAAGGTGGCTTTAGACCCGGACGTGGTTGTATAGACCAAATATTCACACTTAGACAGGTTCTGGAACATAGGCACACTTTCAGATGCCCAACAATAGCTGTATTCCTTGACCTTAAGGCGGCGTTTGACTCTATTGATCGTAAGGTTATGTGGCAATGTCTGTCATTGAAAGGTGTACCGGAGAAGTACATTAACCTTATACAAGCTCTCTACTCGAACACCACATGTCGTGTTAGAGCTTATGGCAGATTGTCTTCGGAATTGACCACCTCTAGTTGTGTTCGTCAGGGTTGTCCGCTATCTCCATTTTTATTTAATTTTATCATTGACATACTTTTAGAGTTAACATTGTCATCGTCTGATTTCTCCGGGGTTGACCTCTTTCCAGGAGATAAACTTACTGACTTAGAATATGCCGATGATATAGTTCTACTGAGTGAAGATGCTGATAAAATGCAGACTTTTTTGACCACCTTAAACATGAATGTAAGCATGTTTGGGATGCGATTCTCCCCATCCAAATGTAAAATGTTACTTCAGGACTGGCTTAATTCGGCACCTCAGTTAGTGATAGGGGGTGAAACTATTGAATGCGTTAACCGTTTTACTTATCTCGCGAGCCTCATCAGTCCTAACGGTCTAGTGTCCGATGAAATCTCGGCCCGTATACATAAGGCCCGATCGGCTTTCGCCAACCTGCGTCACTTGTGGCGCAGGCGAGACATTCGTTTAATGACAAAAGGACGCGTTTATTGTGCAGCAGTCAGATCCGTTTTACTTTATGGATGTGAAACATGGTCTTTAAGGATAGAGGATATCCGTAGGCTCCTAGTATTCGATCATAGATGTCTCCGAAACATTGCTCGTGTTTGCTGGGACAACCGAGTAAGCAATGCATGGGTTAGGAATAGAGTACTAGGGAAATACGGTAAATCTATTGATGAAGTAGTGAATCTTCACCGGCTGAGGTGGTTAGGACATGTGTTGCGTATGCCTGACCACCGTCTACCTCGACGAGCAATGTTGTCTGGTGTAGGAGTAGGCTGGAAGAAAGCTAGGGGTGGCCAAACGAAAACATGGCACCAATCCATGAAGTCATTGACGATTGGACTGAGCCATGTTAATAGATGTAGACTACCTGGTTGGGGCCCACACGATGATCGTAACAAATGGTTAGAGACTTTAGGTGATATGGCTCAAAATCGATTGCAATGGCGCAGGTGCATCCACTCCTTGTCTTCCTCCAAATGGCATGGCAACTTGAACTGATGTACGCATGTACAAAGTTCTACGTTGTAACTGACTGACTGACTGATGTGGGGAAGGTGGGGGCATCAGTTCATGGAGTTACTGATCTTAGTAATGTGAATGGAGGCAGACTACTTGGTTGAAGTTAGTGCGAATGCCGTAACTAATGGTTCAAGACACTGGGTGTTATGGCTCAGAGCCGTTCACAGTGGCGCAAATGTATTACTTATTGTCCTTCTTAAATTCAGAGCTCGAAATTATTTAATGGCTTTCTTTCAATATACTAGTTTTTTCTCCCTAGACAATACTCTATATGCCTCCTTTTTGTTTGTATTATTATTATCATAATTGAACTACTACTTCCATTGATTTCGCGTTAATCTTCCTGTAATGGTGAGATGTGGCTACTTGGGCTAATGTATACATGTGCAATGTTGTATTGGTCATACAAACATAAATACTACTTCTTAAGTTGAGGCACGTGTTGATTGAGTAAACGTAACACATGCTTCATCCAAGACAAGCAATCAATACTCACAACTTTACTAATTATATCCCAGTTCTCATCTAATATTCTGTGCTTAATAGATAGCTTCGTCATGAGAGTTAATGATATTACCACTAAAGGTAAATAAAACTGAGGATTTAAAAACTGAAACTACTTAATAGAAGAAAGCTGAATGTTTTAATCATCACATAACTACAACGTGGTATAGCCAGGAACATAAATATCTGTGTTATTAGTAGTAGCATAAAGAAAAAATGAATAAAAGCTGTGAACTTACAGATCCGCCGATAGCAAGAATTTTGCAATAGCACTGGCGTGAAAGAAATGATCCAGATATATCACACAGTATATTCTGTGGATGAAAGAAAGTAAAAAATATTCAATGTAAGTAGAATATAAGTAACATTCATCTGCACATATGCCTTCTTTGTGCAGGCAGTTAAACATTAAAGAAAACTAGGTGGCCACAGCTTGCCAGTTCTTTAAATCAATACGATTATAAGCAGACTGATTGACGTCATGTTCAACAGTAAATTATATAGTAACATCGTTAAAGTGAACTTCATCGGAATGATTTACAAGAGCGACATTTAAAAAATCATCCTCTAGACTATGTTAAAAATGAATAGTCAATGTGACGAAACGATGTACTGTTAGGACTTTATACACACTAAAATCGTAACTAGATAAACTTAAACAATCAAGATGTCAGGGAAAATGAGTGAACAAGAAGCTTAATACATGTATATACGAGTGAGAATTAAGAAGTAATGGGCACCTAGTAAGATTAAAGTAACTAAGTTAGAGATTGAAATGGCGGGTTGCAAACATGTCCCTGATAAGAATCAAGTCCAAAAATGTTGGGTTCCATAGATAATTTTTAATTCTTAGACGACGTATTTAGCATATAATAATTGACAATCCTAACTTCTGGCAAATCATGATACACTGAGCAAACTTATCCAAAGGTGGGCGACTGATTCATAGCCAACATGGTTGAACTTCAGAATAGATAGTTGGATGAAAATTTTACTAAAGCTTCATGGCTTTAGACGATCACCTTTTGATAATGATCAACATACATAGAGCGTTCAAGTGTAGCATGTTTGAGACCTTACGCTATCAACTTGTAGCTGAAAAAACCCAAATTGTCTAATTTTCACGTTTGTGATAATGTGAATTGTTATTGATTGCCTCCACCTTTTACATGTAAGTGCATTGTATGCGTTTACTCAATCGTTAACTACTGTTTTCCTTTGTTATTCTCTTTATCGGATTTCTTCACAGACATGCTATCCCCTTTGACACATAACGTACTACCACAAGGTAAGACGCGAATCATCACCTATTTGGTGAACCTGGTAGGATGTAGACATAATAGTGACGGGACGCAAATTAACTTCTAAACTGAATAAAGGTACAACAAGAAGTGAAACACTGCTATCTCGTAATTGCAACAATGTTGATAGACTGGCTGGCTGAAATTTGTACTTAACGGATTTGTATGAAGCACTAATATAGTGTAATAGTGATAAGTTTGTAGGTTATTATGAATGACTATGGACAATCACTAGGCATTTTTTCACATTTGTCTTTTCACATTAAGATGACTGATGACAGAAGTGACTTTTATTGTTCGTTCATTCTCTTACTTATTTTTGCTAAGTTCAATTTCATTATTCATTAAAAGTGTTGAATCCAGAAAGTGCGCTACTTACTAAAGTGCATGAAGTTATCCATAATGGTTTCAATTAATAATATTCGTAAAACACAGTGGGATGAAAAACGCTAATTCAGTGAAAATGTATAGCTATAAATGAATCACGCTATAATTAACAGCAATCACCACCTACTCGATGAACAGAAACACTAACTGAATATGCAACAAACAACAAAGTCAAAACTGAAAACATTGCAAATAACATCAGTTTTTATTTTTATGGTCAGACGGTTCAAGCCGCCGCTAATCACGATTATAACGCGGAAATTAATCAGTTGGTCTGCAATATGGCTCAAACGAATAATAAGAGGCCTAACGGTTTGTTGCCTTCTATCTTACTCATACACCAGCCATCATTGCGCAGCGAGGCAGGCGGTGGTTAGGTGTACACAGTACAGTTTCAGTTACCTCAGTCGCCGAAGATTTAAGACCACTTCGACGAATTTGTCCACCGTTATGATGATTGTGGAAGTCGCCAGGTAAAACTATGTCTCTTTATGCCTAAAGTTTGTATTTGATAATAAAAAGGTCGCAACCTAAACATAATTGTAGAAGATGGTTTGCTGGGACGAGATGTCATGTGAGCCACCTAAATGCTTTTCAGTCTGATTTAGCCTACCAGTGTAGGCATTAAACTTTCATGTTACGATTATTATGCTTGAGTGCTTGGCTTTATGCAGGCTAAAGAACTTCATGTAGAACTCATTTTTTTAATCTGTGTGCTGCAATCGGTGGGGGGGCCTTAGGTAGAAACGATCACTTCTAACCTCATCCTTCAATAGTGGGGAAGCCGTGTCTCTGTTATGTTGGTTGCTTGCGGGAAACACCTTACTATCGCCACACTTCTATATAATCAACAGTATGACTTCACTTTGAAATCACAAGTTTGTTTCTTTTAGTTTTACCATTCCTTAACCGACCTGCATGGCTTGGTAGGACCTGAAGGGACGATTGTTCCGACCAGTATAGCCCGGCTTGTTTATCATAACAGACTGACCTGACCACAACGTCAAGGTAGTAGTAACGATCGGAAGAATTTTTTAAGTCTAACTATATTCATGGTACGCACTAATAAGATAATTATCAAAACAAGACCTAACTTTTTTAGATTGGTTGAACAGATTGATTGACTATAGGTATAATCCATGTCATTGGGCTGATTACATGATAATGATGATATACAACATTACGATCATGCAAATGTCACAATACATAGTATTATATATACATCTGACAGATAGATGGGTATATGTAGGAGGAAGGGGGGAGTTAAGAAGAAAGATTAAAAGAATGACATTTTTGATCGCAAAAATTGTAAGTAAACTGACAATGGTAAAAACTAAGGTGAAAAGGATTAAGATTAATTTTTTTTCAAAAAATAAAATAACACTAATGTTAAGACGTTGTTTTCAGCTATATCATCACAACATATACCAAATCGTAACATTTTTCAAAATTGAGATTTAAGTCAATTGTTTTTCTAGATAGAATGGCCAGTCACATTTAATCGACTCCTGAACCATATACCGATTGAAGTTAAATTTGTTGTATTAGCAAGGTGATCGAAAGTAGTAATAAAATTATGATAGTGATTGTTCCCTCCTCTCTCTCTCTCTCTCACCAAATGTCTACACTGAATATGTTTCTTGAAGCACCTGAAAAAAACTGGGTCGGTATTAGTCTTAGGAGCCTGAAGGTATGACCGTAGAGTTCATAGTAAGACGGAGCAATTTTCGATGTGCTAGCTAGATCTTATTGCTGGAATGGGGTGACATTTGTAATTTTATAAAGGAATTACTTTTACTCCCTTACTTCAGTTGTAAAAAGGCATCATCTCTGTGAATCTTAGTTGTCTGAAGAGAGAACCCCACTAAAGATATATCTCCTTGTGCAGAAAATAATATGACTTTGCTATCAACTGTTCTTCATCCAACCTGTCTGGAATAGAAAGATCTAAAGTAACAGTTGTCCTAGTCAATGTATCGGGGAAGTTGTACCACTTTTAAGGAAGCAAATATAAAGAGAAAAGTCGAATTGTGATGTGATATTACAATTAATAGTAAACTGAAAGATATAAATAGAACTTTTAGTTTCAGGATTGGATGTCTGCTTCGACACGACTAAAAAACAAATCTTAAGTTAAGAATGATGGCTATATATATATATATATATTGAATGATAAATGTGTGAAGCTTGATGCAATGAAATCGCTAATTTAAATGACTCGATATCACTCACATAATGCTTTGATGATAGACGATGAAAGGTACTCAGTAAAAAAACCCACCTTAACATAGGTTACTTGTTGTTTCGCACTCATCATCAAGACGTGTTTACAATCTTGAGGAAAACGGATACTCGACAAGGTGGGACTCGAACCCCTACCAGTTAATATCACAAACCAAGACGTTACCACTGAGGTATTCAAATCATGACATAAGAGATAGACAATCTATATACTTCTGTCATACAGGAAGTCAGCCGCTGAACAAATACCTCAGTGCTAAAATCTCGTACTGCAAGTACACCTTGCTGATAGGAAATGACTAGCACCGAACCTAAGTTTATACAGGGTTTTGCACTGATTACCTCCTACCACCTAACAATATAAGATATATAAATATATATATCTTCCTGAACAAGCAAGAGAATACAGAAAACATACATACATTGTTTACATAATAAACTAAAGAAACAGCAAGAAGAATAATTTGAAGAGCTAAGAACAAACACATTAATATATATGTACCAATTAGGAGAAAAATTAACAAACGGATTGATTATCCAAATAATGGGGTTAATTACACAAATTTGTAGAGACATACAGAGATAGGGAGTAATGAGAGTTAGTTTACAACAGATATATGAGAACATGCCTCCCCCCCCCCGCCCAACTACATAGAGTATACTACTAAGTGAAAATGAACTTAATAGAGAAACCGAATGAGACGAACACAATCACAAATTATATATATATATATATATATATATATATATATATATATATATATATATATATATAATTATTGCCATAATAATTACAAAAAAGTACGTTGGTGCAAATTAGCTACAGCATTATGACATACTGTTACAAATGATGGTGATCAATAATTGATTCTTTTTTATAACTCTCTCGAATGCTATCTTTAGCATTTATCAACTTATGATACTTTTGGCATTGACGAGATGCTTGTCTTACAAAGTTAAGAGGAAGAATATATTGTAGTAGCAGTTCGCTATGGCTGTGAAGTATGGGCTATGAAAGGAAAAAACCACAATAGTTGTCTTCGAAGCATAGAGTGATAGAGTGACCAATGATGACGTTAGGCATAATGGACTACGAAAAGATATTAAATAACTTGATGTGGTAGCGAAACTTCATCGACTAGGATAGTAAGGGCATGTATTACGCATACCTAACCATCGCATACCAGGATAAACGATATCGGCTAATGCAAGAGTTGCATCGAAGAAAACCGTAAGCAGCCAGAGTAAAACGTAGGATCAGTACATAGACTGATCAACAATTATGTTTAGCATTTCGATGTGTGAAGACTATCTAGTTGAGGTCCGCACAATAACCGTATTTGGTACTTAGAGGCATGTAGTGACACTCATCAGAATCGAGCATAAAAACTACGCTCCATTAGTCTTTTATACATCCTTTTTCATTCTCTCTTGTTGAACAACAACTTGTTGTCAAATAGATTTTGTCTTGCAAATGTGATGTGGCAACATACGCTAAAGCATTGTTATGATTAGGACGTGGGAATAATTGTTTGATATGAGGGAACGTTTTTGCTGATTGGTGAATTAATCGGACTGAATACTTGACCAACAGATGAATGTTTTTCACGTTTCTTACCGTCGCCAAGTTGAACTTGCGACCAATTACTTGGTTTGACCTTGTAGACAGAGTGAGCAGTATCAACAAGTGTCTAATTGATGCCCTTACGTCTGCCCGATGCCTTCTCAGTCCCCTGTTAGAATTTACGGTAAACTGTGCATGATCACAATTTAAATTACAGAACTATTGAGTGGAATCACAATTTAAATTGACTCGATCACCAAGTAGAGATTGGTGAACTCGGCTCTGAATAACACTTCAGTTATATGAGGACTAGTTATGCTAACAAGTGATCAAAACCAAAAACAGCAAAGTAGAGTTCACACATGCGACTAGGTAATTGAGAATTCAGCGTTTAAACTTTGGAATCTAGGTTTCACAGCAGAATGCAATTTAAGTAAAGGGTTAAAGGTAACACGATTATATAAGAAGATTGTTGGTGAATGATTAGTAATTATCACTAAAACATAATAACAACCTTTGTAAAATATAAGTGAATTTCACATGATATAAATAATTTACCAAGGACGGGTACGTGGACTCCATTTCGAGTCATACATTGTATACATGACGGCTAATGTTACTCTATATGACATAATGAACTGAAATAAAAAAGGAGCTGGGTTCGAACTTGAAAAGGGCTTGGTGAATAGAAGTTGATGGCCAAAACAGTTACAAGCCAAGCAACTTAACGGTCATTTATTGACCGTCTAACGAAAAATTGCAAAATCAGTAGGCTTCATATGCACGGTCAATCAACCATGGACAACTTTGACTCATACACATGTGTTTCTTTTCAAGATACTACATCATACAATAAAGTCAAATTCAAGAAATGACGAAAGTTCAACAACAACAAAACCAAAGGACAGTATGTATGAAATAATGAAACTTAAGATTTGGAAAAAAGAGTAATCGTACCTACGCCATTCTCAGTCATTCCATATAATGTTTCTAACTACTGATCGCCAATAAAGTGTGGAGCACAAACAACGCAGTCTATACCACTAACAACGTTAAAATCAATACTCCACGACTTCATGCACGGATACCATGTTTTGGATTTCCTTCCATACTCTTATTTTATCATACTCTAGGACGAACCAACATCTTAAGTCGAGGTACGTGATGGCTGAGTGAATATAACATATATTTCATCCAAAAGAATCGATGAATATTTATAACTCCATCAACTGATTTTCTATTCTCATCTAATAGTCTGCATCAAACTTCATCACTGATCAATGGACCATTCAACAATAACGAATACTTCGGAAGTATCTATAATAAACTACCTACAGCCCACATAAATCATCTGTTTTCGTATATCATGTTTAATAGCCACAAAATAAGAAGACTTATGAGTAGAATACAAGTCTATAGTTTTGCAAACGAATATCTCACTCGTGACACAAGTAACGCAAGTTGGTGAAAACCTAAAGACCGTATTGTATCTGCATTAACATTCCTTCAGATAAGAATTCATCAAGCTCTTTTGCCAACTGGCATCACTTATATATATATATATATATATATATATATATATATATACTGTTCTTAACGAAGATTTTACTATGAAAATTAAGAAAAAATTGTTTATAACATCGTAACTTATAGCTTTTGGCATACTTTTCAGCATACAAGAGCAAATTTTAAAATAAATCCATGCCTATTTACTTGTTTTTTCATTATGAATGCATAAAATACAACTCTACATATATATCAAGATAACAATTCGGGTTTTGTAAATAATACCATATTCTTTTAATTAACAAATGACTTTTTCCAAAGATAAAGTGTACACAATAATGAGAGAATGTGAGGAGTGAATGATGATGATGATGAATTATTTTGCAAAGATCTAAGTAATACATCGTGCTATCCAAATCATAAGCATTGATAAAGTACAGTGTTACACATGTAAGACATATTAGCTAATGACCATAATAATATTGTTCTAATAACAGCTTATATGACAAACTAAATGAATCAATATGGTCAATCGAATATAAAAATTTAGAATTGGATTATAAAAGGTCGTGAAATAATTATTCGTGATTTTTTTGAATGATAGCTTCTTAACATACATATATAAATGACCTGATCATAATGATCAAAGTCATAACCAAGAAAAGAGTCACTTAAAATCACACATTTATAAACTATCTAGTTAGTGACACTAACAACACAGCATACATCGGTTTAAGATGCCACTTATTACATTTACACAGTAATGAAATTAACGAAAGATTCATGGGATTTAGGTCGTAACAATAATAGTCAAATATTATGTTCGACGAAATCATGAAACTTAAATCTAGATGAATATATGAAATGAATGCACCTGTGTCGTTAAGAGTTATTATGTTAGAATGCAATACATCCTTACAACTGCGGACACTAGATATCAGCAAGTTTCATACAACGTATGACTAGTGAACATTGAGAACATTATTATGAAAAGAAACAGCAACAAAAGCAAATAACTTAGTCATATACACATATCCGCAGAAAAGTTTGATAACTGCCTACACAAAACAGGTAGAACGAAATACATATAGAAATTCTTAATAACCATAGCATTGATAAATGCTACCAACTTTGGTATATATCAGCGAGACGGCAAAGTGACTAATTCTGTATCAATTAGTGTTTGAGAATGTAGCTGTTATAAACTCGTCAACATAGAGAAGACTAATTGTTCTTTTGCCTATTTTCAAGCAGCAAGCATTCTAGAAAACCTCGACAAATTATTTACACATGTAACTCACTATACCCTTTGTTATCGTAACGTTTCTCACTAATGACATATTCATTTATTATGATTATCTTCTAATGTAGCTTAACAAACTTATAAGGAAGAGGTTGATTGGTATTTCGAATGCATTATTATGTCAAACAAAGCTAAAAGGTTGCATAAAATGATGCAAGTATGACCCAAAAGGTCAGAATAGTAGTTATTACGTAGTAAGATAGTGTAAAATAGTTAACAACAATTAAGAAAAACGTGAATTAAACTCAGTCATTTAAATAGGATTACAAATTATAAAATGTGATAATAATGACAACTAGAATAAACTGGAGGAATAATAACAATGACATAGTGAAATGAATCAGAAATGAGAAGACATAATGATGTAATAAAATGAGTTAACTTTGAATAAATGTCAATAGTAAAGATGTAATAAAATAAGAGTTAAGTTACTAAGGTAATGAAAGACTGTTTCATACTAGACACATAGATTACGTTACAAGCGTTTAACTAGAATAGTTTAGGTAAACTATTATCAAACACTTTGAAGAATTTCAAAATATTTAACTGAAGTTCAGTAACCATGAGATGTCTGGAGACAACATTATTTATTTATTCACTCCATTTAATCGTAACATTTTTGGTACATACAAACATGAGAAGAGTACCTGTCCATTTTTGGTTGTCTAAGGAAACATGTTTTATACAAATTTCGCTGCAGGATATGTTTTTGACTTTTGATTGTCGCTGCAGCATCATCATCTTTAAAGTCAAGTTAAGTGAAAAAAGGCTATTTAGTGATTAATGTTACCTTCCACAACTCGCTGTTCATTTACACTTTTAGTTAATAAAGGGAAAGATGAGCATAAAGTCACTTGGAATTCATCGAGGACAGTTAAAGAATCGTTAAATGTCATTCTTAAATAAACCTTTCATTGAAGTATAAGAGGAGCTGTCATTACTCGGATGCCTATATACAATAGAATGATTCTTAATGAAAACTAAACTGAGTTAGAAGTGGTCATGACGACTTAACAGCGTTGTCAAAAAGATCGTATACGATTATTTTAAATAGTTTTGGTTATGTTAGTTAAGTACAGTTTAAGGCATTATCTCCGGCGACGGAAATTTATGTGGCAAGAAGTGCACAACTCATAGGGTCTACTATTTTTTAACTCCTTCCTTCTGATACGTGAGGGAATTTACTAAAAGAAATGCCTTAATATTCCATGACCATCAGCAGTACCTTAAGTATTAAACAATCTCCGACTGATCTACCTGTTAAGATAGGACCTAAATGAACAGGCGATTCAACAAACATAGCTCGATTAGGTCATCAGGATAGGCGATTTCGATCACCACATCAAGTCAGTTGCTGAAATCTAGATTTATATACGCTATATCTGGCGATTATAGAAGAACAACTAACTCAAAACTATGTTTTGGAAGACTATACCAAATATTTTAGTTGCGTGTAAAGTAAATATTTTATTTCTGTAATTATTATGTTCGTCTCGTTGTATCCTACCGTTTGACCTGATGACTACTAGTATGCGATTCTTTGTTGTGAACTACAACTAATTAGTTTTTAAGTTGGATGTTGGCTGGCAAGCGGAATCCAGGACACGCGTTTCTTCCTATATGGGACATATATAACTAATTAATTGTGCATACGTTACCTTAAATCACTACCACTGTCTCCCTTATTTTGTATTGATGTTAATTTCCTAAGTAGTTGACTGTGTGGTTAGATTTTATGTAACATAAAGGAGTGTTTGAAATACAGTATGATTTTGTCTGGTTGATTCATCGGGTTGTATTCTGCCTACTCCGGCCTGGGACTGATTGGGCATCGGGCAGATATACAGGGACTATCTAGGCGCTCTCACTGGAGTTTTGTCACTGTAACTTCGTATGCACAAGGTTACATCAATTAATTGGTCGTACGTTTCAGTAACAACAATTTGACGTAACGACAACAGAGAAACCCCATAGCAATATAAACAATCAAGATGTCAGCCACACAATAGGTTAACTGAAATCATCGAGCATCCGATTAGGTACATAGTTTTCGAATCAATTAGTTTAAATATCACATTGTGAAATCGAATGATCGAAAACCAATGAAGATATTATGCTGCAATACCATTACTGATTAACTGAAGAGTAGAAATGACTAGATAGTTACAGAACGAATGATTGTATGATTACGTAGTAACAGTTTAAATTTATCAAACAATATACTAACCGATTCAGAACGATGAGGTCGTAAACCTGAGCATAAAGAACGAAATTGCAATCGCTTAGTTGTCGGATTATTCGTAGCAGTAGCATCACGAGTAGACTCTGCACAATGTGAACTAGAAAAAAATAGACGTAAATTTATGGTTTTGCATCTATAGAAGTAAAATCCAGCAATTTACAATACTCATATTTAAAAAAATCTTCATATCAACAAACACTAAATGCTAGGGACATTACCCAGCTACACAAACTGATGTGAGTGAAGCAGGGTTCAAACCTGTACCTTAATTTTCGAAATATGCCCGTTTTAATAACTGAGCCGTGATCCTAATGGAATGCAAAGATATAAATGTGATTAATACAGCCCCATATAAAACTGAACTTGGCAGCCAATCAAAGTGATTAGAACAAAAGTTATGATTATTTAACACCAACTTCATTACTAAAATGAAATGAGAGTATTGCATCTCGTACATATACCTAATAAAACTTTAGGATGGAAAGCAGGCCAACAAATATGCAGTATAATTGATTCCGTTGACTGGAGGTATGTTTAGAAATGTTTAGAGATCAATTACTATGTAGTGAATAATTAATAGAAGTTAAGAGGTTGATACCGTCGGATGTCGATGGATTGTTGAAAAAAACAATCGGGTCATATAATGACTACAAGTCCACAGATGACTGCTGTAGAATAGAGAGACTCACGAAAAACAAGAAGAGCGCCACTGTGTTCGTCTACACAGAAAAAAACGCAGTGGTTGCTGAAAACTTCACACCGTCTTTAGAAGTTACCAAGCATGGGTCGAGTCAACAGACAACTCTGATTCTATACAATTATCATATTTTTTGTAAACAGTTAAATCATTTAAATGTACGGAATT
Source organism: Schistosoma japonicum (assembly GCA_025215515.1). Taxonomy (NCBI): domain Eukaryota; kingdom Metazoa; phylum Platyhelminthes; class Trematoda; order Strigeidida; family Schistosomatidae; genus Schistosoma; species Schistosoma japonicum. Next base: position 5,324,895 of record CM046067.1, on the reverse strand, counting down.
TAACTTATTTGAACTGTAACTTCTTTTTAAGTAATATTTGTCTTTGAGGTTTATTTCTAGACTGAAGAAAAGGAGATTTTCACTGATATCACCAGCCATAGTACAATGTTGTCGGATGACAATTACACATTGTTTAATAAAAGAAGGTTAACTTTGCTAGACCGCTTTTTTGTACCATGAACGAGATGCCCGTAGGGCAGGTAAGGAAAAAGTATGTTATGTAATATATCGCTCTGTTTTATTGTATAGCGATGACACGTAGACCTTAAAAATACAAGGGTATTTGTAGGTTACTTTGATTTGATTATGATTGTCTTTGAAACATTGCTCACGTATTGTGGAAAAACCGCATAATCAATACAGATGCTAGGCAAGGATGATGAATCGGATGATGTGGCAGTGAAACTCTATCACCTCAGATGACAAGAGCATGTATCATATGTGCCCAGTTATAGTATACCTCAATGCCTGATGTTTGTTGGAGTAGGAACAGGTTGAAGGGATGTTAGCGATGGCCAAACCAAAAACTCAGCATCAGTTTATGAAGTTATTGATGGTTAATCGGATGTATATAAGCTAGTGTACGCCATCTAAACTTCAATACAACCATAAATATTGCTCTTAATTCTACCACTTAATTTCATCTCCATATATAGATATGACGCATCAACTTCAAATGATCCATATATGAACGTCAGGTTCTGTGTAGCCTGTGTTTAATTGCCGATATTAATCAAAGAAACAGACAGAAGATACTTTCTTAAAATAATTTATATAATTTACCTGTAATGACCAACTTTTGTAGATAACCTGTCTTTATGACAACTAGTTACAACAGGACTTGAATAAGGTGATAACTGTGAAGAGAATTCCACATTTTTACTCGCATTGTTATCACTGAGAACGGAGGGACAATAAGTCATGGGTTGATAATTATTTGCCCATGTCCTGGGATGATGACGATATTTACTGGTTGTTGCTACTGCTATTTGTCTATTAGCTAAACGTTGACTTTCCTGTTCAAGCATATGATACACTTCACCGGCACGTGTCCACAACTCTGAAACAGATTCATTATGATCTTGGTCGAATGATGCCCATAAGCGTAACTTAATAAACCAGTTTTATTGCTGGATGTAGCATGTGATGAGGTAGTAGAGTTTGATTGATCTTGATAAGCACCATGAGATTGTATCGATGAGTCATCTTTGGCTAGTAAAAAACAATAAAGAATAAAAAAACGAATAAGAATAGACAATAAATAATTCCTTGCTTGATGCATTTTACTAATTCTGAAGATTGGAGGATTCTGAAATTTCTACCACATACTGATGACTGCTAGCCAACCAACAAAAATTAAAACAACTGCTTTGTCCTAGTATGTGGATCTTTAACAGTATCTATCCATGATACGACCACGATGAATCAAACGCAAGAATTTGAGGTGAGCGCTAAACCTGTGAGTAATTATACAATGATCAACATCTTTAACTATAGTCAATTTATGATGTTGGGTCACTATTATCTAATGAAATCAATAGGTAACTGCATTAGAATAGACATGAGTGAATTTCATTGATCATGAATTCATATGACTCTGGGAAGTGCCTCTTGAAATCAACCACTAATAAGCACAAAACAGATTAGATTAAATGACAAAAACTCGAGAGAATAACATTATGTATGATATGCTATTGCACTAACTACTCAATTGATATACAGAGATTGAATAAATTTATTGGTTGATCATTTGACAATAAATCAATTATTTATGTCGATTGATTGATAGGGAATGACTAACGTCACATGTGTCGAGTCATTAGTTCCTACTGATAGAAGTTACTAGTCTATGTAACTCGAAATCGTTTCCACTATGTTTTACTATTCGATGGCTGTTAATAATAAGAAAGAAACCCTCCTTGGAATAGGTTTTGTGTTAGCTAGTACTTCTGAGGCAAAGTATATCTGAAATAGTGAGCGAACTAGTACATATCCTGTGACGAAGTTTAAAAACGTAGAGTAAGGTGACATAGGTCTGAATATCGCAGGGAGAATGAATCCCCTCTTGACTTAAGAAACGCCTAGCTGAAAAGTGCCAACTAGCACGAAAATTAGGTCAATACAGGTTTGTTTGCCATCTACTTCCAACCAATTAATAATAAACAGGATATTATAATCGTAATTCGATGAGAAGCAAATCGATCCTGTAGACCAAATAACATAGAGTCGCTAATCGTCAAGATTGTTTCGTAGTTCTTTAGCAATGAATGGTATTCGGAACGATATGTATGCATGTAGAAAGTTGTAGATACGCGATAAGTGATGCGTTACAGAACTTATACTGTCTAAAGTTACAATAATACCAAATAAGATGTACCATATATAGACAGTCGTTCAGTTTAGTCACACTGGAAAATCACTGAATTTAAATGGCGAATTATCGACCTGTTATGAAGAGCAGACCTACTCTCTATTGATAGCTCAAACCCGAAGTAAGGAGTACAGTAAATTTCAGCCTGGAATCTGTTAGAGGTTTATCAATTGCTTACATGATTTTGACAAAGTCAGACAATCATAACATGGTGAGAAGGTTAATAACAATAAGAATAAATAATTAATCCCTATTTTGAAAAATATGATCCAATTGACCTGATACAATTAAGACGACATGATAGCTATCTACCAAATATAAGACGGAGTGGCTTAATTGATAGTGTGGTGGCATTTGAATGCGTTAAGCAGTGGATTCAAATCGCAATGTGGACATCGACACATTGGGATGTAGGCACATCCACCTAATGAGTCCCAAAATGGATGAAATTCTTGGCTTGGATTCTACAGCTAGACACATGACAAATATCCCTAAATGTATACATTGGGGTTGTAAGTGATTATCACTGGTAATTATACCTTACGAGTTGAGTAGCATGCATACAGAATACCGTGTTGCTAAAAGAGGCAAAAAATCTAACTAATGAAGCAGATATGAGCAGGTAGGAACGCCTTGAGTAATAATAGAAGCTTGATAGTGATGCATTTCTCTCTCTTCTATTTAAATAAAAAATGCTGCTATAAAACTGAACCATGTTATAGCTGAGTTCTATTATAAAAAGTGAGATGTGTTGACCAGTTACAGTCTCATCACATTTGTTAGGTTAGTGTCTCACAAAACCACAGTATAGATTCACAAGAATAGTTTGAATCTTGGCATCTTACATCACTTACGATGTATGCAAGATGATTATTTACCAACGAAGGGATAAGTTAACTGCTCAGCAATCCGCTCTTTATTGCTCTAAGGATGCGAAACACGGGATATGGAAGTGGAAGAGAAGCATAGGTTGTGTTTTGATCACAGATATCTTCGAAGCACTTCCTGTGTATCGTAAAGGAATGAGTAAATAATGTAAATGTTAGGTTTAGGGTAAAAAGCAAGCAAATCGATCTATGAAATCATGAATTTTCATCGAAGTATTTCGGACATATGTATTGCTCATTGACATAGTTGTAACCCTTACTTAGTAAAAATGCACAACGAAATTACTTGTATTTGAATCAAAAGCTAATACCGAGCAAATATAATTCTAAATTACTCACGTGACGAATATGGAATATTCAAATGATGCAAATTTGAAACATTTTTTCCAATGTCTATGTCAGCTTGAGATGATTGTTTACCGAAAACATCATTATTATCAACACCATGTAAGTAGAATTTGTCCTTTGAATTATTCGGTCGTGAGGTTTGACCACCGGAGCTGCGACGACGTGGCAGATGAATTATCTTTGGTTCAATAATATTATTACTGATGGGATGTTTGTGTGAAACACTAACAGCAGGTAGTAGTTGACACGGTGAAGTATTTGTAAGTGAACCCGTATGGTTGGCAGTAACAGTTGTTGTACTAGTGGTGGTCGTGGTAGTAGAAACAGCATTAACTGAGGTTAATAATTTTGCCTGATCATATCGACCTGGATGACGAGCGGAAGCATAGGCACGCTTACGAATAAATCGAACTGGAAGTGTACCTGTGCCTGTATCGTACAGAGCAGAAGTTGGATCCATTGTATGCTTTCGAATGATTCCAACAGTGTCAAATCCCGGTTTATCACGAGAATCGCAATTATGAATGAGTGATTTGTTTTTAGTTGGTGCTACATCGTTATCTGTTAAAGAAGGATGCACTAATTGCATTGAACTAGGTGGGTATGAGTTCTCCTTACGAGCTTCATTAGATACATGAAGGTTGTCTGAAGATAAATTATTCGACGATGAGTTATTGAATTTATAAATATTTGAAGTTAAAAGTAAAAATATGAAAATAATTTATTTTCACTTGAGTATTCAAATTTTAATGCGAAAACAGATAAAACAGTGGTTAATGTCACTGAAGCATTGTTCGTGTAATATAGAACGATTGAGTAACCAACGATGAGATGAAGAATAGAGTACAAAGCAATGACTCTGAGTCACTTAATAAGGCTACAAAACTGTAGTAACTAGAGTGGCTACGATATACGTTACATAAACCCAAACACTACTACCTACATGAAGGTGTGCAATAGTCGCATTTATCGGTAAGAAGAATACAGTGGCCAAATCACTGTCTATCTCGACGAGCAATGCTGTTTGGTGCAGGAGTAGGCTTGAAAAAATTTAAGAATAGTCGAACCGGAACATGACACCAGTCTATGCAGATATTGACAATTTATCTGAAGCACGTTAATAGGTGCAGACTACCTGGTTGTGGTCCGCATGATCATCGCTAGAGACTTTGGGTGATATTGTTCAAAATTGTTCACAATGGCGCATATGTATTCATTTCTTGTCCTCCTCTAAATTCTAAGATTTTGAATTTATCATAATTTTCTATTTATTAAGTTGTATTTTCTTAAATCTTATCTTCGATTTTTAATTCTTTCCATTAATACTAACTCTGTTACTATTTCCACTACTCTGGGATTTGGTCTAACAATCTAATCTCAATCTGCTAATTGGGGCATGGCAACTTGAACTGATGTACGCATGTACCAAGTTCTATGTTGTAGCTGACTAACTGACTCGTGGCCAAATTAAAACATATCAATCCATTAAGTTACTAGCTGTTGATCTGAGCTATGTGGGAAGGCGCAAACTACCTGGTTAAAATCTGCATGATAATCATAGCCAGGTGTTGGAGACATCAAACGACATTGTTAATAATCAATCACAGCGGGAGATGTTCTCGTTATCATCCTACGGTTCATGTGTTCCATTGTACCTTTTATCCCATGAATTTATTTATTCTTTTCTAATCATAATCTCTAAGCTTAATTGTTTTGATTACCACTGAAATTACTACCAATAACTTCAGATTTATGCTGGTACATTTAATCTCATTTTGTTGATATAATTTAACAACTTGAATTACAACACGCTTAAATCTGATGTTGATGAGAACTACTTGAAAGCGCATAGAAACCGTCACTAGAACGCAATAAGTGCCCAATTACAAAACTAATCACAAAAGAATGCACCAATCAAATCTAAGATTACATGTATTACATGCAAAGTACAAACTAATAAAGAATGCAGGAAAATACTAAAACAATGAAAAATCAGACATCCAACTATCATTAATAACATTTTAATAGGTGTGAATAAGATGCAACATAATGAAATAAGTTAACAGCATATTAATAAGCCATTTCTCGTTTCATAAACAAAATCAGCTGTACTTACAGCATGTGTGAGTGAGTGTGTGTACGTAAGTGTAAATGAGTATGCACTGTATTGAGTTAGCACAAACACACTCAATTACATAAACTTGTGCACACAGAATGAATGACGTGCACAGAAAGCAGTAACTATCAGCAAGTACATTTATGCACTAGCAATCTTATCGCATATGACACACTAACATCAATAAATATTTATTGATCGCACCAAGTACCAGTAATAGTAGTGGCAGTGATAAGAAATGCAGATTCTGCATGTAAGCGATGATACATAGACATGAAGTAAAACCAAACTCAATGTGCAACTAGTACATTAGACTGTTGAGAGAGTCAATAAATCTTAGGAACAGAAATCCTTTGAAGTGCATACTATTAGAGGTGTTGATAGAGGTATATGTCATGCACTGTAAAAGGATTTCTCTCAGTGGAGAAATTAAAAAGTCGAAGCTGAGTTAGATGCGGTATCGGTTATTTAAGCGTGTGACCATAAAGCCTAAGCAATAAATGCTTGAAGCTGGTTTCGAAAGCGGTGATTCTATGAATAATCATTGTTGCGTTAGCTCAGTACCGCTGATGGACTTACAACTAGCTACAGGAACACGTGGAGTGAGAGAGCATGAGGCATTTTTAAAGGTAACTTTTTGAAACTTATTACTTTTGAGTTAGAATGCAGTGGTATGGCAAATGATAGTAGTCTGAGGGAAACAACTTACAAATCCATACACACCCCGGGGAACAGTCAGCATTATGAATTTGCGACCGGATATCAAGTGTAGCAGACGACAAACGTAAAACCTTGGTGGGACTGTATATAACTTATGAGATGTAGTATTCAAAACTTATTTCATAGGTAAACATTTGTGTACTTCAAGCCATATTTCTAGTATGAGTAGCAACACTACTTGGTAGCCGGAACCAAAATAAGAGAACCGGGATTCAATCCTGTGAAATTTAGCAGCTGATAATCTAACACATTAACCACTAGTGCCACAGCTTCACTATGTAGGCATTTTAAAAATAATTACAAAATCTAAATTAACTGAGAGCAAGGACAATCTAGTACGTATCTAAAACGTCGGTACATAAAGTGATACTCAGTAAGTCTTCACTGAAAGTCGTTACTGAAAAACCTCAAGCACTAAACAGCTGTTTTAGTCATAGTGTCAAAATCCTCAGAATTAAACAGTTACAACAAGAGCAGGGAATCGAAATCGCTCTACAAATATAAATTAGTAACATCATTAGCAATATTAGAAAAGTTAATAACATAAGTTGACATTGATTGATTACTAAGTTGAGATTGACGCCATACTTGTGTGGTTCTTAAGTACTGATGGGATCCTATCAATCAAGCCTCAATGTGATCATTAGTCTTTACACCATATGACATGGGTTCGGATCCTACAAAGGGCATCAGTTCTTTCAAAACTGCAGGTATGATTACTAATGAACACGAAATCTATACCCAAAAGTTTTATTTCCAATACCTCTGTTCTATTAAAAGGTATCAATGAAATATTTACGAATATGAAGTGGTCTCCATGTGTAGAATGTTCCAGGCCTAGGATGACGAATATTTAATGGTAATGAAAGGTGTCGGTATCAGTTGTAGAAAACTAAATATGAAAATATATATGTATACAATCGGAAAATGAAACGATTAGCACATAGCTATTGTAAAGAAAAAACTTTTCTATACATTTTACGTAGTTTGTGGAAGGAGAAATAATGAAACGTTATGCAACAAAAGCTTTGTACACCTACACATACTGTAAACTTGCAGTTTCTAAATACTACTACCATTCAATAAAACTGTATAATTTTAAAATCAAAAGTGTATAAAGTTTTAGGCGCACAGAGACTGTATGAATCATACACATGGTTTGTTTAAGAGTGACTGAAAACGATAATTTATACGTTGCAGTACATTTTCAACATATGAGCCTATGCTGATCATGCTACAACTATGAATAAGAACATAAAACAATAAGTCACCGATTATTGGTCAGATCCATAGTAATAGATGTAGATTATCCGGTTAGGATTTACGCAATTATCAATGACCGATCATTGGAGATATTAAATGTCATTGGCCAAAATTTAGTTGCCTTAATACATCGAATTAAATTTTAAAAACAGAAGGAAAGGAGTGTTTTAGTTTGTTGAGTTGCACATTATGTCCTATTCAGGATTCCTTAGCTGGATGTACCTATGTTTAAGTGTTGTTGTTTACAAATGATGATTCTCAAAGCAAGAAGAACTTGAACTACCTCGATATCAACATCAAAACGTGGATCATGGCACATTCAACTGACAACCCCCAAACAGGATGAAGTGAGGATCCAGGATTCTACAGCTAGTGACGTACTATAAGTACTGAAAACTTGTGAATAAATGCTACACAAAAGTAATCCAGTTATGATGTATATTTAACAACAGAGTGACCAATGCTAGTTCTATATAATGACGATGGGAAACAGCGCATAATAACATGTAGATGGATTGTTTAAAAGAAAAAAACTTACTAGATTCTTGAAATTGTAATGAAACCGATTCTAACAAACTGTCAAGATTTCCAATTTCTTCACTGTCAAGCAATTCCTTGTCAAAAGATTCTCGAGGTTTTGGTGTCGGCGGTTTCTTAGACTGGTTTTGGTTAGTTTCGTCAGAGAGTGAAACAACTGAAGGCTGAACAATATTGTGCACGGAGAAAAGGCAGGCAAATAAAGATGGTGACAATCATGTAAATGAGTAGTGTGATGATAGTATGGGAGATTATAACAAAATGCAAACCACATTATTCTCCATTCAGTCAACAAAAATTCGTGTATCTAGGGGTTTTAGTATGAGTTGCTAAAAATGTAGGATTATCTAAACCGATGTAAATGGAAGACAGGATTCTAACCTGAGACTGCAGTTGAAAATCAAATGCCTTAACCACTGTTCCGCTTTATACGTTTGATATCAAAGATTGGATCTGAACTAAACAGATTTACATCAACAAAATGTTGACATCGTAATTATGCAGGAAATGAATAGTGGTTCCAGGAACAATATACATCAAACACAAACACATCACCATTAGGCTAAAACATATACACCATTTACAAGAACACCAGACAGACAACCCGCAGTACACTCTTAATGTTTAAAATAAACATCATACTTCGTTTAGACTACACCACTAAATGACATTATGGCTAGGATGCGGATAACATGAAGGATCTTTTATCCTCCCTATGAGCGAAAATTTGAGGACACTTGATATGCGTCTAGCACACATAACATGAAGAATGATGTCTAAAGTCAAGTTTATAATGGCACAAAAATTAAGAATAAGTGGTGCAGTTAGAAGTGCAGAACGTCACTTGTTTCAAAGTTAGACCAAATTTGATGAGCTAGATATACGCTTCAACACAAGTTTATTCGGTCCTGGTCGACTTATAACATTGATGGCTTGAGTAAAATATGTAGTTGAATATCGGATAATGTGTATATTAGACATTCGTTTAATGCATGTTAGTTTACGTATGAGACGTCGCCTATAGAGGATGAAAGACAAGTATGGATTGCAAGAAATCAACCAGAGATATCCTCGAAACATAAGTTGCATGTGGTAAAATTATAGATTATGCATTATTAAGACTAAAAACAGAGTTCTAGCCAAGGAGTGATAGTATTGTCAATCAATGAAGTTCTAAACTCCATTGACAGAGTTACCTAGGTTATAAACAACCACTGTCTACTTCGATGTAATAAGCTGATGAAATAAGCTGGAAGAAAAGCATGAGTTACCAAAGAAGAACGTAGTATCACTCCACGAAGTCGTTAATTGTTGGTTTGAACAGGACTGGTTGGTGTAGACTATCTGGTTTGGATCAACGATATAATTCCAATCATTGATTAGGGGCATTTGGGGATACGACTAAGAATCAGACACAGTGATGCAGGTGTATTCATCACTTATTTTCCTCAGGATCTTGAGCATTATAATTCTTTTATATATGTACTTTTTAATTCCTTCTTGTTGAACTATACTAATCTTGTTAATACGATCTCATTGCGCTGTGGTATGCAATTTAAGCCGAGCTCTATGTTGTGACTAAGTGATGCGTTCCACACTTCGAATCAATATCTACACTGAAATCCAGTATTTACTAAAGTAGGCTCTAGATCCTCAGGATCCGACTTTACAACAGTCCATGAAGGTAATTTAGGTCTCGTAAATAACTGAGAAAATCGTAAATAAAGAACCTCATATTAGAAGGAGTTAGTAGTTGAAAACTAGTAAAAATGGTAGGGATGCACCCGCTACTGATAACCAATATTATATTCACTCAAACCATATTATTCGCAACTAATTTTAATATCTTTCAAGTTTCCTTTAATGATATTCACTAGCTTGTGCTTCTGTTAGATGTATTAACTTAAACTTAAATATTTTTGTGCAGAATAGGTGGATATGTCATTGCAAAAAAGGGGAAAAAGCAGTGTAACACTAACATCTGATATAGAAATATCAGTACAAAAATTTAGGCGCATGCTATATTTAGAGTGACATAGATATTAAAAGAGCCCAAAACTGAATCAGGCATAAAATTTATAAAATGCGAAAAAATTGACTACCATAATAAACTAGTCTATTACTTTATGACTGCTTGACAACAGTTTTCTATCAACTTCCCCACCACGTACAGATACGTATGCCTGACTTTGTGTGACATTCTGCGTATGAGCTGACGATGTCATTCAGTTAAGTCAATCAAAGTAGTTAGACAAAAAAGGTTTAAATTTACGACTTGGTAGGTAAAAGGTGAATGACGAGAAGGTTGGCGAATAGCTTTACACTATTTACATACAACCATGAGAAATGACTCCCAATAAGTTACTAAATGCATCAAGTTAATATAGAATTTTCGAAATGCATTGTTTGCCGAAGCTAAATTTTTTGCATTAACTTAATCGATCTAGATGGGAAGTTAATTAATAGCCCATATCTGACACTACTTGACAGAACATGGTGGTGTATACAGTCGATTGTTGAAGCTTACTTATTGGTGAAACTTTCCCATTCAGCTCATCCAACACCAACATAAATAAATTTAAAAAGTAAAATAGTCAGACAGCTAAAACTTACACAGTAAGGTGATAACACCGCTTCTTCATCTTCTTTGTTATTCATATCAGTAGTACGTAAAACTGAAGAATTGGAATCTTTTAAAGAAGTACTTTGAATAGTGTTAGTTATTTTAGATGAAGTTAATATCTTAGAGGTTGGTAAATCGTGAACTGTATTAATAGGGTGATTAGGACTCGAAAGTTTGGGTAGCAATGTAAGTTTAATATTTCGATCACTGTAAAAAATAATTAACACGAATTCATAAATAAAAACATTATTACATTCTGACATAATATACATTTGCATATATTCAGTGAAATTAATCCATCAGTCATTGACCATAGGTTTGGGTTATATTGGTGATACAAACAGTTTATCCTAATAATACTAATATTACATGATTTCGACTTTTCTGTTTCTCATCTTATTAATTACATTTCATTGCGTTTATATAATCCATCCCGACCGTAGCTGCTACCTTGATGTGGTGGTCGGGTTTGCCTATCGTGATGACCCAACTGAGCTATATTGGCTGGAACGCATGTTTCTCAAGGTCTTACAATGCCAAGCAGGTCTATTGGAGAGCGATAAGACTAAAGGCAGCAACCTAGGATCTGAGGGGGAAGTCGTACTGCTGACTGCAGCGAGGTGTGACAGCAGTAAGGTGTTTCCCTCGGATAACCAACTTCTGCAGCGATGCTGCCTTTCTAACAGAAGGAAGGGGTTAGAAAAGGTTGATCCTAAAAATGTCACACCTCACATTACTCCACGGATTTCCGTCTCCAGCAGTAAGGCCTTCTAAAGAACGGAGCTAACACTTCAAAAACTCCCCATAATAAGGCCGTGCGTGATCGGCTTCAGGCAGTTGCCCCTCGGGCTCTGCGATCGCGCTTCCAGATCACTATGACCAATACTAACCCAGTTTCTTTTTCAGGTACCTCAAGGAGTAATATCCTTCCATATAGTGGGCAGCCAGGAAGTGAAAATTGCCCTCATACCTCTAACAGCACACGAGATCATCTTGTCCGAGGCCAAATCCCACCATCAACTCTTAATAACTCTCTTATCACCATGCCTAATCCTTTTAACATAATTTAATCACCTCGCGTCTCTAATGCTAATGATTTGAGTTCACGAAACGTTATCCCTGGTCTCCTTAAACCATGCACTAAGTTATGTATTGGAGCTTTCAACGTTCGAACGTTATGTCAAATAGGACAACAGGCTTCCTTAGCCCTGACTCTAGAATCCCGCTCCATCGATATCTGCTGCATCTCTGAAACGCGTATACAGGATCCAAGCATAGTCATTCGTTTGACCACACCTTGTGAAAATAAGGAACCGGCTCGGTTCACTCTTCGTTTTTCCGGGGACCCCACCGATACCACTCGAGCCTTGCTGGCGTCGGTATAGCACTAAGTTTAAAAGCTAAACAGGCTCTCCTCGACTGGATTCCAATAGACAGTCGCTTGTGCGCTGTCCGTCTGAATGAAACGGTAAGGACTCGAAAGATAGGGACACACGCCATTGTCTCTTTGTTGTCTCTGCCTATGCTCTCACTGACTGCAGCTCAGATAAAGTGAAAGATGAATTTTACAGAAAGCTTTCTGACCTTCTATGTAAAGCTAAGCGCGGTGATGTAGTAATAGTGGCTGGTGATTTTAATGTCCAAGTAGGTAGACTAGATGAAACCGAAAGGCACCTAGGTGGATCATATGGTGTTGAGGCTCAACGAACAGACAATGGCGACCGGTTACTACAACTTTGTTCAGATAAGCGTTTATTTCTCGCAAACACCAACTATAAGCATAAGGAAAGACATCGGTTGACATGGCGGCTTCCACAATCAACTCAACGCTGGACTCAAATAGACCATATTGCAATCTGCCATCGTTGGAAAGGCTCGATAAAAGACTGCCGCTCGTTTTGGAGCACATGTTTAGACTCAGATCATGCCTCAGTGCGAGCGCGTATTAGTCTGCATCTCACTGGACGTAAAAGATCCCACGACAAGGATCCTCATTAGAGTTCAACTTAATGATAAAAAGCCAAGAATACATTCCAGGAATAACTAAAAAACCAATTAGTAAACGGCGTAAACTGTACTCATCCTGAGCTAGCCTGGAATGATATCCAGAAAGCTGTTGAAAGAGAAGTAATATCTACTGATAAACTAGACCAAAAGGTTAGGAAAACTCAGTGGATTTCAGCTGCATCTACTGAACTGATCATAGATGCTCGGCAACACATCCCATCTGGTTCTGAACACGATGAGGAACGAAGGCAACTTACACACAAACTGATTAAAAGCTTACGCAATGGTCGTGAGTAGTGGTGGGTGGCGAAAGCTAAAGAGATGGAAAAGGCAGTGGTAATAGGTAACAGTAAGCAACTGTTCAGACTTATCAAGGAAATGGGTATCAGAAACCCAACTGTAAGTGGAACTATCTCCGAAAAAGATGGTTCCACTATCCACTGTCAATCCAGAATATTTGACCGATGGGCAAAACACTTTAGGGAACAGTTCAACTGGCCTTTAGCCTCATCCCAGATGCCCACCATCTCAAAACAATCTGAATGGCAAATTAACATTGGTCCCTCAAGTCTCAGTGAGGTTGAGAAGGCTATAGGAAACTTAAAGCGAGGGAGAGCGGCAGGACCAGATGGATTAACCCCTGAGATATTTAAGGAAGGTGGTCCAGGCTTTAGCAGCCGAGATTAACTGAGATCTTGGCTAGAATTCGGGAACTGGACGTATTCCCATCTGACTGGTCTCGAACACTAACCATTCCGGTCTATAAGAAAGGACAGAAGTCCTCGTGTGACAATTACCGAGGAATCAGTTTAACGAATATAGTGTCTAAAATACTAGCTTCAATAATACTTCGACGTTTAACTAAAGCTCGTGAAGAGCAAACTCGAGAAAACCAAGGTGGCTTTAGACCCGGACGTGGTTGTATAGACCAAATATTCACACTTAGGTTCTGGAACATAGGCACACTTTCAGACGCCCAACAATAGCTGTATTCCTTGACCTTAAGGCGGCGTTTGACTCTATTGATCGTAAGGTTATGTGGCAATGTCTGTCATTGAAAGGTGTACCGGAGAAGTACATTAACCTTATACAAGCTCTCTACTCGAACACCACATGTCGTGTTAGAGCTTATGGCGGATTGTCGTCGGAATTGATCACTTCTAGTGGTGTTCGTCAAGGTTGTCCGCTTTCTCCATTTTTATTTAATTTTATCATTGACATACTTTTAGAGTTAACATTGTCATCGTCTGATTTCTCTGCGATTGACCTCCTTCAAGGAGATAAACTTACTGACTTAGAATATGCCGATGATATAGTTCTACTGAGTGAAGATGCTGATAAAATGCAGGATTTTTTGACCACCTTAAACATGAATGTAAGCATGTTTGGGATGCGATTCTCCCCGTCCAAATGTAAAATGTTACTTCAGGACTGGCTTAATTCGGCACCTCAGTTAGTGATAGGGGGTGAAACTATTGAATGCGTTAACCGTTTTACTTATCTCGCGAGCCTCATCAGTCCTGACGGTCTGGTGTCCGACGAAATCTCGGCCCGTATACATAAGGCCCGATCGGCTTTTGCCAACTTGCGTCACTTGTGGCGTAGGCGAGACATCCGTTTACTGACGAAAGGACGCGTTTACTGAACAACAGTTAGATCTGTCTTACTTTATGGATGTGGACATGGCCATTAAGAATAGAGGATATCCATAGGCTCCTAGTATTTGATCATAGATGTCTTCGAAGCATTGCTCGTGTTTGCTGGGACCAACGAGTAAGCAATGCATGGGTTAGGAATAGAGTACTAGGTAAATACGGTAAGTTTATTGATGAAGTAGTGAATCTTCACCAGCTTAGGTGGTTAGGACATGTTTTACGTATGTCTGACCACCGCCTACCTCGACGAGCAATGTTGTCTGTTGTGGGAGTAGGCTTGAAGAAAATTAGGGGTAGCCAAACCAAAATATGTCACCAGTCTATGAAGCCATTCACAACTGGGCTGATTCATGTTAAAAGGTGCAGACTATATGGTTGGGGTCCACGTGATGATCGTAACAAATGGTTAGAGACTTTAGGTGATATGGCTCAAAATTGTTGGCAATGGCGCAGGTGCATCCACTACTTGTCTTCCTCCGAATTCTAGTTTTTGAGCTTCTCATAATTTTATCTTTACTGAATCACTTTCT
Source organism: Schistosoma japonicum (assembly GCA_025215515.1). Taxonomy (NCBI): domain Eukaryota; kingdom Metazoa; phylum Platyhelminthes; class Trematoda; order Strigeidida; family Schistosomatidae; genus Schistosoma; species Schistosoma japonicum. Next base: position 5,309,838 of record CM046067.1, on the reverse strand, counting down.
CATTTCAAATCTCATCTCTGATCTCTATGCCTTTCCATTAGTACTTACTCTGTTACTACCTCTCCTACTCTGGGATTTGGTCCGACAATTTAATTTCTATCAGCTTATTGAGGCATGGCAACTTGAACTGATGTACGCATGTACCAATTTCTACGTTGTAACTGATTGACTGATATAATCAATAATTGGAGTTAATGAAAATTTATATCAAGCTTAACGTTTATTATCAGTGCCTGATTGTGTAAACTCAGTGGTCCCATAAACAAATTCATTTAATACTTTCGATACTGCTCATACTATATTATGAATCATCGGATTACAATAATAAGTTAAAACAAGATCACTTTTTCCGTCACTGAGTAAAATAAATTCAGATCAAGAATTATTGACGGACATTGAAAAGCCATTTTATAATTAGCCCGGATGATTAAAAAAAGTGAAGGCACGGTTAGTCCTATATTTAATCATCAAATAAATAAAGGACATTGATGAAAAAAAAGAATTTTGTCGCAGTATAAACCCAACAATATGTGATTTGCAACTGAAATATTGACACATAAAAGTAACTTTTTCAGAAAAAGCTCATATTACCAGTGAGAAGACTTAATAAAATATACTCAAGAACGATTCCGATTACAATGAATCAATTCATCTAAAAAGATGATTCCTCATACAACCCCTACTAAAGTAACTGTGCGTCGTTTAAAGTAATGACAAGAACATTAGAATATACCTACATGCATGTAGAGACTAATTTTCCATTTGACAGAAACACTGTTAAAGAGATGAGAGTGGCTATCGCCTCCCTGTCGCCCACATCGTTGAGGGATTCTTTTTCTTCTTGATATATTTGAAAATTAAATTGGGTAAGGGTTTATCTTATGAACCTAGGGGCGTGAACGCATTGCCCAAAGGACTCCTTGAGGCTGCAGGCAAATGCGTGCTAGTACTAGAGCATGATCAGAATCTAAACATGTACTCCAGAAAGATCGACAATCTTCTATCGAGCCCCTCTAGCGGTGACTAATGGCTATGTAGTCTATTTGAGTCCACCGTCGAGTAGGGCCAGGAGGTCACCATGTTAGACGATGTCGCTCCTTAGGGTTAAAGTTCATGGTTGCTAGAAATAAACCTAAATGTCTTTCAGACCGATTCAAGCTACCTAGTTGGGCGTTAATATCACCAGCCACGATTATCAAATCTGCGTGTTTGGCCCTATGAAGAAGTTCAGAAAGTTTTCTGTAAAATTCATCGTTCACTTCATTTGAGATGCAGTCAGTGGGAGCGTAGGCAGAAACAACGAAAAGACAACGGTGTGTGTCCCTATCTTCTCGAGTCCTTACTGAACTAGTTAGTTGGACGGTACATAGGCTACTGTTGACAGGAATCCATTCTGCTCTCATACTTAACGCAATACCTACACCGGCTAGCCTAAGAAAAGTTACTGTCGAGTCACCAGATAAACGAAAAATGCATCGCGAAGGTTGTTCATTCTGACTGGGTGAGGTCAAGTGAATGACCGCGCTAGGATCCAGTATGCGTCTTTCGAAGACACAACATACATTAATGGCACTGGGTCTTAATGTCTTAGCTAGGGAGGTTTGCTGCGCTGTTTGACACTGAGTTCATAAATTGAATGCTCAATGTGAAGTTTGGAGCGTGGTGAAGTTTGGAGCGTGGTCTTGGTACACTCGTGACATTATTTCGTGGGCCGGAATCGTTAGCACTGATGACATAGGAGAAAACTGAAGTTAGGGATTTAGGTTTGAAGGAAGGGATAGGATAAATATTACGAATAGAAGTTTGATTAAAATGGCAGTGATCTTGTGTGTTGTTAGAGGTATAAGAGCGGTTATTACTTCCCAGTTGCCCACACTGCAGAAGGATTCTTCTTGATGTACCTGAAAAGCAAATTGGGTTAGGGTTGGTCTGAAAGACTTTGGAGCGTGACGGCAGTGCTCAGGGAACAATTACTTAATCCAAGTGACATACGGCCTTTTTGAGAGGTTTTCGTTGTTGTAGCTCCGTACTTGTTGGGGCCCTACTGTCGGAGACGGAAATCTGTGAAGTAAGGTGAGGTGTGCATTTTTAGAGTCGACCTTTTTTGACCCCACCCTACCTTTGTGAGAAAGCAGCATCTCTATCATGCTGGTTGTCTGAGGAAAACACCTTACTTCCGTCACACCTCTGTATAACCAACAATACGACTCCGTCATCGTACCTTATATTTGCTGCTTTTGGTCTCACCGCTCTTCAGTCGACCTACCTGGCATGCAGGACCTTGAAGAACGATTGTAGCAGCCAGTATAGCCCGATTAAGTCATCAAGACCACAACATGAAGGTAACATCACGGCCGGTCGCATTCCAATGGGGAGAATTGCATTAAAATATGCTTGCATTGATGCTTAAGGCAACTTAAAGACTGTATTTTGCCAACGTCTTCACTAAATAGAATTATATTATCTGCATACTCTAAGTCAACAAGTGTATCTCCTGGAAGAAGCTTAACCTATGAAAAGTCAGACAACGGAAACCCCAACTCTAAAAGGATATCTATAAAAAGATAAAAATGGGGAAAACAGATATTGGTGAACACCATTTGAAGTAATGAATTCCGTGGATAGTTTGCCATAAGCTCTGACTTGACTGGTAGTGTTCAAGCAGAAAGTCTGTATACGGTTAATGTACATCTATAGTACGCTTTTCAATGACAGACACTGTCATATAACCTCACAATCGACAATCAAACGCCCCCCCCCCCAGAAGGTCAAGGAATACAACTATTGTCATAAATCGAAAAGTGTGCCTATGTTTTAGAACCTGACAAAGTGTGGATAATTGGTCAATACAATCATGGTCAGATCTTAAACCACCTTGGTTTACTCGAGTTCGGTCTTTATGAGCTTCCGACAAGTGCCGAAGTATTGTTGAAACTAATATTGTAGACACTATATTCTTTAAACTGATTTCTCTGTACCTGCTACACAAAGACTTTTGTTCTTGCTTATAAGCAAAGACGATTTGTGATCGAGACCAGTCAGATGGAATTACGTCCAGTTTCATGTTTCTAGCCAAAATCTCAGTTAACCACATTGCTAAAACTGGACTATCATCCACAAATATATCACAGATTAATTCGTCAGGTCCAGCTATTCTTCCTCGCTTTAGATTGCCTATAACATTTTCAACCACAATAAGAATGGCGGATTGATATTAATTTACTATTCAGATTGCTTGAGGATGGTGGGTAACCGAGGTGTGGTTGAAGGCCAGTTAAATTGTTTCTTAAGTGTCCTGCTGATTGGTTCAATATTCTAGATTAAGAAACAATAGTAGTCCCACCTTTTTCCGAAAGTTTTACTAACAGCTGAATTTTCGATGCCTGTTTCCTTGATAAGTCTGAACAGCTACCTACTGTTACTTACTGCTACTGCTTTTTCCGTCACTTTTGTCTTTGCTACTCACAACTACCCACAATCATTGCGTACACTTTTTATCAGCTTGTGTTTAACTTGCTTCTGCTTCTCATCGTGTTGAGAGCTGGACTAGATGAGTTTCCGGGAATCTATCAGTGCAGTAGATACAGCTGAAATCCACAGATTTTTTTAACCTTTCAGTTTAGCTTACTGGGGGGATTTCCCTGCTGTTTCCATAGCTCTTTGGATATCTCTCCAAGCTGTCTTAGGGCGGGTATCCCTCACATGACCCACCCAGACGCATTTCGGTTCCGATTGGTCTGCTTACATGGGCAATAAAATTATACTTCCGTACAGTCGGCAGCACGACTTCTCCATAGGACATTAAGTGTGCTCCTTTTAGTTTTACCACCCTTTAGCAAACTTTCCTGTCACGGTTGGGCCTCGAGGAACGAATGTTCCATCTAGTATAGCCCAACTACTTCATCATAACCACATCATAAAGGTAGTAGCAACGGATAGAATCACTAGTACCCTATCGAATTTCCAAACGTATGTATTCCATCGTATTAAAAAGACCTAAATGTTATCTAAATGTTACACCAACTAGATATATCAATGCTGTGTAGATTAATTGAACTCATCTGAAACAGAGAGTTCAATTAAAACAATCCTAGAGTATGACCTAGAACCTCACCAAATACAGATTTGTACACTAACACCTACAATAGTGATACTACCAGGTTTTTCGAAAGTAAACAGATCGGAAAAGGTTACGAATGAGCGACTGAGTAACTAAGAGTCCTATGCTACTTTATACTCCGATGTTTTATTTTTATTAATAGATCAACAAATTGTTTGCATTAATTTAGTCAAGCATATAACGTAAAAAAATTTGTTGAGTATTAAGGTTTAAGTTAATTGATATATATTTATTAGATATTTCTAAAAGATCATCAAAAGATACAGACACTAACTAACCTGCCACTTCGGAGAAAATTTGAAACTTCTAGGAACGTCATGGATTTAACAAGTTTCTGATTAATGGCAACAATTCTGTCACCAACATTTAAACCAGATGCTTCCGCTGAGCTACCTTTTGCAACTTTGGTTACCAGTGCAGTAGACTCGTACGGTTTACCTAAAAAAATGGAAAGAAATAAAAGAGCAATTAAATATCTAGGAAACAGGATGTTCAAAGCCTACTATTACCATGGATGTTATCATAACACATCTCACTTTCACCTAAATTCACTAGTATTACAAAGTCCGCTGTTAGTGAGACTGCTTAGGAAAAAGATGGGCCAATGATCTATCAATAAATATTAAACTAATGGGCAGAACACTTCAGAAGCAGCCCAACTTGTCTTCAGCTTTTCTTTAGCTACCGACTACCCTAAACAACTAAGGTGAAGAAACGACGCGCTTCCCCACCCCCCGCACCACAACTAGTAAGGTTGAAAGAGCCATACCTTGTAAAGTGAAGAATAGCAGCAGAACCTGATAGGTTGAATATAGGTATTTTTAAGGATGATGGTTCAGTTTTAATAGGTAGGTTGACTGATACCTTAGCTAAAGTTTGGGAACTTAACGTAATCCTACCTGATCGGTCTAGATCGGCACAGTTTATAAGAGCACAGAAATCCTGTCGTGACAACTATAGAGAAAACAGTCTAAGTGTCTAAGATATTAGACTCTGTAATCACCTGACGTTTATCTAAAGATAAAAAACTCCGAATTCGGGAAAATCAGGCTAGCTTTAGACCTGGACGACGATGTATTGAACAGACATTCACTATCTGTCAAATCTTAAAAGTTAAGCATACTTACCAACGTTCAAAAATTATGGTATTCTTTGACTTGAAGGTAGCTTTCAACTCTGTAGATAGAGGATCCGTGGTGGTTTTTTATTAGAAGGGATACCTTTAAAGTACACAGACATTTCGAAAGTTCGCTATTCGAACAGCACTGGTCGAGATAGTGCTCATAAGGCTCGCCTTGCTTCACAAACTTGAGCCACGTGTGGCACATGTGGGATATCCGTCTCATAACTAAAAAATGAGTATGCTGCCTAACAGCCCGCTGTTTTAACCGATGAATCCAAGATAAAATATGAGTTCCTAGGTCTTTAATCATCGAAGTATAGACCGCACATCACGGAATAACAAAGTAAGCAATATTAACGTTAGACAAAGAGTATTATGGAGGACGTCAAACCAATAATTGAAGTTGCGAATCATTATCAACTGAGATGGTTGGTTCATACATTGTATGCCCAACAACTACTTGCCACGTCACACGATGTCGGCTGAAGTAGGAGTAGGATGGGAGAAAGATTAAAGCTGTCAAACCAAAACATGGTACAAGTCCATGAAGTAACTGATCATTCAACTATGACAAGTTGGTAGAAAGAGACTACCTAGTTGGGATCAGTGTGGTGATCGCGATCGGTGACGGGGCACACTGAGTCACATGACTGAGTTAGTCATTGGTCCAGGTGTATTCACTCTTCGTCTTCAAGATCTTAAATTCCATTATTCTTTCGAACACACATTTGCTTCACCCCCCCCCCTCTGTTGAATTATAGTGGTATTAATTTTTGTAAATTTCACTATGCTGCGTTAATATCGTATGGCAAAAGGAAGCGTAGCTAATTGTGAACTATTACTATAGAATTCGCAGACTACAATTTACTCAGCTTCAGCATATCTTCATTCGCCTTTTGACCAAATTAAACGGTAGACAGGAATAAATTGACTTTGTGCAAAAACAATACAGTATAGCTGCTAACAAAGTCATAGGGAGTCATTAGAAAACTTGATTACTTACAATAAAGTATCGCCAACGTTTGACAGATTCACCTAGTCATGATAAGGCCTATAAGGTAGGACAGATACTAAAGTTCAACACAACATTGAAGGTAGCAAATTACACAAAATCATGACTTTGTAATGGGTCTTTAAAAGCCATCTGCATTAAATTTGATATAACTCATACAAGAATTATTTTAATAATAGAAAACACTGAAATATACATCGGGTCTACATTCAACATGTGATTACGTGTATGTGGATAACTGCCTGACCGTAGTTAATCAATTTACATGCTTATAATCAACACTACGAAGTTCACAGACGCAAACAGAAAGCGCTAGGGAATTATCTCGTTTATGTAAGTTCATTAGAAGGATATTGGATATTAGAAGATAAACAAATTACAGAAAGGTAAAAACAAAATGTTTGTTAAACGAAGCTGTTGATACCAACAGTTCTAAAACAACTACGATGTACTCTTGATTGACCAAAATAATAGTATCAAATTTACCTTCGTCTTTCAAAGAAAATCCTAATCCAAAAGCAGTCTTTTCGACAATAATAGACATAGGTATATCCATTTCTACAAAGTCAAGTTACTTTAACATGATAGTAATGTCCATTAGAGCAAAATTGTCAGTAAGTGTCAACGGAAAACAGTAACTGCGGCATGAAACATACGAATTGAACAACCCGGTTGTTTACAATACTACCAGTCTTCACACAAATTAACAGAATGACATATATTACATAAAACCATATTCAGCGTGTCGCTTTTGCCTCTATATGTAAATTCTGCAGGTTTTTAGGAATTTCTTTAAATCATTCTTCCAAACGACGTTAACAATTCAATGTCCAATTCTTCGATGTAATTATTCTTCATATCGTTAGGTAATTTGATTTTGCCAGAGGATGATAATTACATTTTGTCTGGTTTTAAGTTTACTTTTTACCTATAAATGTGCGTTGTCATTATGCAATAAAAGAGGTGATTGTGAATGCCAACAAAATTCCTCTGACCGAATCTAATCGACTATGGATGTAATTGTGTCTAAGTTTCAATACACTAAGACATAAAGTTACATTCTAATCCCATGCTGTTATCAAACTTTAAAATTGCATGCAGACGACTTAAGTGAATTTCAGAGTAGTTTGACTGATTGAGGATATAATGATTTACCTAAACATATTACTTTACGTGAGTCATAAAAATATCAATGTAAGCTTTCTACACTGTTGCTGACTATTTTGGTTTTATTAAACTGATTAAATCTTCTCAGTCATGAACCACTGCCAGATCGCATGTTACTACGGTGTGTTCTCTGATGATAGAGTCCAACTATTCTATGTTATAGAAGAGTCGGTCTCGCAAGATATGCCTAAAAGAAAGCCATGCAAAGTTAAAAAATAGCAGGTAATCATTAGGATTGTAGTCACGAAGACATTTGTTAATGATTCTTTCTGTGACCATCATCGCTGTAGAAAATAAGGAAATCAGGTGGTAACTGAAAGGATATTCGCTGCAATAATGTGATATCTCAGTGGATACTTGATACCTGATAGATTGCTATGCGATAAACATATATACTAATTAGTAAGTGCCCAAATTACAGTAGAAATCGGTTATACTTGTATTTAATTTACATTGAAACACTTTAAATATCCGAACCCTGGAAAATAACTTGCAGGTTAATTCTTTACGTAACCAGTAGATTGTCAAGTTAATTAAATCACACAACATGCTCGAATATCTGGCTGATATACTGATCGACTAAAGATGAAAAAATGACTTTTAAAACTATTTCTTAGCCAGCTATTTTAATTATTAACAGCGTGTGAAAAATAAACAATATATTACTACTATAATTATTATGTTTTCATAACCTTACCTCTCATTAGACACATAAACTATCTTTACACCACTTCCAGTGGAGAAACCGCAACAAGTTAACGATGCATTCTTTTCTCGAAATGCTGGTTCATATTGTCCCTGTTTTTTACAAATGCTGTTTTCCTATTAGTCGGTTATTAAATCAAGTTTTGAATAAGTATAAATCAAAGCATGAAATATGATTTGCCTCTCTTTTCTGATTGGCTGACAAGATGTCAAACACCCTAATTTTCTCCCACTTGGCTCAGACGCCCTGAAACCTATCTCTTCTTTTATAAATTGATCTACAAGTGGATATTTTCTACCCATTACGAAACCCCTTTACATGATCAAGAAACTTCCCAAACGTAATCTTTAAAGTACATGGTTTATTATAAGTCATCAACTTAGTGGTTCAATTTTTTGTGAGTGACATTCATCATATGTAAACCTTTTTTATGAAAAATGTAACATTGGACTTTTATTACACTCTCTTAAACTTTTAGCCACGTTTATGCAGAATCTTTGAGATATATCAGCTGAGTGCTATTCTAATCGACAGGAGGTTACTTATAAGTTGTATTGCTAGAATAGAGAGTATTCCTTACTAATTTTACGAAAATCTATTATGAAGTGATTTAGTAGTGTTACATTCGATTAATGATAGATCATAGATCATAGTAACTACTGAATTTCCAAACTAAACAGTTGAATAACATTTGTTACGAAAATACGATGAATGCTTTCTATTCTAACATAATAACTTAACTAATTCATTTCGAAGTTCCAGGCTCTTTGATAACAGTAAGTGCCTACATGATAAAATGTATGCATTTAATTTAACGGAATCGAACTATCCTCAATATTTACGTGTGGCCGGCTAATAAGAAATACGAATAACATCTCATTTGTTTTCTGCAAAACCATTTTTTTTGCCTAATTCATATATTTCATTAGTTTTACGCGGAAACATTATGCAACTTTCACAGCCAAAATTATACACTTCATTTTTTTCAGTCTGCATATAAGTGCTGGTACTGGTTATTAGATGAACAGCATTTACTAGTACAAATAACGATAATCGAGTCTATGAAAGAAGATTAAAATATGTTTTCAGTAGAAATAATTTATCTAATGTTTAAAGTAAGTACATAATTGTGAATCGGCATCCTTTTGCTGACAGTTTTAACTTTCACAAAATCTATAGATTTGTCATCGTCTAGAAATAAGCATCAATGACTCTTTATTAATTTAGTGATGTGTTAGTTACATATGTTTACAATTAGACCGCATAACTCACCGATTTTCATAGGAACTTCAAGCAGTCATAGATGGGTGCATATTTTACTCGGAATGTGTTACAGCTCCACGAACCGGACATTCTGTTCTAAAAACATTGGGATTAGGATTTAAGGCACAAAACGAATGAAACATGGTGTTGCATCCACATCAAATCTATGTTACTTCCTTGGTGTTAGTATTAGGTGACTCGGAATTTCGGTACACACCTCATAAGGCAGTGTCATTGGCCTCTTCGTTGAGGCTTTAGTCCCTTGCGTCAAATTTTCCTGAGTTTATTGAGATAATGCTGACATCATCAGAAGTTACCGATAACTCATCTATATCAACGTTTATTTGTCAGTGACTATGTGCAATGGTTTCTGATTGCTGCAATTACAAGCGTCTATGTATCAGCATATATTGAGGTATACTTGCCTCGGGCAATAGACCGATATCCTGGATAATAGCTAATTCTGTGACTGAATATTGCATGTAGTATACAATAGTTTCGTAATGCTGCTCTGGCATTCGTTTTAGTAAAAAGGCAAGTATTTGAAATCTCACAGACAGTCACAAGCATAAGATTTCAAGGTGGATTTTTCATTCATCTCGTAACTACATGCACCTCCAGCAGAAGTTATATGTGATTTGCTTTTCGAAATCACATACAAATCAACATAAATAGGTTTTAAGTATTTAACAGGAAGTTTGGATTGCGACAATACTTTGCGACGCATGTAAAATACATATCGCAGCTTCAGACGCTTACGAGAAGTAACATATGCAACGTCAAAAACATAAAAAACGACTGTGCCCGAAGACAGGAGAGGTTTAATTGTCTCGAATTCTGAGTCTGACAATCGCTCCATCCTTGTGTTGTTGTCATACGCCAGAGTTACATTCGAGGTTCTGCTGCAGATTTCTGCTTACGACAGTTCAATAACTGTCGGTTCGTTTGACAAATATTAATGACGAGGATCCACCGGCCACTTTTGCAGCACTGAAACTTAATATGCGGTTTATGATACCGATGGAAACAGGAATCGCGAATTGTAGAGTGATAATATATTGCTGTTTCAACTTAATTGAATACATTCACAAGTACACTTAGTGACGAAAATGCGACTAAGAATAGCATGATCAAAGATAAATTTTCTTGTTTTGTTACGACACTACGCGCTGACGTCAATCCAACGCTATCATCAGTGTGAGATTCGTTACCAGTATAGTTTAGGCTCATAATGCTGAAAAGTGATCCCTCAGTTTAGGCATTTCCATTTTTTACCACATCAATCTAATGTCAAACCAATAAGATGAATTATCGTAAACTATTTTTCCATTGGACGAAAAGGACCACGAAGAGGAAACATGACAAAATATATTCTAATCAATTAATTTTGCACCATTGTGAGAATAAGTATTGTCGAAATTACAATGCGTCAAGGGCAAAGCGTAAGTGTGTACGGTAATCACAATGATACATTTAAACGATATAAACATAGTATGAATTAGTGACTGATGAACTTATACAAAATACAAAGTCCTTAAATTGGTCAGCACGTGGCGCTTCCTCTCCGGAGTTTCCTGGGATAACTTTATAGAAATATTTATGAAACATTTATGCAAACCCAAAATACGCAAACAACGTGCCTATGGCTAGAAAAGAAGTTAATATAACTATGACGTAAGGCAGAAAACCAAAATTATTATTAGCATACACATAACAATATGTATAAAGATTGCTAGTAACACATACAATTATAATCGTAAAATTTTGATGATAATAACTGCATGCAACACAATAATATAAGTATTGAAATACACATGGTAACAAAAGTGAGAAGATAAGAGTGCAATTACGTTATTATTATTAATTACATAACCACTATAAGGATGTCCTAAACTAGGTACAAATTCATATATATGTCTTGAAATCAAATGTGTGACGCCATGTCCGAAACCAACTAGAGTGTTAATATGTGTGAGCGCAAGTAAATTAGTACAAATACATATACAAATAATAAGCCATGCACCGGAACAATGGTAATTACTAAAGACTGAATGTGATCGTCAAACAGATAAACGAAACACACTGTATCTAAATGAGTAAATATTTTGAATAAATGTAGCATATGTAGCCATGGAAGTAGGTGAATATATCACATAGAAAGTGCAAAATAACTATGGTATAGGAAGTATTAGTAGGAATCAAAACGGAATAGTAACTAATATATGCTGTCAATATCTAGAGCATCTACATATGTTAAAAATCAGGCAGATATATGTATACAGCACAGTGGCATGGAAATAATGTCACAAACTAAGAAGTAAGCCTGAAGCTTTGAAAACATGCTGAAAATAATAAATAGTTACAAAAGTAAGCGTCGGTGCGTAACAATAGCGAGTGTTAATAATAAGGCTAAAGTTGTAGCTGTGTTAAGGAGATTGGAATGGAACAGTCACACAACAAAAGCTTACATTAGTGGAAAAGTGTATTTGGTTCGTGGTAATTGACAAAGTGAACAAAACGTCGAGGCTTTTGTATGACTCTACCGTAACGTGTAGTGCAATTCGTGAGTGCCGGCACTAGGTTTAACGGTTGTCAATCTTTGGTAGGTTTGGATAACGAGCAAGTTGAATCAGATTATGAGTCCTTCGGTTCTGCTATACTGTGAGGGATGGCTTTTGCTATTTTGATCCATGAGTCAACAAATGCTGGCTCTAGACTATCAGTGTAAACTGTCTCCTGCCCACCACGTTTGTCAAATGTGAAATACCTATATAGTAGCTTCGAAACTTTGAACGGACCTTCATACGGTTGTGTTGACGGTTTCCGAATAGCAACCACACGTATGAAAAATTGAATTGTTCCTTCCTTACATGAAGGCATGGAAGTATCGGTTTTTATTGTTGCATCGTACTTATTAAATCGCTAGCAAAATCTGTCGTATTCATAGTAGTTTCGTCAAAAGGATACATTAATTGACCAAAGAAGGTTAGTGTCTTGCCGTAAACTGGTTGAGACAGTGTACTTTAGATGTCACCCTCAACAATGTTACGGATTCCGAGGAGGATTAAGAAAAGAACGGTGCTTCACGACGTTCCATCAGTCAATGTCATCAACGAGGATTTCAGTTGTCCATGGAATCTTTTCATTAAACCGTTTGAGGAGAAGTGATAAGCAGTGGTACTAATATGCTTAACTCCCAAAAAGATGAGTGAATTCTTGAAGTAAAGCTGACTGGAACTGGGGACTGTGGTCTATGATGTCAGTGAAGGATGCACTGAAATTCAAAATTCAATGACTTAGGAAGGTGAAAACAATACGCACAGTTGAAACGTTACTAATAAGGCGAGTGATTACCCATCGAGTGAAAAAGTCTACTGCCGTAAAACTATGAGTTAAGAATTTTGACGAAGGCGAAGGAATGGTAATATCCATGTGGCGTATTAAAAATGTCAGTCAAGTAATGAAAACACAGCTGGAGACGTCATCACATAACGCTGCACTTTGCTTTGTCGTCATTGTAAACACTAACAATACCAGCTACGATATCTGAGTTCATGATTGTCCAAAAGAAACATGCAAACACAAACTGAACAAAGCAAAAATCAAGCAGATTTGACATTTACTTGAGAAGTTATCGTAAGAAGTATGTTAAATAGCTTTTATTCTCAAGCATTATTTCGTATATGTTAGCCTGCCAGTTTACGGGCATGATCAGAATGATATGGGTTCATATGTGTACATATATTTTGACAAAGTGTCACTGTCAGGACATTCATAACATATTAAGATATGAATTGAGAACCAAGCCAACCGCAACAAAGTTCATAGTACTAGGACACCAAATATATATGTTTTGTATCATGGTGCATATATGACTAAAAACCACGCACTCCTCAGCCAAAAAGCTACAATTCCAAAAAACGGCTGAGTTTGTTAAATGAATCACCGAGCATGTCCAGATGCGCGATGAGACCAAAAGTACTTGGAACTTTGGTGTTGAAGAGAAGTCAGTAGTATTGTGTCAGTAGGTTCCGTACTTGCCTTGTACTTAATCATTTACAAGTAGAGTAAAGACGAAAGCAGAGAGAACACACAAAAAACAGTACTGGTATCCCGCGCTTAACTAGATGATTCTGTATTTTTACTTCCGTTTATAAATGCGTTAAAGAGGAAGAATACTGGCATATGAATAAGTCAGGTAACAGGTGTTTACACGTTTAAAGTCCCTATTATTTCGCTAGTGGAGTAAGAAATAATAGTTGGTATGAGCATTTTTAATGAGCTATCAGAAAAATAAAATTACCAACTTGTCGCACAAATCAAGAAGGTGAATCTGTTTTCCGAACGGCTTGAGGCAGATTGTTCTAGATTCTTGAGAATGTATTTACAAAATAATTCATATAAAGAACAGATTAAGAATGTGGTACTTTTATTTTTGAAGCTGAACTGCGAAGGTTATAGCAAGAAGGTTCCTTTAACTAAATTATATTAGACAATAAAAACGCTAATTTGTTCAGTATCTTGTAAAGGGAGATTAGTTTTAACTTCAGTCGGCGCCTCCATATGGTGTCTAATCCTAACTTAATGGATCTAGTTTTATTGCCTAGAGTACGATCAGCCTCAATAACACGAAGAGTAAAGTGACGTTGGACAGACTGCAGTCTGAGTTTATCCTTGTTAAAAACATTACTGAAAACAAGATTGCAGTATTCCAGTAAAGGTCGGACACAAATGCGAAAATCATTGCTATGAAAGTTACGTAGTATACAACCCAGTAGTCAATGTGATTTTGATGTTTGCATATTGAGCTGTTTTGTTAAAGAGATTATAAGAGTACCTTAGTCTTGAGTCTACCACTGACTCAAGCCTAGACCATTTACTACCGTTTATGGGGAGATCGAAGTTGAGGCGCTTGTCCCTGAAACATATCCAATCACACTTAGAAGCATTAAGATCTAACCTCCATTTCGAGCACCAAACTGCGATTCTGTTGGGTTCAGCAGTGACGCCACAGAATATTCAAATTCGTGAGGAGGGAATGAATACAGTATTTTTAGATCAGCTGCGTACATAAAGAGTCTACAAATACTGAAGCATTTGCATATATCATTAATGTAAGATATAAGGAGCAGTGGGCCTAAATTACTTTTTTATATAACGCCACTTGACACCGGGTCGGCCTTTGTTAGAGTGGATTTCTTTTAACAATTTAATGTTCATGACTAAGAAAAGTTCAGCCATGCAGGTAATAAATTCTGAATCCCATAAGAGGAGAGTTTGCCTATAAGAAGCCCGTGGTCAAACATGCCAAAGCTTTAGATATGTCTAAGTATAATACTTAAATCAAGGCTTTGTTTGGTAAAGACTTAATTAAAGTGACAAGTCATACAAGACCTGGTTTTGAGGAAATCATGTTGGGAATCAGAGACAAGTTTTTTCAAAGACTAAATAATCAAACATTTCGTCATATACCATTTTTGAATTTTTCTAGAGATGACTAGAACGATATTTATGGGCCTGTAGTTATACAAGTTTATCCTGTCACCTGGTTTAAACCAAGGACATATGTATAAGGTTTTCCATCTACTAGGGCAAGTACCTGATGTCAATGAAAGGTCAAACAGTTTTAATAGATTAATTAAAAATTAGGTCCACCGAGTTTGAAGTAAATTGATGCTATGCCATCTACTCTATAACTACTTAACGTCCTAAGTGAGTTGATGGACTTACAAATGTTGTCATGAGTGAAAACAACGGATTCTTTATGGTTAGTAGCCGGGTTGATAATGTTTACCTTAATGTCATCCAGGGGTTCACCCCTGTTAACAAAGAAACCGCTGAACAGGTGGACTGTTATATTATGGTCGCTAATCAATAATCCATGTTTCTGTGATGTCCGATTCACGGTTGCTATACGAGTAAGGTGTGTCGAGTAATTGGCGAAAGATGCTTTTGATGATATCTCGTTAATAGAAGCACCGATTTACGTCATTCTTGTTGCGTTTGGTACGCTCTTTTTAAATGTTTTATTACTGGTTTTTGACTTTTCTCACATTTTCCGTGCATTTTCTTAGAATTGTCACCTCTTTTTTATTAAAACGCATCCTGTTTGATTGTTATTTTGTATGAGGTTTTTTTACTTCATTCGTCTACTTTATTGCTTTTTGTCACATATGAATGATTTTGGCAATATTTATAATTTTTTTTGGTTTAATGAAATTAGTATCTAATGATTTCACATTTTTATATACATTAAGTATTACTGAACATTAGTTACTTGTTGATTACGTAAGCGGACATGAACGTAGATATTTGACATTTATGAGTAGACTACATAATTAATCAGATATATTATGACGTCGTACGGTTCATTGTTAATTTGAATAACACTGATAATACATGAATAACAATCAGTGTATATGAGAAATCGAAGCAATCTTATGACGTGAAAAATTGGTTGGTTTATCAAAAGCCAATTAGGTGTGCCTCGTCGATAAATGCGCGTCTGCCCTATGCCTACTGAGTTGGAATAAGAAGAATACAAGCCGATAGACCAAACAGGCAGAATCATATTATATTTCAGACATTCTTTTTATATACATAAAACCAGACTGCACATTAATCCAATTAGGAATTTAACATTAATATAGAGCAAAGGAGATAGTGATAGTGTGAAGGGACAACTTGTACACAACAAATTAACTGTAGTTCATAGTAAGAAACAATATACTAAGAGTAAATGTACTAAACGGAAGGATCGGATAAGAGGAATTTAACAATCATAGAAATGAAATGTTTCACCACCCACAGAATAATTGAAATAATATTCTAAAACACAGTTTTTAGGGTTCATTACTCATCTTAAATCGCCCAACATAACAATCAAAAAACGAATAGAGCTCATTAATAAAAAAACGACAAACGTGTTTGTGAAAGCTTTAAGTTTACAATTATCAGTACAATATCTAGGTGTTCATTGTTTATATAAATGTAATTAATTAACAGTCTTTAACGTTTCAAACGCACTTTGATCCAGTAATTATTACTGTAAATAAAACATGTAAACCTTACTGTTATATGTTTTTAAAAGATCGATTCACGCTGAATCGTACTATTTATATTACAATCATGTTGTAAAATTTACGTGTAATAACTGACACACCATATGAACTTGTATTATATTAGTGATTCAGTGCAGTTATAGCCTGCTATTACCACTTGGTTGTTTCTGAATATCTCTTCTCATTCTCCTGCAATAATTAACTTGCGCAATATTAAAAACTGACTAGGGATCGTTTACATGCGTCAAAATATTTTTTCTATCTAATGATATACAGAGGCATCAGTCACTAATTTGATAGCACACATCAACATTTGTAAATCGTAACTTTTAACCTCACACTAAACAACAATATAATGTTTTAACAAATTAATGCTGAGAGATATAAGCACTAAGTTGTTTCATAATCGTTTGAATTTTCGACGTCATATAGTGTGCACAAGTGTGGCACAAAACGAATTGAGTACGAGTCATGGTCTTAATATCAACATTAGGATGAAGGCTCATCTAGTTGATGGGTCTCAAGCCAAACGTAAATCCCTTTTTAAATTTTACTTCCCTGCCGTAAACTAACTTTAATAAGAATATAAATTGTCTAAATCTTTAGCTACCTTTGTCTTTCATTTGACAATGCCACATCTGAACATGTAAATCAAATGTCTGGTACTGATGCTTACTTTTAAACAAACCATGAAATTGATCACCTATTATATTTATATATTTATATTACATTTTTTATATTAGATTTCAAATTGACTAGACTAATTTGTTATGACTGATTCGAAAATGAGGTCTGAAAATACTATGTAATTCCTGTTTCAGATCGGAAAAGAACCATGAACAGCAAGTGACAGTAATTATTACTTTTGATCATTTGATTGTAATAAAAAATTCACATTGACTGCATAGTTTACAATTTCACCACTGAAAACAGGTTTGTACAAAGTCTGATTCAATAATGACTCCGAACAGCAACACAAACGATTCACTTAGTCACTCCTAGAACTAATCTTAGCCAATAGTTTGATCCAGTTTGACTTAACAGTGCACACTCGTACCAACAACTCATCTTCCTTAACATCTTTCCAGTTTCCTTCTGGTATTTCCTACTTACGTACCTCTAATTTATCACCAGCACAGTGCGAAATAAACAATAAAATGGTAATAGGTTTAGTTGAATGGATTCATCACATATTGATGCAGGTAGGGTACCAATCAAAACTATAGTGTGTTGAAAAGCTGTTTCATCTAAATATAGTGTTCCAGCAGTCAAACTTTTGATTATACCAGGGAACTAGAACCCAAGGCCTCTGAATCAGCATATTTTTACCTATCTGCACCACTAGGATGGCGTACACTGGCTAAATTCACCCATCCCTCCAACCGCTAACATCATTCGCTCTCACACTATGACTAAGGATTCGCAAATTAACGTGACACCTCGATACCAGCGAACAAATGTAAGACCAGCGACACAATAACAGGAAGCTAAGCTATTCCTGATCGCCACATCGTCAGCAAGGTCCAGTTTTGCGAAAAATTTTCCACCGCTTGGCATACTGAATAAGTCTGTAGGAACTTGTAGTGGGTAATTATGTTGTTCAAGCGTGGTGTTAAGGCCTATGGAAAAGTCTGCACATATGCGTAATGTGCCGTTCGTCTTCTTGATAACTACAATCGGTACTGCCATAGCAGAATAAGAAACAGGCATGATAACTTCTTGTTGCTGTAGGCGGTTGAGCTATTCATCAACTTCGGGTGCTGCATGTGGCACTGGTCGCTTAGGACGGAAGACAGGTTTAACCCCTTTCTATGGCCGAAGGGTCACCTTAATTTCAGTGCAACAACTCAAACCAGGTTACAAGATAGTCGGGAACTCTGCCAATAACTTCATCGTGTAGTTTTCTGGCTCTGGCGTTTGTCGTACTAGTCGACACACAGTATTTAACGGAACATCAGCTAAATGCAGCTGGTCGAACCAATCTAATCCAAGCAAGTTCAAATCAGTTGTTGTAACATAACACCCCAGTAAGCGTCCTGTCCTG
Source organism: Schistosoma japonicum (assembly GCA_025215515.1). NCBI lineage: Eukaryota > Metazoa > Platyhelminthes > Trematoda > Strigeidida > Schistosomatidae > Schistosoma > Schistosoma japonicum. Next base: position 5,291,342 of record CM046067.1, on the reverse strand, counting down.
AAAGGATACGACACACTTCAACTGCGTAAATAGTTACCACGTGCCGTGAGAGCCTTCTGCGTACTTAGCTTAATGCGTGGCCTACACATTCTAATCCAGGCATTTTGGGAAATAATCGTAATGTCTGAAGTAGTATCTACTTGCAATCTAAACGGATACCATTATCATGGAGAGTAAGAAATTTTATCTCACCTGGATTAAAGCTTCGACCGGACGCTAGCAAACTCAGAGAATTTGTGCTAGGTTACAAAACAGGTTTTCTGGTGTTTCTGGACGGACGTGGTGGTTGCTGTAGCTTCTGGCGTTTACAAAACCCTTCTTTGTGTCCGATGGATTTACAGTTCCTGCAACGATGGTGCTTGTACAGGCAGATTCTTACAAAATGCCATGCGCCACAACGTCAGCATGGTGTAGGAGGCTTCGTTTTCGATAATAATGCTGAGGTGGAATGAGATGGGCTACATGCAGCAATAGGAGGTGTGCTATTGCATGATGACTGACGTACAGTATGAACTTCAGAGTTGTCCTTACCACCAGATTAGAGCATAGTAGTGTCGCAGTGGATGTTGATTAAGCGCCGATATTCATTAGCGATGCCACTAAGCGTTAACTTAGGGTCTTGGTCTGGTCAACATAGTAGCCACGTTTTGATATCGCTAAACTTTTGAGATTGTGGACTGCAGATAAGAATAAGGGCTTCGAACTGGTCTACTGTAAGAGACTTCAAACAAAAACGTTCACATTCGCAGTTGACAATACCGACATGCGTAAGGAAATCACTGTCTTCATTCATAATTAGTCTAGGGCATCGATATAGTGTATTAAATAGGGAGAAATTTTCTCCAAACTGTTGGCTTGGTGACTGGATGGTATCAGCAAACGATCGGTCACGTGGATTCTGTTGAAGAACCGATTTATAATTTTTATTTAACTCACTCAGACCCAATTTTCGAGGTAGCAGCCGAACCTTCCAAACATCATCTTGCGTTGCAAAATCAAATTTAAATAGATCTTCATAATGCCGGAACCACATATCAAAAGTAATGTTAGAATCAGGAACGTAATGAAATTCGGCAATACTGTTTGCAACACCGTCAATTGATGGTGCAGTAGTAGTGGTAAATGTGCTAGGCAAGTAAGTAGATGCAATTTTCGTGTCCGCGAGCATTTGAATCAGTTTAAGCTGCTGCTTCGCTAATAATTTTATTTTCGAAGGATCTATGTTAAAATCAGCCGCTTTACCATGGCTACGGATTTGCGAATTAAAGTGACACCTCGATACCAGCGAATGAATGTAACACCAGTGACACAATAATAGAAAACTAAACCATTTCTCAGCGCCTCAGTCTAGCTAACTAGAGTAAGACATCCAGAGTCAGCAAGAAGCGTTTATTTCCACAGGCAGACGATATCAACACACACATCTCATGTGTTTATATACAAAAAAGATAGCGTCCTTGGAATGTCGTAAATAGCATACTAGAATAAACAATGAACCAGTAAGATTTAGCGTCCTGCCAAGTGGGAAACACAAACTGAAGGCGAAAAAACTTTTTGGCGCGAAAACGAGAAATTTAAATTTACACAATTAAGTTACAAAAATAACAAGTTTGCCAAGAGAATTCCGGAGATCTAACATCCCCAACAATTATTTAGTAGTGCTACACAACAAACCAATCCATTTTAACAATTGGTGAAATGTTATACGAATTACTAAAATTGCATATGCAAACGCACTCATTACATCATGGTTTAAATAAAATATATACACGAAGAAGCATCTCTTATTGTTCAGGATCAAATATGCAGATAAACATCGTTACGCCTAAAATGATGAAGTCATTTATAGAATAACAAGAGAACACAACAAATGATAAATCTCATACAAATTTTATAATAATTTTCTTTTTAATTTATATCTTAACATTAAAATCTATACAACAATAATTATGTAACATGAAACAGGCAATCAATTAGTGATCATCGCGTTACGTTTTGCAAATTGGTAGAGATGGAACTTCAACCACTAGATGCCATCTGGCTCAACTGTACAGACGGTTAGACAATTGTCAACCTGAAGCCTAAAAAGTGAAATTTGCACTGCGACGAAGTCCTATACTACAAAGAAATGGCTGTTTCTATTTTGTACGAATGTCATTCTTCCTATTGGTGTGATGTGTGGTCAGGTTTTGTGCACATATAAATAAATGAGTAAAATATAATCTGGTTGACTGACTGTCTGATGGCTGTCCTAGTTATCTTGTGTTGTTTACTCCGGATTGCAGACTAGTAGTAGTGGGGCAGACGTGTTCTGGCACTGATCGGTAAATATCAAGGTCACACATTATTTTTTACACAATGTGATTAGCCGACTATATAAAGACATAACACATATCAATAATGATTCATAAGAGAACGTCTATGTTAGCAATCCAAAGCTGCATAGGTAATTCAGGCATAATTTTGAATGTTTCACATATTTGTTCTACTAAACGAATGTTACAGTACGATTGAGGAAAAGATATCTGTTTATTACTGCCAACTGGATTGTTCTAAGATCCGGGTTTTCGTTGAATATAGCATTCAAGTAAAAAATAATACTAAGTTTTAATATTAGATAAATTCAACGTGTCACAGATCGATGTTGCTAGGATACCTTTCAATACCAAAGAGCACTTTATAGCTGCTTCATCCAAATAATAAATTTCTCATCAGTGAACACCCTTGAATCCCTAACAGAGGTTGAAGGACGCCTAAACAACTTTGCCACTGGACCAGACGGCTTCTAGTAGTAAAATTACCACTTCTATCGATTTGTGATACGTGACACAACGATCAATCAATCTCCTAGGTGATAAATATCTTACTCTCGACAAGTTTGAACTTCACCAGTCACGAATTCACACAAGAGCTTCAAGAAGATACTAAGGTTAGTCACTAGTAAGCTGATTATTGAAATTGAATCGAGATGCTTTGTGAAACTCGATATTTTGAGCTGCTTGAATATTTCAAAGATTGATGTTGGTAGGGTACTATTGAAAACCGCGGAGCACTGAAGAGCTGTTTCGTCCTAGTATTAGATAATTTAGCAGTGTACACCCTAAATTCTTTAAACCAATATTGAAATAACACTTGAAGAACTAGACTGCCATAGTGTCGTCAATATGTAAATGGGATGACAGTCGCATAATTTGTATACAAGTATTAAAATAGTCATTTCTTGTCTATGACTACTAATTCGTTTACTTATCACACACTTCTAGAAATGTAAATTTACTCTTAATAACATAAAATTAAATAATTTTTAAATTTTGACATCCATAACATTTATCATTAAAGCATGAGAAATAAGACACATAAATAACATTAATATCAAACGCCAATGTCAGAAAGAAATGTCAATATCATCATATCATAACCAGTTGGCAAATAAGAAGACTATGTTTTATGCATCATGATAAGTAGTGAAAAAGTAATAAACAACAATGTGAACAATGTGTGGAACGAGATGTTCAACATCAGCATTCAATAATTAGCAATTAAATTATCCTAAACACAGGATGGAAAGAGGTGATTACACCTTAAATAGAATACTAAAGTGTACACAGTTAAGTTCATTATTTTGTGCTCAACATTCTCCACGACCGGTCTAAAATTAACAAACTTATCTTATTTAAAATAGTCAGCTTACAAATTTCTTTTTACAATGGCAGGCTGTATATTACTCGTAACCATACAAATTTGTATTCATTTCAACATCCAACCATGGCATGTCAGCATGATAATCATATTCAAATAATGGCTAACTGATTTATTTAAATGAATTCAGTGAAGTTGATAATCCCAGTACAATAAATCATTCATGCATTGTAAGTAAAATAACTATCATACCCTTACTGTTTTTTTAGCTAAAAACTTCCAAATAGAATACTATTAATATTATATTTTGGTTAATTTGTTTTGACATGTCATTAACAATCACATCAGTAAATCTTAACGGGGGTCAAGTAGGTCTTTCGTATTGAATTCTTATCCACAAATGATGTTTTCAATGACACACAAATAGTAAGATCATATGCGTACTAAAAAGGGGAAATTTTATAGAATAGGGCAAGTCGTTCAAGGAAATGAAATAAGAAAAGGGTGAAAGAATAGCACTTTGCAGCACATCAACTTCTGATATCGGATGAGTAGAGCACTTTCCTTTGTACTTAGTAAATTGTTCTCTCCCGGAAAAATAATAACATAGTCAGCTGACTTTCAAGTTTTCTAAATTCATATTTTCAAAGTTTATTCAATAATATAAGTCTAGGAACGAAATCAAAGGCTAAGGTGTAATCAAGTAACGTACTTTGAAGATCGGTTTTAGACAGGGCTGCTTGCGCCTACCCTTTCTGTTTCCGCTACCAGTTAACAGGACCATAAAGACTGCAACATCTTGTGGAAAGCACAAAATATATCGGAAAACTGAGATGTAAGTAGGCAACCTCCACTTTTCGGAAGACCTAGGTCTTCTATCCAACACACAATAACAAATCCATGTGATAGCAGAAAATGTAGTGTAAGCTGGTATTTATTAATCTGTTAGAATCAATACTGATTTTTTTTCAACTCATTTCAAACATTTCAGCCACTGCGGACAATCATGTTGGTAATACTTAAATACAACGATCTGATCAAAAGTATAATACGAAATTGATGAGAGAAGATTTCAAGTATTCTTATGGATTCTTGATAGGATTTTACTAGTGAAGATTTGCAATAGTGTATGCATCTATTATATTAAAATCGATTGTGATAATGTTCACAGTGAATGTTTGATTCGACATTAGGCATCAGAAAATCTCTAGCCTGAACTAGTGCATCCATTGAGAAGAATACATTACTTATGCAAATGTTAATTTATTAATTGAAAGTTTGTTAATTTGTTACTATGACATTGATTAATTAACTGCGGGAAACGTATCAAAAAATGTGTTATTCAGTTAGTCACTGTGAAGAGCTGACTAGGGAAGGAAATGGGTGATTTGATGAAATTTCGTTCTTTACAATCCTGAGTGTTGATAACCAATACTTGTGAGTAATACCTTTATTGAAAAGATACATGAAGGTGATTTATTCATAAATTGATGATGAAATGTGATTACATATAAGTGGTGAAAGACAAACTCTTCTAAACTCACTTTGATGTATACAAAATTAATGCCTAGTTCAAAGAACCAGTGCGACATCGATTTACTTGACAATATAAAATTGCTCACTGTGATGTGATGAGTTGTCGAAATTAAGGAATCCTGAAAGTCAACATTATCATCATTATGAATGATGTATTATGAATGTCGTATAAGAGCAAATCGTGTGTTGGTTGTTTTCTGAATATTTAATGCAACACTGCACAACTAAAATCAACTTATATACGTCAATTGTCGCATTTGAAATGTTAAAATATTTAATAGCGTTTTCTAAAAAATCCATATAACAACGTGATTATCAATGAAGTGTAAAGTCGTGTGGACATTGTACAATCAATGTATTCTATCAATTGACTTGTAGAATAAGGAGAAATGTGAAGAGATTTGCTACGGAATGCTTGACAATTAAACTTATTCATTATACAAATGAAGATAATGTTAATAATGATTTAGATGATGATGGTTTTGTAGCAAGTTGGATATTCATTGTCAATAACACTAATAAATGAGACTAGTTACATTCACCCGTGAACATGTATATTTCAATAGTATGATTAGATTCATTTCTGTGCATCAGTATTTATGTGTACTATTGACTATTTGTATTAAAAAAACATGTCGTTTTGATCGAGTGACAAACCACTTCGATTTTGATATTACTGTTTCGATATTTACTGCTTTATTTAATGCCATAAATCGTTTTAGATGGTTCATTTTAGCTAAAATTTAATGCAAATAAAATGTTGATTACTGTAAACAAATGATTAGAATATGAGTGCAATATGAAGTGAAAATAGTAGGCTGAATGAATTCAGTGTAACATTAGTATTCATACTAATCTTTAAAAGACTGTTTCTTCTGCAGATTCTTCTATAAAACAATCTCACACACATTCAGTAGTTGAAATAATCATCTTTTATTTATCTGAATTACCAACGGTATGACATTTTATACTGTCACTTACAGTCGAGTATATTCATTTTAATAACTGCCTCTTCTGTTTCGTACTTAGCATCATCTTAAATAAATAAGAGGAACACAGCATCATTAATATCATAAATAGATAACTGAGTAATACTTCGACAAACTTGACTCAAGAGGTTTACGCACACAAAATACTGTGGAATGCATTACCATATGGTATACACAAACGCATTCCATCTACTTGACAGTAACTGAATTGAAATTTAATATAATAATGTTTAATGACATACGCTATGCAGATCATTTCACTAGAAATACAATACTACTCAGTAATCGACATCCAACTCGATTATTCTTACGAGATTGACATAATCGTGAATTGTGAGAAAGGGTACTTAGAATCATAAATGAGACCTTCATTTTCTAAGTCAAACAGCTAATGTTTTAGATAAAAGACACGTACACAGTCAATGCAAAACAGTTTGTTAGCAATTGCTTACTGTTATACTTTATGACGTTATACTAATCTATTTAAATATGATTTATAAAACATTCCGGTATTAAAGTATATGTAAGTATGGTTCCTGAATACACCTAACTATGACGTGAAAACCACATGTTTGCATACGCCAGACTGGCACTAAGTGTTATGGTGATTTATAAAAGCTGAATTATCAAAATGTTACCGACTTACTATGTTGTGTAGATGCATAGAATGCCACTAGTCAAACACTGATGTAAAACAAAAACAAATGTCTGTCTGATATTCTCAGACAATTTATCAAGGTTCATCCGGCTATTAAATTCACATGCGAAGAAGAAAGTAAAGGTTAAAATAGCATTTCTAGTTTATCTGATTACATAAAGAATAAATGATTCACTAGGAAGACACCTGAACTAAAGAACCACCTGCATAAAACAATATCCAAACTTTCTTAGGTTTGTATCTATCCAGAATAAAATGTATCTATTGAAAACTGTGTGTTGTAGATTAATAACAATATCCTTTCTTGATGTGGTGAATGAAGAAACGAAAGCATAGCATAAATCCCTCACGAAGAACGGCTAACTCATAATTGTTATAAATAAACATACTATATTAAAAACAAATAGAAAGATGATTCAAACTATGAATAGAAACCCACCCTTCATGAGACTAGCATTCGATGGGGACGCGCTGAACTATATGCTAACATTGAAGTTAGATAGTTCCATTCGAAAAACATTTGAAAAATGCGGGAAAACTACAACTAGTGTTTTCTACCTACCCTATGGGGATACAGAGAATGAGGAATAAATCACCTAAGCTTGCTACTTTATTTTGCACTTATCCGTTCAACTACTTCTGTGGATCAAGTTACATTGACAGATGCTCAAGGTATTTACTCCTAAGTGCACGTGAGCACCTTCCGATTTGGTTAACCAAAGGTGTTGTCAGAAGTATCAACAGTCCAGTACTACCTCACCTAGATCGAACTGGCAATGCAGCGAGCATAAATCAATTATTCACAATTTTTTGTGTAAGTAGTTATCCGCTAAGATTAGTTAGACTCACAGTTCTTAAAACAGCAGTGGCGATAGCTACGAAAGTCAAGAGGCCAGAACTATTCATACAAAAGAAGTACATTTGACCCTTTCTCATGCCATGACCGACGCGAAATTCATTTAACCAATCTTCACCTTAATCACACGATGATTTAATTTTAATAATGCACATGTATCTTTCTTTATGTGCATTTCTATAATTTAAGTCTATCCTATCCAAATACTACTTTCTTTATTCACAAATATGAATATTATTATTAATATCGTTATTATTAATACTAATCAAGGTGCACAGAATGAACCTGAATATCACCCAATCTTCTCTCATAATTTTTATTGACCATGTAACATTTTAAGACCAAACAAATGAACTGATTATAATTCGTTTAACTATTGTTATTGTTACTATGTGACAAATTTTGATTACCGCTCACTGCGTTTCACGAAGTTGTACCTATTCAATCTCATTTTGAGTAGAATTCAGACATTGACAACAAGCACTCGATCAAATAGTACTTTACTACCACCCCATCTATTGTGTTACCCATATACAAAGATACCCGAATATTTGTTGTTTATTCCAATTATCGTTTACGTTTAACAAGTTAGATGATGATGATTGTTACAATATTAACATTTGTATTATTTAAGTTGAATTGTGACTGGCAAGTGGAGTCCAGGATGTACATTTTGTAATATTTGGGACTCGCTGGCTGGTTGAATCTGCATCCCAATGTTGATGTTCACAATGAGATTCCAACTCAGTCCGTTTTGTGCCGAAATGCCACCGCGTTCACCACTAGACTACTGAGTTCAGCTAACGAGCCCAAAATAGAACTAAACGCGTGTCCTGGATTCTACTTGCCAGTCGCAACCCAACTCAAATAATACTTGTGAATAATCGCTATATCGGGACAATTTGTTCAGGATGCACATGTAGCATCAGAGGCTGATTATTTTCAGTCAATTGCAGATCACCGGAAAGATACAAGTTCATCCTAATTAACATTCGTACTTCATAAATAACCTGTGGACAAAATTCTTAACCTAGAGCCGTTCTAGGGTTACTGCTGGTCCTAGCCAGTATAAAGTAGAAGGGTTGGACATGGGGTAAACAACCCCATCCCGTGAAACAACAATCTTGCTTAAAAAAAACGCGAACCCGTAAAACCTTTATAAAAAAACGATTATAGGTGGCACTGTATTCTCCCACAAACGTATAAACAAAACTACATGGGTATCACTGGATCCCATTACGGAGGACCGAAGTGACCCCATATACATCAATATGAAGTTAAGAAGGACCGTGGAAAACGTAAGAGCAAGGAGAGAAGCCGATATATCTCTAGATCATCATCTGGTAGTGGTTAAAATGAAACTGAAGCCGAAGAAGCACCGGAAAACTGGAGCAGCAGTATTACAAAGTTTAACACAGCTTTTCCCCGGGATACTAACAAACGCAACAAATTCAACATAACTCTCAACAATAAGTTCCAAGCATTTGATGATCTACTAGAAACGGGTGGAACTAATATGGAAGACAATTAGAAAGAGATCAAGGAAACAATAACTTCAACATGTCGGAAGATTTTGGGTTGCATGAAACAACACCATAATGAATGGATTTCTGTCGGTACTCTGGACAAGAGTGAAGCAAGGAGTTAAAAAGTTAACAATTAATAACAGTAGAACATGAACAAAGTAAGCCAAAACACAAAGTGAATACACAGGAGTCAACAAACAAGTGAAAAAGAGCATCAGGTGGGATAATGGAAATATGTAGAGGTCCTAGAAATGATCACAAAAAAAGCTGCAAGGGAAGGAAACATGAGGCACCTATATGACTCAGCAAAGAAGCTAGCTGGGAAATCCAATAAACCAGAACATCTAATTAAGAACAAGGTTAGCAAACCAATCACTGAATTAAATAAACAACGACATAGGTGAGAAGAACACTCCAAAGAGCTGTTGAGTAGACAAGCCCCACTGAACCCACGGATCTCCCCATAAACACCCACCCACCAACAGTCAAAGAAATAAAAATAGACATCCTGCAAATCAAGACTGACAAGACAGCAGGGTCAGATATCATACCATTTGAGCGAAATACTGAAGACAGATATGGAAGCGACTGCAAAGATACTCCACATTCTCTTCAAGAATATTTGGGAGGAAGCACAAGTGCCAGCAGATTGTAAGGAAAAATACCTCATCATGAAACAAAAGAAAGGAAATCTCAGCAACTGCGAAAACTTCAGAGTCATCACTCTTCTTTCGATACCATGAAAAGTCTTCAACAGAGTGTTATTGAATCGAAGAAAGACCCAATCGACACCCAACTTCGAGATCAACAGGCCGGATTTAGTAAGAACCGATCGTCTATCGACCAAGTTGATACTTTACAATTTATTTTTGAACAATCAATTGAAATGAAATTCACCACTACACAATAACTTTCTCGACTACGAAAAAGCATTTGACAGCGTGGATAGGAGAATATTATAGAGTCTTCTACGACATTATGGCGTACCCAAAAAGATAGTCAACATCATACGGAACTCTTATGACGAACTACATTGTTAAATCGTGCATAGAGGTCAACCCACGAATTCATTTAAAGTGAAGGCTGTAGTTGGACAAGGCTGCTTACTCTCATTCTTCTTCTTCTTGATGGTGGTTGACTGGATCATGAAGACAGCAACATCTCAAGGCATTTATGGAATACAATGGACAAGATCGATGCAACTAAATGACATGGACTTTGCAGACGACCGACCTAGCTATTCTATCCCACACACGTTAATGAATGTGGATGAAGATGAATAATGTGGCAGCAGTAGGCCTTAACATATACAACGGAAAAAGCAAGATACTTCGATACAAAACAACGAACATAAACCCGATTTCACTTGACCTGACGGAGAAATTCTGGAAGATGTAGAGACCCTTACATACTTGGGCAGCATCATCGATAAGCAAGGAGGGTCTGATGCAGATGTAAAGGCGCGGATCGGAAAGGCAAAAGCAGAGTTTTTACAATTGAAATACATCTGGAACTCAAACTAACTGTCGGCCAACATTAAAGTCAGAATTTTCAATGCAAATGTGAAGACAGTTCTGTTGTATGGAGCTGAAACCTGAAGAACTACGAAAAACATTCTTAAGAAAATACAAGTATTTATAAACAATTGTCTGCGTAAAATACTTTGGATCCGTTAACCGGATGCCATCAATAACAACCTCCTGTGGCAGAGAACAAATCAGCTCTCAGTAGAGGAAAAAATCAAAAGAAGACGCTGGGGGTTGATAGGACATAGACTGACAAAACCGTCAAATTGTGTCACAAGACAAGCATTAACATATAACCCTGAAAGTCAAAGGAAAGGGGAGTGACCCAAGAATACACTATGTCGGTAATCGGAGACAGACATGAAGAGAATGTAGAGCTTTTGGGAAGGGCTGGAAAGGAAAGCTCAGGACAGAGTTTGTTGGAGAATACTGGTCAGTGACCTATGCTTTACATGGGGTAACAGGCATTGATTGATTAATTGTAGACAAAACAATTTGTATTCAATTATCCTTATTATCTAAATGATGCTATATCTGCCTTCAGAACTGGTTATTTTAGTGACTACTAGTTTCAAAGTAATATATGTAAAACTTGATAAGGATTTATCAAAAACTATATTCTTTGTCTAGAAGTCTTTGTTTTTGAACAATAGTACCATTCTGTTACTGATAAACATAATCTTTCTGTTTCTGCTCTCCCACTTTTATACTATCAGAAACACAGTTGATTGGTTATTGTGAGGTATGATATTAGCTGAAGGAATATGATTTGTGCATATCTCATTGTTATTTTGTATACAGACCAATCCAACTCATATCATTATTAATTATCATTAGTTTGAGTAAAAGCACTTCATTCAAATAACAACTCTGTTATTAAACCATATTTAGTTACATTGTTCTCAGGATTACTGTGAGTTTAATACACTAAAATTTATTAAAGGAGAAATGAAATTAGATAGTAGCAATTGTTGCCATCGAAGTGCGATTGACTAACTGTGTGTTGCTATGAATGTGGTTCAATATTAAAATACAAGGAGTTTTGTTAGCATCGGTACTTGGTGCTCATCGTGTTGCTTTCAATTAACTCCTCCAGATCGAGATACAGTCTACATTAGACTTTTTCTTTATTTCCACTGGATGACCACATCATTATTCTTACCTTCATCTACCATTGCATACATTTACATGTACTGTCAAATTAAACCATTACTGTATTCTCAAATGGGTGTTGTCCAGAAAAGATTGTTTCAATGCCTCAATTACGTTTGTAGTAGCTCACGACAACTAATTCATTCCTTATATTGCAATAACTAAATACAAAATCAGACAAGTTCCATTCTATTATTTCTGATACTGGTAATACTGAGTATCTCATTTGTAGGAACCATTGATTAATGGTCAGTAGTAATTTTTATCCAAGGATGATCAATATTTTTTGTAATTTAGTAATATTGACAAGTATTTTCTGAATATTTGAATCCCTAATAAAGAAGGAAGACAGTGATAGCGTCGTTGTTTTCATTCCCTTATGGTGAGATTTGAATCATCTGCTTTTGAATCAAAGGAACTTAAACATTTGAACATTTAAATAAGTGGACAGAATTATCTTTCTAATGAAGAGTTGCTGAAAGACTTGATGTTGTATTGCAAGTGAGTGATAGATGGCTTAGAAATTCAATCAGTGCATTGCGATATGCAAATAGCTCGCTATTATTATTATTCCATTCTTTGTGTACACATGGAACATAAATTTCATTTCCGATATTCCAACATCATTATTATTTGAAGAATTAAACTATATCAAGATGATATGATTATGTTTGCAGTAAGTAAATGGTTATACGATGAATGTCGGCAAAGATGTCCAAACCGTCTTGTGATACCTTTATTATAAAACTGAATAAATATAAAATTCAACTAACTTTTTTAAATTGTGCATATTGTCAGGTGGATGTTTTTAAGCCTGAAACTAGTTGAACCTCACTGCTTTAAGTAAATTTACCTACTGATGTTTAGGCATTTATAGCATGGAATGTTGTGCTTCAATTCATTACAAAGTGAGTCACACAACTGCAAGTATTTGTCTTTAATTCGGTTTTTCGTAAAGAGTTTACATATGAGCAGAGATGAAAGGAAATATTAGGAAACACTAAAATTGTAAAACATTCAGTATTACTCCACCGCGTTTCAACCAACAGAAGTGCATGCGTCTCGATTGGAAGCAGATATCGTCTAAAATCAGAATAGGGAGCCTATATCTTCCATTTAGTGATTAATATGTTTTCAGCCATAAGTAATCAAATGTCTTCACTATCTAACGAAATCACATTATCGATCATTCACCCGAAGGTTTATAAATAAAGCTTTACTTTTAGTGGCCATGAATGACATTAATTAGCGTTGGCAAGCCTGATCAAATGCAAATGCAGTCTTAGTAAATGCGTTTGTCTGTCACTTTGAGCGTTTGAGATGAGTAGACGTAGAATAGGAAAGTAATTCAAGTGGAGAATTTACTTAGAGTCGTATGTGAGATATAAAGTTGTTGAGGGATACTTTAAATACAGATATTTGATAACACGACTAATTTCACAGGTGGAGATTAAATTAGCTGGTTTGACGATACTAGCTTTAGTTACCTATTCACAACACCACATCATCTTTAATAGAGGAATGCGCTGATAATGTCAATATTCTAGTGTGACAATGACTACCACGGAAGAATATATCAAAATCTAATTAAAATCATTAAGGTCAAAGTGTGCTTAAATTATATACGAATATTAATAGGTGTTTATTATCTCCTAATTGTAACAAACCTAAATGACTAGCTGCAAGTCGCATAAATCCCTTGACAAAAATAACGGGTAAGAAAACTATTATATTTTGTTCAAACTTTTTATACCATGACACCATAGCGTGAATACGGATATCTAGATGCTGCTTGATTTAGTGAGCTCCCAAAAGATATTTTACGATTGCTGAACGCATTGGGTTTTTTCATGGCTAGTAAGTCTAAAGGTCCTCAGGATCCCATTAGGAAGGAAGGTAAGCAATTATTTGTAGTCACAGACTAGGCTTCGCAATCTTATCTACCGTCCACTTACAATCAAATATATATTCCTCTTCCTTTACTAATGTCTTCTGCCTTTTGCCATATTAGTACATATGGGTTTGCTTATTGGATGCTGCTGTCCACATATCTTAGGGGTAGCCTGTTTATTTCTAGGCTACATATTATTTCCGATCGATTTAAAATGAATGATCCATTTCAAATTTACACTTCGATTTCAAAAAGGATAAAAGTGCCTTATTTCTACACCCAGATTTATTGTGGTAGTGTGATTGATTACTTTTTTAGTGAAAACCGGATTATTTTGAAAAAATCGAAAAAAAAATTAGATTCTAGTACAAAACATTTATTTTATAAGCAGTGCTTAGAGGCTTCGTGGGTGCAAACGTTAGTATAGTTAGATGTTTTCGCAAAAGTATCAATAATTTTTAAGCAGAGGCTCGAGGTTACTTAGGGAAAACATTTTCGGAATCATGAAGGAGATTGGGTGAATTTTAAAGAAGCTTGAGGAGATTCTGATAAAGAAGCTTTTGTGTCTCATTTTCCCCATATTTTAGTAAAACTTATTTAATTGGTGTCACAGAAGCTGGTAAATTAAAACGTCCTACGTGACTGAGACTTGTACTAAAGCAGCCGGTAGATATCTAATCAAATATGAGGAGTTTAGTGAATAGCTACTGAGTTTGCAGTAGGGATCTCCAGCCTCCCATAAGAAGGGCGGCTAAAATATTCGGGCATATCTCCCTCGTTTTGCAGCAGAATGAGCTTTACACTAGCGTTACACATAATGAACAATGGTCTGAATACCAACGTGTTACACATTTCATTCCTTTGAAAACTAATTGTCTTCGTGACCATCATAGAAAGTCCATAATATCAAAGCATAACAAATATGAGTTTAAATTCCCCATCTCTAATCGAGTAATTAGCTATTGGAGCGTCCTACTATAAGCATCACAGGTTAACACCAAAGATTAACTGGGTCTTAATCGCACAACATATCGAAAGGATGGTGTAATATTCTGAATTGCAGAAACAAAAGCAAAGCCCATTCAAACAGATGAAAAAAGATGGATGCCCAGATGACGAACACTCAAATTATTTCAATGTTGCATTCTGTCAAGCCTCCAATAATAATCAATTTGACTGGTGATAACCTAACCCCCTAACATATAAATTAGTTTGTAACTTAGCTACGATTAGTTAAATATTCTTATTTTAGTAGGTTGACTCCATTCAGCCATTTTATAGTTTAGTCAGGCACCACAGCCAACTTATGATATCATTTCCCAGAGCCGGTCATTAAGTTTAACAATGTGTCTCTTCATTGTGTATGCCTATTTAGTATGACTTAACATATAATTAAAAAAAAAATTAAAACACTCGAACCTCCAGACAATGTTACTCATTCAATTTACTTCTAACATCGTGAAGCGTTCCCCGGATATATGACCAAGTTGCGCTTGTCGTATAACCAAAGACACTTCTATCGAATGGACCCCACTCTTACGAATGAGAAATCAGAAGGCAATAAAGGATGGAAGCGAAATTATATTTGAGCGTAACAGAACTTTAATGGGATAGCAACGTCTAGGCTGGCAAACTAGAGAGAGATGCTACCCACGGTGGTTCGAGTCGTGATCTGGTGAAGATGCGTGACCGCGCGACTTCAACTAGTAGTGTCCGCTAAAACAAACATGGTCAGCATCAATGTCGAGTGCTTATGCAACTATTTATTTTGGGGATTATTTACCGCTACAATCGTATTATATTCAATATAACTTTTTTACAGAGACTAGAATCGCAATAATACGGATCCTCAAGAACCAAACATTTTTAATACCGCTAAGAGACAAGTAAAATAATCAATTATCTTTTATCAGTCATTTTAAAAATCAGCTGTATTGTTTATTGGACGACGATTGTTTAAATTGCCTCACGAAGGTCACAGGGGCTATTCGTTGCGTCGCGTGCTACTACTAGTTTTGCAGGTAGGTTGTGATAAATTCTACACTCATTTTGGAGTAGTCCGGATAGTGGCGATGGTTTGAGATCATGTGTCAGTTTTGTGATGGTAAGGTCAGCTTTTTAACTGAGAACATATATGCTAAATTATCAAGTCTTGTTTGGACATTCGCCTTAAATTTAAAATATTATACTTATATCCTACACTTTTCCAAGTTAAGTCCTATATAAACCGTTGGGTTGATAGTTGATGTATTGATTAATAAATGACTTGTCCCATGAGTAGACAGTGAAATATTCCCGTGAATTGTACTAATCCCCTATAAACGAGCATCAATGCAACTAGGCATATTTTGCTTTGATACAGAGGTTATTTAGGTGTATTTCGAGAACATCGTTTAGTCCTGGTGCTTAAAGGTATGTTTCTCAACCAAATCACTTAATTACGTGTTGTTTTCCAGTTCCTGATGATCATTTGTCTACCATCCTTACTATCTGATGGCAATGCGTCTTGCTATCCTTCCTCACTCATCTGTAACCAACTTAATTGTTATGGGACCACGATGAAATAAAATAATCACATATGACGGACTTTGGTGTGTTTAGTTGAAACAGCGTCTACTTTTACCGTGAATGGTTTTATTTCACTTATTTCAACGATCATACTGTAACACTTCTTTCCGTGATTTGTGCAGGAAGTGCTTGCTATGGTGAACTTCACAAGGTTTGTGGAAGCTGGCCGCGTCGTATTCATCGCTTCTGGACCTCATGCTAAAAAAGTGGCAATCATAGTCGAAATAATTGATCAAAGACGTGTCTTAATCGATGGACCGTGCTCTGGTGTTCCACGGCAAGAAATAAATTTAAATAAACTCCATTTGACAAAGCTAAAATTCAAACTTCCCCATGGATGTGGCACAAATTCAGTTAAAAGGCACTGGCTAAAGTACGATATCACTAAACATTGGGAGAGCACTGCTTGGGCAAGAAAGTTGCATCGAAAGTCATTACGTGCAGCTATGACTGATTTTGATAGATTCAAAGTTATGGTGGCCCGTAAACAGGTGGGTTTGTGTTGCTATTTATACGATGAAATTTTGGAAGAGCCGTCTGTGCTTAATGATGACTTTCAATTACTGATAACATGTATCCCCTACAGTTATCCATATTTTCTTTTGTAGCGTAACAACATTCTGAAGCAATTCAAATTGAAGAAACCTGATGGGAAGATAATACGTAAAAAAGCTGTACAAAAGTAAAGCCATAAATAAATCCTGTCTTCGTATGTTGTTTACTTTTCAGTTTCGAATCGATAAGAGAAGTGATTTAAATAATGCTATTTGTAACTGCATTGTGACATTTAGTTGCATTATTGTGTCACTCATGCTTTTCAGTAACTGAATTTTATTACCAATGCGGTCCAGAAAGTGCCTAACTATAGGACACTATCGTATCACTATCTGATAATGTCCCGCCACTAAGATCAGCAAACTAATGAAGCTTAGTGTTTTGAACATCCCTGAAAAGTTTTGCATCAACCGTACTAGTGACGTAATGGTGTAGTTTCTATATCCTCAGTTATTTTATGCAATAAACTAGTTAAGAGTCACTAAAATGTCTTTTCGATTATATCATAGACTCAAAAGTTCTTTTCTGGGCTCCCGAAAAACTTACTCGTGCGAACGTGAAGCTGATGCGTATTCGGTGGTTAAGTTGTCGGAACTCTGCGTTTTTTCCCCGGTTTTATTGTAGGGTAACTATTTCAGTCAGTGAGAGAAGTGGGTTCGCATCAAGACCCTACCACTTATGACGGCTAGTTGATTGTAGGTTGGCTTCTGTACAATTCCGAAGTCTTGCTAAATACTTGTTGAATTAACTTCAGAAAATATCTAAGCAACTTTCTGGTCTTGGACGGCTGCTTCGTCCAGAAGCCTGGAAAGATTTTAAAGCGGCTATAAATGGACGAATTGACGTCATGCTAGGAAGTCCGCGTATCAGCTTTAGGTATTGAGACGTTATAGTCTTATTCAGTAGGGATACTGGCCGTATGCTATTTCAGGGACATCCTAAAGAAAAGTGTAGGTACATTTAGGTTGCGTTTGTTCCTCACCCTTTGCAAAGCGTTATTTCATGATCAGTCTGCTGTCGCTTAGATTGGTCATAGGGGACGTAGTAATTGACCTCGTCAACCACTTGATTCGGAAGTCTGTTCACTTCTTAAGGGTTAGTAGTCTGGTAAAGACCGGTTTCAAGGCATGTGGAGTAGGCGAGATACCCATCACTTGACGAACGGGCGAGTATGGTGCGCGGCGGTCCTCCGTTTCAGTCGATGAGAGCGAGACACGGGCTCATTAAATGGAGAATATGTGTAGGCCACAGGTCTCTGTTGCATATCGTGGGATTTCGTGCTGAGTTAGTATAGCAACCTGGGCCTGTGCGTATGCTTCCCAGGTTTATGTCATTCTTGACTGACTAAGCAGTCTTGATTTGTAGGTTAACTCTTACTAGAATATGTACTTTATTCGATAAGACAGGTCAGCTAACTACTCTTAAACTAACTGGTGACGTTAACTTGTCACTACATGTTTGATTATCGAAAAAATCAATAGTGTAAGTTGGCAGGCACTTGTTGGTGAGATGTCTCGCCGCGTCATTGTCGTGTATGTTCGTCAACTGAGAAAATTTAGTTTCGCGATGCCGGTTAGTGAAAAAAGTTCTTTTGGACATAACTGAACGGTAGTTCGGTTCGGACCAGTCCACTGTGTCGTTCCCATGGTCTTTACACTAGTTGTCCTCACTCATCCGGAAGTTAAAATTTATAAGCATTCCAAAATCTACTTTTATGCAGTACATCATATCGAAATCCAGATGACCAACTAACCAATGAGCATAGGTGTGCATATCATCTGGAACAAATATCCCATATCAGTTGCTAATGTACTTTACTACTCAGTATCACTATATATATTAATATAAACACAGTTATAATCAGATAAAGAATGATGAGACTAGAATTAATTGACATTATTGCGCATCGATTGTTCTTGCTTTACTAAAATTCACAAAGGGAGATGAATCTATACAACATTATGCTTTTGAAATAAATTTTGTTCCACCTAATGCGATTAGCTTGCACTAAGCTTGTTAACAGATACTTTCCTAGATGCGCTCATCGACGAAACAGATACTTGACTGGGTATGTAGTCTCAGTTCCTGATATTTGACGCGGAAAACCTTTGCGCTTATGTAAACCTAACTCTTCCTTGTTTACCAATTTATTTAACCTTAACATTTTTTGTTTACACTGTGTCGAGTTATATGGGATGTAGCAACCAAATGTTGACGGTCCTTAATTATTCTCGATTTACCAAAAATGCATATACAGGTAGGGGGAATTAAAATGATAGATACCCATCGAATTAAACAGATTATATTCTGCTTCACCATAGCACATTTTCCAAAACGATTGACGAGATTCTATTATAGGAACAGAACTACTCTGTAAAGTAATAGTCTAAACTGATTAGTTACCTTATTATCCCATGTTTATTTGCAAGACAAAGGATGTTGCCTGAGTAAGGTAGTTTGAAAAGTCAAATCTACTTTTTCTCAGTAATATCTATGGTTCATCGGGAACTAATATCTAGTACATAAATGTAGTTCAGCTCCGGTTAAAAATCTCCATGACTCTAACTGTCTAATTTGTAACCTCACTTTATAATCTTAGGCATGCATGTAGATGATTGCTCCACGTGTGAAAATTCTTTGTTGATTCCACTCAACATCGGAATATTGCAACTCAATGACCTGGAGTTTAGAAGGGCCACCACAAGACCACGGAATTCGATACTTGATAAGATCGTGGGCACAATCTCTATTAATTAATTGTCAGTTTGCATACAGAGAAGTAAGTGTATCTAGCATGATTCCTGATGTCCATGTTCCCCATCACCGTTCAATTTATAACTGCTGACGAAGCGTCTAATATTTGTAAAGTGTGCATGAGCACATTGATTAGGAACGATAAAAATGTCTCGTGTCAATCATACACATCAACCTGATGCGAAATTTAACCAGACCAAAGGACTTTTGAGAATAATGTGGATAAATATCGCGTCGGAATGACATTTCACTTGAGCATCCTAAATCAGTCAATGCCTGTTAGCTCACGTGGAGCACAGGCAGCCGACCAGCATTCTCCAACTCTAACAGGAAAGAACCCCTGAGTATTTTTTATTCAAAGTTAATTAGTAATGTGATAATAATCTCAAATGACAATAACTAGCACTTTATTGAGAATGATTATTATTTGTACTTGAAAGATACATCAATACTTTTCTAGTATACTATTAGAGAAGTGACTACAGGTCTACCATACAGCCAATAGACATTTGGTTTATTGAGTAGGCGTCACATCTGTAGAATTACAGGTTACTACATGCGTCTTCTTTAAGAAACTGAGTATACTAAGACACATTTAGGAGGTTCTCCTGGCTCTAGCAGACCTATGGCTAACAATATTTTAACACAAATACCATGACGTCACGAAATATAAATCAGAGTAACTACGATACAAAGAATACTGTACAGAAGTGCACACTATCTTAGAGGGTCATCTACTAAGGTAGGAGTATTGTCGGTGATAAGCACCACTGAAACACTGCACTAAGTAACAGAATCACAAATCGAAGAGCTTTGGAGATTGATTCAGTGAATGTCACTGAACAGCTTACAAACATGTTTGACTTATCCTTTGATGATGACCATGACTAGCCAATCAAATGCAAACTTAATGTGATTGAATGGTCCAATTCAACCCAAACAGTTCAGAATATTTCGAACAGTCCTACAAACTTGATTCCCAGCCAGACAAAGATAACTGAGACAACACAAATGTAATGAAATGTAACGTTATTTGTTAGGATATCTGACTAAATATGTGTAAACGAAGCTGAGTTCAAACCTAAGATTTGGCGGCTGTTTGATTGAGCTAAATCTCTCATATACGTATTCTGGAGCATAAATCAAAACAAATGAACTACTCCAAACAAGATTAACCTATTTAGTTATGTCCCCAGTCAATCAATAAAGAAAAAGCTGTAAACCCAACACCTAATCCATAGTTCAAAGCAACTACTTAGTTAGACAATTCTATTTTTAAGAGCATAATCGCAGTATTAACTATACACGACCCTTCATTAATGAAATTAACTAGGTATCCTAGTGATTAGCTTCCGCTATGGACGTAAAAGTAACTTATGCATATAAGAATTGTTACTAATTCGGGCAAACAACAAACTATTACATAAAACTGAATACGACGGTGATGACTGGAACGCATACTTAACTTGGATATAAATCAAACCATGCTAATCAAGAATAAGGTATAATCCCAACTACGTTGAAACAAACCAGGCATAACTTTATAAATTCTTATGGATATGTATATGAAGCATTTTTGAGAGTGAACAGTATTGTAACTTCAAACTTAAATTTACTTGTTTTTGAACTGTACATTATGTATTTTGTACGACCACATCAACTTATAAACCTGCTGTTGCTTCTGGTGCTAAAAAATGTGCACGTCACTTCTAAATCGTGAGTAGTTATTTGTAGTGAATTATTGTACTGTTATAAAGAATAGGATTTACCTAGTTCTGTAGACCCTATTTAGGAATAGAATACTTAATAACAGAACACATAAATAGAGTAATTCTATTCTACTTACAAACAATCGGAATCATTGAGGAATTCCATACAAATACAATGCATCTAAATACAGTCACTTCACGCCAAATCTTATGGGACACAGACTATCCAAACTAGCCTCAACTTCATCACCAGATTTTAATGGCCCAACACCAGCAGGTGTACCAGTTAAAACCAAGTCACCGTATTCCAAAGAAATTCTACGAGTAATTATCGACACCAAATCGGCTGGGGTCCAAATCATCATATTTAATTTTGATCGTTGTCGTTCAATTTTATTCACTCTTAACCAGATCTCACTATTTATTTTTTGAAATTCTTGACGAGATGTTAGAAAACCAACTGGGAGTGATTCCAATGGAAGAATCGGTCCAACAGGACAAGCTGTGTCGAAGCATTTGGCCATAGTCCATGGGAGACCATTTGAACACAGTTGCTTTTGAAGTAGTCGATCAGTTAGATCTAATGCGATTACGTAACCCAATATGGCAGAATGGACCTTAGAAAAACAGAAAAATTACAATGTACAACAAAAAAGTTTAGTTAAAATGAAAGACTCATTACCTCTTCTGCCTTTACTTGTGTCAAAGACTTCCCAATAACCAAACCTAACTCAACTTCATGATGAACTTCCGTCGATCCATTTGGCAACTACATAAGCGTGATAAACTGTTAATGATTGCGTCATAAACAAACTCTGATTTGTTCTCCTTCTTCAATTATACAACTAGAGGGCTTTATAAAGATAATCGGTGAAGATTCGACTTTATTTCCTAATTCTTTAGCATGATCTCTAAATATATACTTTGTTATGACCAACATACGTACAAATAATTCCTTCCGACAGCAACTATTTTCCGACAAACGCTCTTCAAATTTTTTGACATTAAAATCTATAAGCTCCCCAGAAGTCTGGAGGAAAACACTAACATGTTTTGATTATAAAATAAGTATAGACTACATTGATTTGTCACGTATTTTATTATTTTGCTGTTATACTACTAAAACTAATCGAAGTAACGACAATGGTAACAATAACGACCTGATTGAATGTCCAATATCTGCAGAAGCTATTGTATACAAATTGATTTCTACACGCTCGCGTCTTGAGTGTTTTAGCTAAAGTTCCGTGCCTCCGAAAATAAGTTTGCTACACTACTGTTCTAGTCCAGACAATTTCAGCAGTTTTTCTTATTTATTTCTGATTAACTTTATTTAATTATTTTCTTTTTCTTTCGCTTTTTTACCCTTGTGGATTTCTGCATTAATCACCGTCCCTCCGTTCAGTTCTAGGTTGTTTAGTCCTTGAGTAAGGCTTAAAAGATTATCATTAAATACATAAATGTAAAGGGTGGGGTAGAGTTTAATGCTTGGTACATTCAAAATCTACATAATGAGCTTGTGTAAACTAACTGTTTTGTCGCAGTTGCAATGTAATTGTTATAGGTTTGCTTCCAATTCTATTGTGTCGTCCGGTAATGCAGATCCACAAGCACAACTGCACAAGAACTAGCAATTTCAGATTGAAAAAAGTGTGGAATCATCTGTTAACTCACCCTCCCCTTGCTCTTCATTTTTTTATTCTGATTTATCGATTCATGTGTTTTAATATGTGTAAACACAAAAATTCATCCACTCAGTCTTATGCAGTCAGGTGTTTTATCAAAATTATAGGAAATGTAGCGGTAAATAATCCCTAAAATAAATGTTACATAGGCTCTCGATATTGATGCTGACCGTGCTTGTTTTAGCGGACACCAATAATTGAAGGCATGTGGTTACGTATCACCTCCAGATCACGACTCAAACCACCGTGGGAAGCATATCTCTCTAGTTGGCCATCCTAGACGTTTCTATATCATTGAAGCTTTGTTTATAAGCAAATATAATTTCTCTTCCACCCTTCAGTGCCTTCTAATTTTTTTGTTCGTAAGAGTAGGTCCAATCGCCAGAAGTTGCTCTGGTTGTACGAAAAGCGTAACTTGGTCATATACCGGGCTGCACTTTAGAGATTTCCATTGTGTCAGTAACAGGAAAAAGAGATTAAACTCGAAAGGTGAGGTATGATAAGATATGGTAAGCAATGTAAGTGTTGTGGTTCTGAATACCTAATTAGTAAGTGCAAAGACTTTCGCTACTGCCAAAGTGAAACGAGTTGTTATTCAGCCTTTTCTTGAAACTCACTACCTAAGGACTTATGGTTTTCCTTTTTAGCAGGGCGATTCAGTTAGAGTAGGCTCTTAATAATTAAAAGTTAGTCATCTCATGTGTTCGCTTCCTCTGATTCTCAGTACTTCAAAAAATTTTGCGTGGAATCAAAGTATACAATTTGTCAGCATACCATTGTTTGTGTGCCGCTTGTGAACAGAATGTTGCAGATCGTAATCAAGTCACTTCTCAACGGTCTGTAATTTAGGCGAAAAAATTCCTTAATTGACGTGATTAATTAGTATGTGTTATTTCCCTGAGTCTAGTAACCCATATAAACCTTGTACCCTGTTTGGGAGGTCGGCATTGTAGCGTCAGTGAAATACTCGGCGAATATAATATTGTTTGAAAACGACAAGAAGAAAATGGTGCCGATGATGGTACATTAATCAACCTGCGTCATGTAATTTATTGTGTCACTGCGTTTGTAACTTGTTATATTTTCTTAATCTTAAGTATAACTTGACCACCAATTTATTTTATATTAATCAAAAAGCTCGGCCGCCATGGTTAGGATGGACAAAACTGATTGAATAATCAGGTAGTGTAACATCACTTTGACTAAATCCTACTCACCTTAGAATAGAAGCTTGTATTACGAAGGTAGGTCCATATTTAGAATATCAGTGCTAAGGTTAATTCCATGGCGACTGTCTTAAGAAGTAGGAAGTTATGTGGCACTGTGTTAGGGACTTTAGCGAAGTTATGAAATACTTTATAAATTACAATGATTTTGTTTCAGCAAGCTGTTTAATAGTCCCATGCAAAAAAACGTTTAAACATGATCTACTTCACCGTATATCATGTCGTCTTCCTTGGGATCGCTTTTATTTTCTCCAGTCATAGGCTGAAGAAATAACTGCCTGCTTCTACTCTTCAGGTGACAGACTGAATTGTATTAATTATAGGAAGAGATTACTAATGAGGTGGCTAGGTGCTTTATCCCATTTCTTCAACGCCACCTTCCTAATATTGTCACAACTAGCGATTTGCTAGACTTTAAACCTAGTAGCTTTTGTGGAACTAACGCCGGCTTGATCCCGACGTATACAAGTTCTGTTTCCGAGGAGGCAGCCATAGTTTGGTTTGTCACAGCTAAAGAGAGATCAGATTGTTTAATGAGGTGGGCTTCGAAGACTGCAGCTGTCTTAATGTTTGAAGAGATCGTACCCAGAAGTCAAACTACATTTTGGGTACCTGGAGTTTGTAGCCTTCTCTATGGCCGTTATAGATTATTCATACACACGCACATTTTTCATTCGGAATTTTTTACTTTTCAACATTACTTAGAGGATCATTCATAATTCCATTGATATTATCGCAGTTTTACCTCTCAGTTGTGATAAGTATGAGAATATCAGTTGTTTAATTAGCCTATTCTCACTGCAATTTTGTACCAAATGTACATCGACATTTTTTTCCATCTCGCATATTTAATCGTGTATATCCCCATTTTGTTCTAGTTTCTTCCATCTTTCTTCATCGTACACAGAATTACCAACAACTTTTGTCATTTCCACTGTTTGACCTTTTAACTATTATGGGATTATTAGTTGTCTAATATAACTATTTGCATTTCGTTTATGTTATAAATTCTTAATTACTTTTCACAATGCATATTTAGTTATGTGCTTTCACATTTTATTCAAAATTTTATCTTCCAGCACCACTTTTTTTAGTACTATGTATAATAACGCATATTAGCATTTCGTTCTAGAATTTGTTTCGTTATATACATCATTTTAGCCACCGTACACGTATGCTTCCCTGTTAAAATCCAAACAGTTTCTTTACAGCACTTGTTCTAAACTCGTCGTTTTTGATTAAAATAAATGAATAAAATACATAGACTATCTTTTGTCGTTTTAACGGTTATGCTGTACCTATTCCTTAAGTGTAAGTACTAGTCATAATCGTTGGCTCTACATGAAGTCCGCTACTTACTCATTTCTTTCGACCCTTAATGGGGAGTTCAGTTCCATGCCTCACCCATGGGTCATCTCTTCGTTAGTGTGATAGCCACGACTAGAATAAAATTCAATGTTGCTTTGCTGATAGTGATCTTCATCAAATAAGGGTATGGTCACTATTAATCAATGGGAACGTGTTTTAACATTTTAACCAGAAGCCGATCACCAAAGTGTAGATAATTTAGTCTCAAGGACTTATCATCTGTTCATCACCTGTTGTCGTCTCATACACTGTCGATGAGACCCGCTTCTGTAAATATGGTCATAAACCTCTACAAAAATATACCTTTCTTGGTACTCCCAGATTAAATGGATCTAAAGACGGGGTTCTAGCATGTAAAGTGATCAGTATTTTATCAACCCTGAATTTATGGTGATTTGTCGCTGTGTCTGCGTCCATTCATGTGAGAAAACGATTCTGTCTATATTTAGAGTGTCTGTTTTTAGTGAAGATGGGACAGCATCAGCTACATTATCTTTTTATACAAACAGTACAATACTATGAGTGCTAACGTAATTGTCCGAGGCATCCAAAGAGAATCACATTTTCGTGAGGATGACGATTCTTGTTACCATACTTGCGCACAGGTTTTGAAGTTTCATCAATCTGCCTCACAGTCCTTTTGCACAATTATATGAGCTATTGATTGCCTGTCTAATTACCGTGTTCTTTGTCATCTGGTTTGTTGCCTGCGGTATTTGTATGAAGGGTAAGTGGCGAGTCCCAGAGAGACCAACCATACGAAATTCTCTTGGAACTGACGCTTATAAGCAATCTCTGAAGAGAAAATTTTCTGGATTTAAGGTTCCTACATCAAGGTCATGTAGATAGTTGTGTGATTGGCCAAAGTGACAAATATTTGTCATAATGACCTAGATCTGCTTTTGAAGACTGGACATTTTAATAGAATTCAGTAAATTAGCGCGATAACCATTACCAGCGCTAGAATTCGTAAAAGTGGTACCAATCTAGGCACTCATTTAGCAGCTAAGTAGGTATGGTCCCCACTTATCTACCGCCCAAACGATCGCTACACACTCTTTTTCAGTGGTCGAGTACTTGTGTTCTGAAGGCGTTAAAACCCGGTTAGCATACTCCACTACCCCATCGTCCTGCCGAAGTACTGCGCCAGTGCCAAAGTCACTGGCGTCTGTGGCCACAGTGAACAGTTTCCTAAGGACAGGTAGTTTTAATGTTATCTGCTTGGCGTCTAATAGCCGCTTGATCTGATCAAATGTTTTCTGCGCCTCCTCTGTTCAAATAAATTTTAGATTGCTTAATAGTTTGTACAGTGGTGCGTCGATCTCGTTAAAGTTCCTTATAAAGCGGCTGTAGAATGCTGCTTTTCTCATAAACTGCCTTAGCTTTATTTTCGAAGTTGGTGCTATTATGTTTTCGATAGTCAAAATCTTTTCAGGTAGTGGCTTTGTTTCACCTTCTACTTTATAGCCCAACAGTGTGACATTACTTTTGGCTACCTGCGATTTCTTTTTATTAATACGCAACCCAGACTCCTCGATTTGCTTAAGAACTGCCTCTTGACGATTTACGTGGTTTGTTTCCGATTAACCAAAAATCACCAAATCGTCTTCTAAATGTGTACGGCGCCCTTGCCAGCCCAAATGGCATTCTTCCTACACTGGTACTGCTTTTGACTCACGGTGAAGGCTGTCTTGTACCTATCACTCAACTTTATCACTAGTTGCCAATACCCTAACTTGGAGGTCTAGTACAGTAAACAACCTTGCTTGTTGTAAGTGATCTAGGATTTCGGCCACAGTTGGTATTGTGCATGGTTTTAACTTTTTTACACTGTCTATTTCTCTGAAGTCAACACATAATCTATAATTCCCGTTGGATTTCTCTACTAGCAGCACAGATGGATTGTAACGGCTTTCGACCTCTTCAATTATTTTGCCCCGCAACGTTTCATCAAATAGACGATTTACCTCTGTTTCTATATTAACCGGTATCCGGCGGGTGTGAAACGTCGTCTTCCTATGACTCTTTATAAAAATTTCATCCGTCACTCAATCAAAATACCGATTGGTTTCTCCTTCTTCGGTAAACAGACTTCTGTATTTTGCTACCACTTTGTGAACCTTTTCTTTAATCTCTTGTGGTAAGGTCGCTGCTTGTGTCTTAGCCATATAACTGTTACTTTGTATACTGAAATGTCCGTATTTAGTGCGTACCGTCCTATTCTTCGTGTCCATTAACGTTCCCTACCCCTCTAAGGATATCTGCACTTAGTATTGTTTGATGTATACCTTTAGTTACTGCAGACGGATACTGTATAACGCAATCCACGACTTCAATACGGCAGTTCGACACTCCTACAATATCCAGAGCTTAAGTTCTGTACTGCTAGTGATTATGCCTTTGTCTGTCGACACAATCCTACGTCTATCAAGGATATAGCCGAAACCATGTCAACCAAGCAAATCAACGCTTTCTCATTTATGCGCGCTTTTGTATACAACACACCCGTATTAACCAAGCCATCATCCCAAAACGATGTTTTAAAGACGAAATGAGAAATTTAATATTTAAAAGGTCTTTGTAGTTTTCTTCTATAATGACCATATTCTCCACACTCAAAGTGCCTAATCCCTGTCGTCGTTCGGACTCAAACAAGTACGACCTGCTCCTCCAGATCAGTGACTCGCTCCTCCATATATATTGTTCCACTATCCTGCGTAATTGCAAAAAAAACGGGGCTCGTCAACTGCCGGCGTAACTCTGCGATCTCCACCACATTCAACGGCTAAACCGCATGCGCCAACCGAGTCTGTTTTGCCACGTCTCCTGGAACACACTTCATAAACTAAGATGCCAACAGCTGCTCTCTAGAGTCGCTGTAAAACAAGGACAAAGCTCGACATAGAAAACTCTTCAAGGTACCGGTCAACACCAATGGGTCACCATTTGGAGCCAGACGCGTGGTCCTGAACTACTGCAACGTCACTTCCCTGTCCACTGGCCTGTCAAAATCGAAAACCAACCTGGCCATTACCTCCCCCCAAGTCACCCCACCACTGGCGAGCTCCACATCAACAAACACCGCCTTAGCGCGTCCCCGCAGCAGAGTCCTGAGGACCGTTACCCTCGCCTTCTGCTTGCGAACACCGGCCAGCTCCAAGACGGCTTTCAATTGTCGCAGGAACGCTTCGAGATCACCATCCTCGAACGGATGAGGCCATAGCACTTTCACGTCGTCCAGAGGTAGCGACAGAGATTGTGAAAAAGCCAAGATGGACAAGTAAAGTGTATATTTGGTGAAAACAAATAATTTCATAAAATATTACGTACATTATTTTTAATCATCAATTCGCACATCATTCGTGTTCTCTGATCCGTGTTGATTATAGGCTGTCTTTTTTTGTTTATCCCCGATTCTCCTATGTATTCTAATCGTGCTTTGCTTCTTGCCACTCCGCAAATCGCCACATTCGCTGATTCCCGATTCTTTCCAATTTCACGCCACCTACTACTTATAGACGACTTTATGAGTAGTATACACCACAGTACTACTTATTATCGGAACAGATGAAACTCATTTGTTATAAATGCACAGCAAAGAGTCGCCTAGATAGAGGAATTGTTGTACTACAGAAATGAAGAAAGCGCCTACTTCTGTAAGAAGCACAGAAAGTACTTATAGGGTGAACAACCCCATGAACCTGGAATTGAGGGGATTAAATAAGTTGTAACTCCAGTATATCAGCTGATTGAAAAAAAGCATCACTAGAAGGAATGGATGTCTGTTGATCCTTTTGGCTAGATACAAAAAAAGCGGAATAAAAAGAAAGCAGTCAGTGACAGCCAAGAAAGAGAAGAGAAAGCTAAGTTACAAACTGGATACACAAAAGCAAACAAGCGAATAAATGAGAAGCATTATAACAGGTAAATAGTAATGTGTTGAAGACTGCAATGATAGCGGAGAAAGCTCCAAATAAAGAGAGCATGGGATACCCATAAGATACGATGAAAGCCAGATAGAAGAAAATAGCATACCGGAACATGTATTTAAAAGCAAGGGTGAAACCAAGTAATGAAACTCATTAACAGCAAAACAGGTAGGCAGAGTACTATGAAGAATGCATAATTAGACCAGCCTGACTAGATTTACCGGATACGGAAATCTTACTAATATGTCTTTCTGCTAATGTTACTTCACTAACAACAGGAGTAATCAGCACAGCAATACAATTAATCATGAGGAGCAAAGCAGCATGGCCATACAACATATCAGCTCCGCGTTTTCTCTCAGATAGTTTGGGAGATTATTTGTTGTCTAATAAATCTCACCACATTGTACTTACGCATCAAATGTCTATTGAATTTCTATCTATTTTACGTAGTTAATAGTGCATAGTTTCATTTTGCTCCAGTCTATTTTTATCCATCTCCTATGACCACTTATACAAAAAATTTACAGTTTCCATGACAATCAAACCTTATAAATATTTAAGGTTTATTAATTACTTCAATAAACCTATTTGCATTGAATTTAAGCTATACCAACTTATTGGACTCTTTAGAATTTTGTTTGTAATTTCGTCCCATAGTGTCATATATATATATATATATTTGCTATTTTACAATGGCGTTTTATTGTGAATATGTTCTGCGATTGAAATCAGTTTTCATTATTGCATAATTATACTTATTTGTTGAAACGCGAAACGGTTTCTTCACAACACTTAATGTAAATGAACTGTATATGATTAGATAAGTAATAATGATAATTAATATCCAAATTGTTGTATCTCGATTCAGTGTCGTGTAATCGTCTTGAAAAAAATTCTGAAGTTCTTCAAGCTTGGCCAATCAATTGTTGAAGAACTGCGCCAATCGCTGAGTCAGATGTATCAGCAACGATCCTGACTGAACCTGCAGTATTCCGATGTTTTAGCATAATCGTAATGGCTAGTGCTTTTTTATTTGCAGTAAAGGCATTCTTCGACTCTGCGTCCATTGTGACCACCCTTTTATTCCCAAGAAGCTGATCCGTTAGTGGTGTTAATGATTGATGCACAGTTGGGTACAAATCGTCCGTAAAAACTTAACAGTCCATTTAAAGCTCACAACTGCCTGATTGTGGTTGGTTCCGGATATTCCAGAATAGCCGCCACCTTGTGTTTTTGGGGATGTATACCATTAGCATCAATAGTATGCCCCAGGAAGTTCAAAAAGTTCGTTCCGATTTGGCATTTCTATATATTCATGGTAACGCCATATTGTTTTAGTCTTCCAAAGGCTGTATTCAGATGTTTCATGTGTTTCCGCATCTAGGCTTGCTATCACATAGTCATCGATGTATGCATTGACATAGTCAAGCTCACGGAACTTGTCATTGATGAATTGCTGAAATGTTTGTGCTGCATTTCTCAAACCAAAAGGCATTCGGAGGAATTTGTAAAGGCCGAATGGAGTTACGATAGGAGTTTTGGGTGTGTCATTTCCGGACGCCGGCATTTGATTATATACCTTTTTAAGTCTATTTTCGAAAATACTGTCATTTCCGTCAAGGTCGTCGTTAGGTCATGGATGTGTGGTAAAGGGTAACGAGTAGGCGTAATTTGATCGTTGAGTCTTTGGTAATCACCAGCTGGCTGTTTGTGGGTCAAAAAGAAGCTTTATGTTGGTGATTGTGTGGTGTTGCTGGCACGACGCTGTCTTCTGCGCCGGTATCAATGAGGTAACATATCATCGTTACTTCATCACTGTCCCATAAACTTATTAGAAGCCCTAGAAAGGTGTATACTTTGAAGGATGAAAAGATCTTAATTGATGTATCGTATATTGATTTCATTAAGGCTTTTGACAAGGTCTTTTACTATGGGCTGTTGCATAAGTTACGCAACATCGGAATTAGAGGAGGAACTTACTTTCATAAATAATTTCTTAGGTGAGAGATAATAAAGGTTATAAGTCGAGTCCAAGTTCTTTCGCCATAGAACGCTGTTTATATCACCTCCATCAAAATAACCTTTTATTATTAGTATCATAATTCAAATAAGTTTATTGAATTCTCTGTATACCATCTGGATTGTGATTGGCTACCTCAAGGACACCCCTGACTTAACAGCCTTCTGTGATGTGGCTTGTAATAAGGTTAACGCACAAATGATCGTGTTTGACCTTCAAGTGTTTTGGTGACTAATTTAACAGCAGATAGTATCCGGATAGGAGTGAAATATGGTTAGTTTCTTAGTTGGATTTTGTTTTCTTTCTTTATTTCTGAAAACCTGATTCGATAATCTTTTATTTAGCCAAGCGACATGCGACGGGGATGTATGCAAAAGAATCGTGAGCTATCATGTTATCTTTTGACGAAGATGTCATGGAAAGGCAGGTGAGTTTATTAATTTACTTTTTGATATTCGACTGTAATTTTCATGACCTGACTGCAATTCAAACTCACGCAAAAGGTTTCATATTCTGATTTTATAATACTAAAACAGCATTATTCTACTACACAGTAGTGAATCTCCTATAATGTCTTTGTCAAAATCTTAAAGGCGCTTTACCGGAATAGTTATTCACTCTGTAGACATTCACACGTGATTGTAAATTAATCTTGTTTATATAGTAGTAATGACAAATTTGGTATTATGGAATAAGGATTCTAAAACCGTTACCTGAATTGCATTTTTGTCCCTTAAAGACTTTCATATTGTTCAAGAAAGAAGCAAATATCTTAAACTGGTCACTTTGGCAGTTCTTCAACTAAAACAAGAGCATTGGAAATTCCTTGTTGAATAGTTGTGAGTAGTCGTGCTGTATCAATACACTACAACGAGATACGAGTTCAGAGACGTCCAAATAGAACTATCAGAAACACTGTATTGATTTGATAAGGGGTTCGGTGTTTACCATTTTAGAACCTATCTGCCAATAAGTTCAAACGTAAATGCAAAGAAGAAATCTAACTGTCGCTTTTTTAGTGACAGTGCATTGGTTTTGTGAAACCTAGGCCATTATAATTTTGTCAACACTTTCTTCCCTTCGTTTATTGTCACTTTGGTTGATAGTTATTAACTAAAGAGTTGAATAAGGAATCAATAGGTTATTTTGTATACTTATTATACTATTGTTCTTGTCACACGATCGTTTTCTTGGCATGTTAATGATAGTTATTTCTGTGTATTTTCATTATGATATGCCAGTTTGTTTTCCACTCTAAGTTCATCATGCTGTTCATATGTTAGCGTCAATCCATCAAGCTGTTAACTATCGATTTGCCTTATCAAGTGGTCTTGATCTGTTGTTGATGTCATCGTAATAATCGTGGTTGTTAATCTCGAGTGACAGATTTAATTGTAGTGGCTCAGGTACATTCATTCTTTGTATTATCCTACGTCTTGAACTCCAACATCACTTCATACTTTTATTATGCCAATTTATTCCTTCTTATAAAGCCATGTGTATAACCACAATCAGCAATTATTATGTTTCTCCTCTGTAATGCACTTAATTAACCTCGTTTTACTGTGACGATGCTATGTAGTAACTCAATCTAATCCACACCTGCTTAAAATTCTACGTCGTTACTGACTGAAGTACAAGATTGTTGGCAGTAGCTTTATTAAATGTTTACTGTATCCATCTACTTGAGTGGGGTTTTCATTACATCTATGATTTATGTTCGTTGTTGCTCATGTGCTGATTATTTGATATTAAAATCGCTTTATTAGTTCACCTGGACAACGTATACTTTATGCAATTATTTTCGAAATTTATATGTTCTAATATAAATGGTGACTTTGAAATGCCGTGATACAAATTTCTGGTTTACACTTTGTTCATCTTGTATTGGTAGCGTACGTTCCAAGTCCATCCTTTTGTGTATACGGTTTTGAGTCTATATATATATATCAGTAGCTAGCAGTGCTAGCCACCAAATTAGATGGAATAAAGTCCAAGTTTTTTATCAACCATTTGACAGACATGATCTTTAGTCGCTAAGCTGTCTTCGCCTATTAACATTTCAGTGAAATAACGATTCCGCCTTATGCTTTTGCATTAATCTTCATAATGCCGTTATGGCTTATTTGTTAAAAGATTCAGCTGTCAACCAGTCAGAAACACTCAAACGATGCTCTACATACTTCTGTTTGGGTAGTCAGGTAGTACTTGGTAAATGAATTATATGATAATCATTTTTCTCTAAGTTCGTTATTTTTAATGTTTTCTGGAGTTATATTGGAGTAGTTGTGGGGAGATTGAATGTACCAAACTGAATGCTTTTTTAAATCGACTACTTATAGGACACACTTAAAGTGTCCTATATTTCCTAAAAATTGAATGACTTTCGTAGGTCAAAGTATCAATAAAGTTTCTTTTATTTTGTAATGAATTTAATTGTATCATTTTTAATAATTCCATTTTTTCATTTTCAGTTACAAACGCCTTTTCACAATTGGTACTCTTGGTGTAACAACGTACAATAAAGATACTCTAAGAGTGACAAACCAGGTAATCAGTTTGCATTACAGGTCTTATTTCTTGTTAGTCTGCGAATTCTATATATCCAATATTTTCCCTTTTAAAATTTACGATATTCAACTTGTCAGATGGATTTGTGCGTTTCAGTTTTTTTGATGGTTCCATTCTTTTCAACGAAGGTTTGCAACTAAGTTTTTAATGGTTTTAATTTAAATTTTAGTCTTTGGACTATGCTATTTGTTCACGATACTACCTAATAGTTAACGCGGGTAAATTGTCTAACCTGGTGTAATAAAGCATGCACTTATACAGGATACTAGAATGTGTCCCTGAGTGTGCAGATGTTATCAAGCCTGACATTTTTTAGCTCAACAGAAGGGTGGATTTGTGAATAGGTTTTAATATTGTTACAAAAAGCTAATTGTTTATGGAGTACTTAGTTCGCTAGACAGGTGAATTTCTTATCTGCCGATCATGATATAAAAATGTACATTTTAGAGTCGATTTCATAAATCTACCTGATTTCTTAGTTGCATGAAATTGTTTTATCAATCGATTCAATGTTTCTACGAAAATTAATTATTCATACTGATCGTTTTTCGTAACTTTAGTCCTAAAACTCTCAAAAATATGCTAAATTTGTGTTTGCTGAAGACGACTTCCATCAGGAACAATAGAAATGTTTAAGTGGCACCCTACATTCCATCTTTAAGTCATTTATACGTTTTCTCTGACGTGTTTATTTGTTCTGGTGATTAAGGTAACTCTCTTTTATTTAGAACTGCTAATCAGTGATCACATCCGATCAGTATTGTGATGAGAATCAGTGTTATCGAGAACATTAATAAACTACTCCTTTGTGATGGAATAATCCACTGTGTATATTTTAATAGTAGTGATTCTAGGAATATTTCTGAATAGCTGACTTATCACTAGGACGATTTTCAGTCTCGCTGACGTCGAGTTATTGCCTAGTAGTATATTTCAGAAGCACGTTCCATTTTATTTAGGACCTGTCGATCGAATTTACTTGCATGCTAGATTCTCATTCACTGACTACTGTTTCAAACACTTTTCAATAGAGATTATTGATTTACATTGAAAAATATAAACTCTTTCATATAACTTCCGGCTTATTCATACTGATTAACCGGTGATGTTGCTAAATTTACTGGTGTAATAAATTCAAATGCATTTTTCATCCTCGTACAGAGATGTAACAAACAAAGTATGATCACTTATTCTTGGTAAATGCTTTTTGTAAAAAATTTCTGAATAATGTAGTTTCAGGGCTGTAAATAATACTTTTCCGTGATTAGTATAAAGTCCACTTCATCTGATGAGTTTTGATCGGTTTAAATTAGTATCATTGCCTAGAAAGTAAACCAATTTTTCTTGAAATAGGATGGCTAGAAATAATTATCAGTAAGCTGATTAAACGTTCATGTTAATTGGTGCTTATCGGCAAGTGGTTACTCAAAGCTGATTACACGTTTATGTACTTCGTAAATTAGTTCTATCAGTAAGCATAATCTAAGAAGTTTTAAGCCAACTTGAATTAACTGACTGATACTTTCTTAATTTTTGAATAGTTTCTCCAGTTGATACTATATCTCATTGTAAGGCCCTATGATCATGCTTTCAACCTCTTATGGTGGCGTTTGTAGTAACTATTGAAGAGTATCATACTATAATGAAACAATTGTCCAGTTCTTCCTGCTTCTTCAGCTGTTGTTCCATTAAAGTCAGTCTATCAATATGAAACATATACTAATCATATTTAGTAACTTACAATATATATTTCCTATCTCTTTGTTTTATTTTCAATTAATTCAAGTGGACATATGAAGAAATTTATGAAATTAAGATAGACCTTAATACTAAGTCAAATCAACCACATCTTAAAAGATTCATTATGGATATATTGGATATAAATCGCAAGCGTCATGAATTGACATTTGCCACAGAATTTCGTATTGAGCTCTTAACTGATTTATTGGTAAGAATTTATTCTATTTATCCCCAACTTTCATTCAGTCTTTCTTGTTCACTACTGTAATAAACGTCAAGTAGATGGAGAAAATTGTTCGAACTTATGACCGTGTCTCAATCTTGAATGCTTTAACTAACTAAGCAACCACTATTAAGTATTCAAAAGTGGTCAAATGAAAACTATGTTTGACCTAGGTTCCGTGCTTTGTTAGTCGTTAAGAGGATGTTTCTACGATTTTGAGGGGATTAATGACCTATTTGCAAGTTACGCACGGATGACATTAAATGCCAGTTTGAGCTGCACCTGTTTTCTTGTGTTCTTTACTGACGAGTACCAACCAAGGTTTCTTGGTCCTTCATCAAAACATTTTATTTTGTTTGTATGTATCATTACCAAGGTTAAATTTGGTAATTTCGAATGAATTGAGCATTCGATAGGTTGTTTCTAAAAATGAGCGATATAAATTTGTAATATTCCAATGAGTAAAAATTAAAATTTGTGACGTTTCGTGGCTTAGTGCAAGTAGTTTATTCAGGGAAAAATGAATAATTGTGAGACCGTGTGATCCGAGATGAAATCTACTGGAAGGCCTCAGTTTTCTGGAAATCGGAGACAAACCTCTGGCGAATTCCAACATATACGTAACTTAGATCAAGCACGTTTCTATATAAACTAACCTTCAGACAACTAAGGGCAAACCAGTGTATTATTCTTTGAACCGCACTTTTAATTCGAAAACTGCCGATATCACCTTAGTATCGTGTTTGTGCCCCGTCAAACTTATTGATTGGTGCTATCTGTATTACTAAATTTGCAGTATTTAGTGTGTTAGAAGTAGTATGAAGTTATCACAAACTTAATAAATTGGCATATCTTAGTTTGTTGAATA
Organism: Schistosoma japonicum; assembly: GCA_025215515.1. Lineage (NCBI taxonomy): Eukaryota > Metazoa > Platyhelminthes > Trematoda > Strigeidida > Schistosomatidae > Schistosoma > Schistosoma japonicum. The sequence continues at coordinate 5,254,350 of CM046067.1, read as the reverse complement.
AAATAGCTTGAGGATGGAAAGCATTTTTAAATTAAGTAAACATTTATAGTTCATGAATTTAAATGCAAACTTAACTGTCTGTTCAAAACATCTTTTGAAAACTACTTTTGACCCTCCTAAGAAGTCTTCAGGAGCTATGGAATTTCTGTAAAACCTTCCGCAATAGTTGTAAAAAACTTAGGATTAAGTGTCATATCTTGATTGGATAATTACGGATCTTATATTTAAACTTTTTTAAAATCTCAATGTCACACAAGAGCCTACGAGTATCTTAGTTTTCTGAAAATTAACTAACCTTAGATGTAAAGCTTCTTTGCTCATGCATCCAATCATTTATTTTGTGTTCAGAGTTTGAGAGCTGAGAAAGCCTATGGATTAGAAGGCAGTTAGAATGTCAGTGTCTAAGTGTATAGGTACAATGTGTATTCATAATGATTCAGAAAGTATAGATATGAAGCAGTGGCTTAATGGAGGCTGTGGATAATGTTCGCTGTACTAGTGGAACTGAATAACTCATTTACGTAGTGTACATTTATGTTCACGGCTTTCAGTAACGCACTTTGTGTAAAGGCTAACAATACTACAAATCGGATACTCAAACCGATGTAGGTGGGTTGGGGTTAGATTGTGTAACTGTTTTACTAGACTCTAAACATCACACACCAGATGAAACTAACTCTGTAGGTGAGTACAGATTTTTATACTCAGCCTTAAGCTATATACCCTGTGTATAACAACTAGTGATACTATAACTCGGTTGTGGAAGCCAAAGTAGATGAATGGGTTATCAAACATACGACCTAGTCTACCGCTTCACCGTCACTCACAAATAGTATAGTTCAAAACCGAATTAATTTATCCTCAATTATTCATGAATTATACACTAAAATGATAATAATAATGATTATATACACATCTAACACTATACGAATGAAATAAAATTTTCTATGCATTTCTACCAATTTTCAGCATTTTCGTGACCAATTTATCAAAGAAAACAAATCAAATGTGGTAAGCTGTGTACACTGTATGTGTATTTGTTTCAAATGTAATATTCTGATCTAATAACCAACCAGTTTCAGTCCATTACAAATCAACGGGAAGATACAAGCCTATTCTGAATTACATATGTACCCGTTGCACAAGTGTGACTGTCTGGACACAGTAGCCTAGTGGTGAACGCGGTGGCGTTTGACACGAAGCGGACTGAGTTCGAATCCCAGTGTGAACATCAACATTGGGATGCAGGTATGTCCAGCCGATGAGTCCCAAATAGGACGAAACGCGCGTCCTGGATTCCACTTGCCAGTCACAATCCAACTTAAATATAACTTGTGTAATACCGCTATATAGAGGCAATCCGCTCAGGATGCACATATGGCAACAGAGGCTGACCAGTTTCAGTCCATTACAAATCAACGGGAAGATACAAGTCTATTCTGAACTAATAACCAACTGTTTAGAATATTTGTTTAATCTATTTTACACTGAATAGTAAGACTTTAGATCGGATGATATGTTTACTAATTGTACAAGTATATTGTGCATCAGTCACCTGTGCATTAATCTGTGAGTAAAACGTAGGGTATGAAAATAAATGATATTTGTATGCTATAGACTCTTAAAAATGGATGTCTTAGAAACATCTGTAACATAGTAAACAATGCCAGGGTTAGGTACAGTGTACTTCACAAAGGTATCAAATTGGTTGACCCTATTATGAGCGTTCATTGACTGTGGTGTTTGAGACATATATTAAATGTGCCTAGGCACTTGTCGCTTATTTCTTCACCCTATATATGTGTTAATGTTAAAGTAAACTAAACGAAATCTGTGATCATTGTATCTTCATTATATCTACAAATTTCTCACCATCAAAATCAATGTCCATGTAATTACTTTCTTTAATGTAAAAGTTACTAACACTTCGATTTTAAGGCCTTTTATTCTTGTTAATTGATCTCAGTCAATATTTGCTTTCGATAAACATTTTCCTCTCGATGCTTTATTCTTCATTTGTGTCGTTACGACTATTTACTTATGTGATGAAGGGTATAATTGTATTGCTATTTGAACTATCATACCTCTACAACTAGATCCCTAATTAGCTTGTCAGTTGATAAACATGTAGTATGCAGTTGGTTTATGAACATCCTAAATTGATTATTTGTTGCATCAACCAAAAAAGATTACTTTTAATTTTAAAGAAATATACCCTTGTTTTTATCCTGGATTACAGCGGATACATGCTACAAAAGTTAGTTGGTCTGATTCAGTATACGATGTTATTTTGGATATTGGTCCAGTTTCAATCGATGTACGTAATCCACGCAATGGTGAATTATGGAAAACGTATGCATTCAAAGATATTGAATGTATTAGCAAGGTTAGCTTAATGGATTAAACTCTTTCTCGTTTATTTAAATTGTCATGAACTCAGTTTTTACAATTTAGGTGGATTAAAACTGTACATTAATTAATCACTGAATAACGACCAATATCATGTTTATCTAGTCCTTATTGCCACCTATCAAATGTTGTTGATTAGCTGGAGTTTGACAACTACTAGTCTGACTGATATCAGGCGTAGTACGATCTACCAGATGGGGCTCACTTGTTGACTTAAAATATCCAGATGATCTAGTCTTATTCAGTGAAGATGTTGGTAATATGCGATTTCTTGGGCACCGTTAGTAACAATGCAGGCATATTTGAAATGCATTTTTCTCCTTTGCAACGTAAAATGTTACTTCAAGACCAGCCTTCATGAGGAAGCTCGTTCGGATCTCGCTAACTTGGACTACTCGTTGCGTAGGTGGAGTAACTGCTTTCTGATGAAAGGTCTACTGCACTGCAGTCTATTTTGTATTTAATCTGTACCTACGAAACATAGGTTACGAAAATGAAGGATATGCGTTGATTGAAGGTCAGTCAAACGGCGATGCGACATCAGTCAATGAAGTCGTTGACTGTTTGTGTAAATCGTTTTGGTAGATTCATACTACCTGGTTGGTGTTCGCTAAGCAATAGTCGCAGTTAGTAGTAGGTGACATGGTTGAATACTGTCATAGCTTAGAATCAATCATTTACTAGATCTCAAGTTCCATTATACTTTCATATATACCTTCGTTTCATTTCATCCTATTAAAATACATGCTGACATTACTCCGTCCGTTTTAACGTAGTATGACAACTTGAGCTGACACACACATATGTGCTGAGTTTTATGTTACTTGTGACTGGTTACATTGCTTGTGTTAGGTTGTTGTTGGTAGTTCGTATCGAACTTTGGTCCATAGTGATTTCGCGATATTTGGCACTAGTCACCAAATCTGTGTTTACATAATTGAATACGATGATACTCTATTTAATTCAAATCTTAGTCACTTTGGATCAAAATATGATGAATGTTTGTTGTCGATATTATGTATGACAGTCAAGTCATGTAATTCAATGAAATTACTTCGTTCCTTTGGACGTTTAATAATTTAACAATGTATTCCTTTTGAATGTGCTTTTTTTTCGTATATAAACATATCACCTATCCAGTTTATATTTAGCTTGTGTGCATGTGTAGCATATGCTTCGAGCCACTGTACTGAAAATTGTTTTTTTATGACTAGTAATCTTAGATATCTACTTGACTGTCAGTGATAGTTCTATTCTTTATGCATCCTACATATAGCATAGGGTGATATGAATAATCTTCTATGCTTTAGTTATCATGAGGTGATATCACAAACTGAACTGAGTTAGATAGCAATTCACAACCAGAAACCGGCATTAGACAGCTGTTTTATTCTAGTATGGGACTTTTCAGCTATTACACATTTACGACTCCATCAGAGACTCAAGCTTAGGATCTTCAAGTTTTACGGCAAAATGGTTTTGTTTGAATAGTTCTTATTACTGGATAATTGTTGTCTACGAGATGTTCTCAATAGGCGATAGCATTGAGTCCTACTGAAGTTTGAAAATATTTGTTTGTGTATAGTTAAAATCATGAATTAATAAGTGTTTCTAGCAACTTCTGCTGTTTAGGATGATTTTGTATGTGTAATTCCCGGTCCATTATATCTGGGCAAAAATGTCGAGATTATCAGTTAAAAATGTGTTATGAGTGTAATAGAATATGCATAGTAGCCTAAGTACATTGTTTCTGGACGTTGCTTATAGCCACAATTCATTTGTAATGAATATTGATACTACTTAACTGTACAGACCGAAATAAGGCGACGATCGAACCTACAAACCAATAATTGACCAGTGATTAGTTCAATAAAGTTAACCGAGTTGCAGTAATTGGTTGTGTTCGAGTCGTAGCCTAAGACATTATTAGTTTGTATTATTTCATTGTTGATATTCACAATTTAATTTCATTCAGTCTTTGTTAGCATACCTTCACCCTGAGTAGGTGGATGTTTTTGAAATGTATTCGTAGATGCACGTTTAGTTCTCTCTTTTGATTTATCAGCCGGATGTGCCTTCATCCCAGTGTTGATGTTGGCCTTTCACTTCAAATGCTTTATTTGGTAATCTTCTTAGTCCATATAGTCACTATATTGTACTGGGTTTGAGTCCATATCTGGATATCGATACTGATATGCGTGTACCTATGACTGATTAGTCCCGAATAAGACTATGAACTGACTTTTAAAATAGTGTATAAATATAATTAGGAGTCACAAAATATTCAAATAATTGAATTACTGGCCAAATCGCATAATCTTTTAGACGGCAAAGTAGGGCAATATTCAGAGGTACAGTTTCATTAGAGAGTTCATTTTATGCTGTCACTTTACTGAAGCGGGTAAACCTGTTAATATACATTTTTTTTGCCCTGAAATTTAAATTTGTCCTTCACATATCCGTGAACCAATCGTTTACTGGTGAAGGTAATGCGACAAACTTTTATATCTCCTTTGATTTAAACGTTAGATTACGTTATTAATTAACGAAATTCGATTTGTGTGTTGATAATTCTTACAGATAACTGATATTCCTAATTCAGTAGCAATTGTACACGGTGGATTCGGACATATTGTAAGTCAACTTGTATTTTGTAATACCATTTCATTTTTGAAGTTGGTTGCAACAGTAACATGTAACCCCGGACACGCATTTCGTCCTGTTTGAGACTCATCAGCTGGATGTACCTGCATCCCGTTGTTGATAATCACACTGGAACATCAGTAGGAAGGTATAAACTCATCCAAATGATTTCATCTTATTTTGAGCAACCAGCGTCAGCTAATTAGTGGTGAGTAACGTTAGAGCCTGGCACATGTGTCAGCCTAAGTTACTACACTCTACACTAATGCACCACGATAAAAACCAAAGTAGTAGAAGTAACAGTAATGTCAGCGATTGTGAGGAAGATTGGATTCAAGGGATCTGATCTAGGTAGAATGGTATAAATAATTTTAAGTTCATGATCTAAAAGAAGTCAGATAGTGAATACATCTACACTACTGCGACTGATTATGATTCATGTTGCCCAGCGTCTCAAATCACTTGTCCTGATAACATCTAATCAAACCCCACTCATGTAGTCTCTACTTACTGACATCCCTAAAGCCAGCAGTTAACAACTGAGTGAAGTGGGGGTGATATTTTGATTCGTCTACGCCTTTTAGCTTTTTTCCATTCTTCTCTTACACTAGTCAACATTAGGTGTCAAGGTTATCAGTGATTGGACAGACATAATATATGTCGCAACCATTTATAGTCGTTGAGGAACCTATAACTTTATTAATTGGTTCGCCATTTCTCATGGTATGTTTGTTTAGTTTTACTAGTACATACTCGACGATCCATCGTACGTTGTTGTTGACAGTGACTGATCTGATTGAGCCTTTACAGTAAATCTGTGAAGTCGAGTTTGATTTGATTTGTCCGAAAGCTTTTTATTTTTACTGATCTGCCATAATCAATGCAGAGCCTAGGAGAAATATGTATTAATCCATTTTAGGACATTACATAATCAGAAGAAAGATGAAAATTAGCAAGACAAACAATATAAATTTCAAATCATTGTGGTATTAGTGAAGTTCAGATTTGTTATACACTAGAGAATGCGATTTGAAGACAAAAGATAAATTCGAGCTTATAAACAGAATTTTGATATAAAATTTTATTGTGATTGATTTGGTTGAGAGGCAAAGTTTATAGTAATATCCGGTTTCTATGACTAAACTAAAATTCATTCCAAAGAGTTAGCTTTTTGATTTACTTGTAGTGAGGTGGGAGCTTGATGGTTCCTTTGTAAATGTATAGTATAGTATTTGTATGTAGGTTCCGGTACATTCCAGAAATTTAAATCCAACAAATTGCATTTCGACCGACTTGTCTCTGAACCTTCGATCTAAAAGTCTGATTTATAAATTAATGGAGTGACGTAAAGAGATGTATTTTTGTCCAACCCATTTCGTGTACTGCTCGTTTTGACCATTGCTACTATCTTAATGTGGTGATCTGGCTTGCTCGTGGTGAGTGTTTAGAGCTATACTGGCTTAAACACTCGTTCCTTAGAGTCTCGCCATGCCAGTGGGGTTAGTTGATGAGTGATAGGACTAACGGCAGCAACGTAATGGAGAAGTTGTGTTACTGGTTGTACAGTGGTGGTACGACAGTTGGATGTTTCCCCCAGAAAACCCATATTGTAGCAAATCTAATTTCGCACAAAGAAAGTATGGGAGTAAGATGCACACCCCACCTTACTCCAGGGATTTTCGTCTCCGACTTTAAGATCTTAAAAAGTATGGAGCTAACACAACAAAACTGCTGACAAGAAGGCTTTGTGCAACCGGCCTCAAGCAGTTATTCCTTGGGCATTATGATCACGCTCCTACGTCATCAATACCACCTCTCGATTAATTTCCTTTTCAAATATTTAAAAAAGAATCCTTCCACGACATGGGCAGCCGTGATGTGGTAATTGTCCTCACAACTCTAACGACATTCAAGTTTATTCTGTTCACTAGTTGGTGCCATTTTTCCCTCTTTAGGAACCAATGCACATGCTTAGTTTGTAATCAAGATCTTTCATTTTCTTTGTGTAAACCCTCTATACCTACTAATACGGTTTAAACTCTGAACGCCTTCTATATAAGTGCAGTAAGTAGGACTTCCTTGTCATAGGTTATAAACACTTTACCGTTGGAGGGTATTTTGCAAGGAAGAATGAACGTTTATTTACTCTCTGTCACAATAATACATTTGAAGGCCGTATTGATCTAAATACTAAACATCTTAGGAAGTTGAATAATAGTATCAGTTTTATTAAAGCTGAGTACATAAATCAGTGCCGAAAGACAAAGGTAATTTTCTTCATTCTATAGTTCCTGATGCTCATCAATATCTGTAACAAAATGAAGATAATTTATTATCACAGTCAAAAGTATTGTACATAGCTGTACTATTGTGCGCCTGGAACTATTCGTTTTAGAGTAATAAATAGTTTTAAATGCTTTGGTAAACTGTTGCTCACCGGTTTTAAGCACTTTACTTTTGATTTGAAATGGTCGTTAGTTATAACTCTTTCGGACCAGCTAAGTAAGTTTCAGGTTCGAAGTCTACTCCACTTACTGCAGATTGGACAACTAAATAGTATTATCAGCTGTTACTCAAATAGTGATATTATTCAGTTTCTTGATTCATATATTGTGTAGCTAAGTTTAAATGTTCAACTTAATTGCTGAGCTACATGATCTAATTATTTCTTTTATCTTTTCATTCATTACAGCATGTATTCCTTACTCGTGAGCCCGATAATTTAATTAAAGAAGTTAATAAATCTGCTCATACTAATCTCTTTATAACATTCAGTCAACCGTCAAGTCCATTGACACGTGATTATTGTACAGAATATAGATTGGGGAAAATAAGGTGGATGTAATATTAGATATATTTTTTGTGTTTTGGAAACATGTGAGCTTTATCATATATCCAGTCATTCATAATCGATATGGAGACTGTCCTAAATGTGCATATTATCCCATGTTGTTATCCTACGTCACTGAAACTGAGATGAATTTAAGAATATGACTACTAAGTCGAAATAACTCTAACAGCAGTGATGTTGTGAATGGTTAATCAGTTGGAATAAAGTTTAAGAAGACAATGAAAAAAAAAGGTGTCTTTGAGGGAACATTGTTACTAAATATCTTCGATATCTGCACCACCGTGATTTTTCAACTCTTTCACAAAGAGTAAACTTAAGCCAGGTCACCTTCACATATCGACTTGACTGACATCACCAACCACTACTTTCGTATATTAACTTCACATCTTGATTTGGCCTCCCCTACTCCAGCTGTCATAACATGTCGGCTGTGGTTGACCATATGGAATACGTTCCAACCACTACAGTCGTTGAAGATTCATAGTCTCACTAATCAATTTTTCATCATTCTCTAGTATCTTATGTTTAACTTAACTTACTTAGTCATTCTGCAATACTCCAGCAATGCTTCAAAGTCATCTGTAATCAGGAGCCTGTCTTTTAGCCACTTAAATCCTAAACTGTTGAAAAGATGTTTATCTTGATTATTATTATTCATATTTTGAATCTCAATGTGAAAAATATGATTTACAATACATGTTGTCTAGTCAAGATAAGTTTCCGTAGCAACTCTTGCCTTGTAATAAAAAATGCATAATAATCTACCTCCATGGAATGATCTAAGATTGTGATACTAAGTGACACTGAAGTTATTTCCGTATATATTCCACTATCTTAAATCACAGCTCTATCGCTAGTCCTTATTGTTATGAACTGCGAGCCAGTCAATCATAAACAACATAGAACCTAGCGCATATGTCTGCGTCAACTCAATTCGCCACACGATATTGGAACCACTAGATCAAATTAAAAAAGTAGTACCAGAATAAAGTTCAACAAATAATGAATGAAACGAAGGTATGCGTGACAATATAATGGAACTTTTATCTTAAAAAAAGATCGATTCGCGTTTATGACATCACCAACTACCGGTCAAGATTATCTCTTGACGGTTCCAAACTAGGTTGTATACACCTACAAATATAACTCACTAAGCGTTAACGACTTCATAGATTAATGCTAAGTTTGAGTTTATCCACCTACAGTCTTTTTATATTTTACTACTACACTTGCCAATATCTTACGTCAAAGTAATCTATTGGTGGTTAATCGTATGCAATACATATCCCAACTAACTTAATCGATGAATATTCACAACCCCATTAAATAATTTATTACTTTTAACTAATAGCGTCTACCAAACCTCACCATTACTAACTCTGTCATTCTGGGATGTGAGTGATTTTTATAAGACATTTATTTCTAATAACCTATAACATACACCAACCTTCTATTTTCATAGTTCCTTTCAAAAAAAAAAAAAGAATCATAAAAGTGTAGTATGCGTCCATACATTTCGTGGTTTTCATCAGCTACTGTTTACAACCCAGAATAAGTAGTATTTATAATTTAAGAATCAGAAATGTTTTACATACCTTTCGTTATATAGGATAAGATCTTATCAATAACAATTAATAAAAGGAGCAATAAATACCAAAGGATTAAAAGTTGTTCATATTGTTGCATATTTATGTTATGTAGTATTCTCGGATGGAAAAAAAGAAACTTGTTTTCACTAACAAATGGAAACAGGTACGAATAGTTTATGCTATACAACTTCAGAATTGGCTTGATTATTAAAAAGGAGTGAAATATGTCTTTGAGTTGGAAAATTTATCAGAACAGTTGCAATAACACTAAACATACTTGATATTCTTTGTAAATTCTAACCGAGATCTCATTAACCGCGCAACCCTATCAGGAGTAACATATTATGGTGATTTCGTTATATAAGTCATTTTCTTCCTAATAGGACTGGAGAGTGAATTTAGATGTATTTTACCTTACTCAATTTATAAACTTGGATGTATATTCTTTGAATATTATTGTTTTAATTAGCTGTTTATATCATCGATTGTTTCCATTGTATACAGGCATTTTGAGCAATCCTGAGAGATTATTGATTGCGTCCTCATAGGTTTTTATATACACCTCCTCACACTTTGCTCACTAAAGATGATGGTATATGTTTCAACTCTTATGTGACCTTGTGGGGAGTAGCTATAGCCTTACCTTACGATACAGAACCAATAATACTGTTACCAACAGCTCACTGACCTATTGAGCTGATTGGTTAACCTATAGTCATTATCATCAAGCTGCAGTCGGAATTCGAGAGAGATGCCAGTTACCAAACTTCAGGTTATGTAGAGCACATGATAAACCACATCTCACAATAAATTCCAAATGACAATTCGTACAAAATTATATAATCAGTGGTACAAAAACTAGGTAACCGTTTACTGATTAATTCACAATATCTTGGGTGGTAGGGGGAGAGGGAAGAGCAGAGAAGTATATAACAACAGTTACCAAGTCTCTTGAAAGCTTACTATTGAGGGAGTTTACAAATCTTATAGATTTAATGCTTAGTAACTATAGTTAAACAATATAAATCCTGATATCCTGAAAAAGGCGCTTCCAGAATTGATTATTATTGTATAATTATCTTGTGATAACACTATCTGCAGCAATACCATCGACTTGTCAATACCTCCGTAATCAAATTTGTTGGGAACTTTACTAGTGAATAATTACAAATAACTCTTAAAATGCTAAACAAAGCTGCAAACAAACGTCGAGAAGACAATACACTGGTGTTGATTACCATCGTAAAAGAAAAAACACCTATCAATCAATATACACTTCGATACTACACAATTAATATTTAGCATTTCATTGGGTCTACCAGTTTACTTGTATGCATGCGTTTGCTGTAGCATTCGTAGAGGTGAGTCATCAAGCTACTTAACTGAAGGCAGTGGGACACATACCGAGTGGTAGTTTATTAGTTAATGCCATTAACTTTCAACTAATAGGTCCCGCATTTGAACTCCCACTTTTCTTCAGTTTAGGCAATTAAGCGTTATGGATATCTAAAGTGTGTCTTACAGCTGTACTCATATATTTGTTTTTGGTACATGATTTGACCAGTCAACGTGTACCAGATCGATTCCTAAGTCAGTTAACATTAAACACTGCCTGCAGATCAGTAACAAAAGTGCCAAATAACCCATTTTTCTTTGCATAGCACTTTCAGACCCCACTTTAACATTTATCACTTAGTAATCTTTTCATTTCAAAACAGGACCGAAATCGCATGGTACTTTGCAATGAAGTATGCTTATTCATTATTTAGCTTCATTTGAACGCATTATACATATTGTAACTAAAATAAGTTAGTGGATTTAGCTAAACGATCCGTGAAGAACAGGAAATACTATGAAGTTAGTGTGAAATTCTTCACCAGGACGTATCTATAACCTCGTTATGCATGAAATACATAATCTTTGGGCCTTATATTGAATGCTCAATCTCAAACTAGTTAATCGGTATGTGAAATAGATAATGAATCTCTCGCCTTGAAGTCAAGTGTTTTTAGGCTTTACATTTAGCAAGTTGTGGATACTTATCTATGGAGAATTTCATACTAGAATGAAGCAGTTGTTCAATGCTTTTTGTTTTTTAGTTATTATTTAGATAAAGTTATTTCGTAATTTGACAATCTACAAAATCCCTTTTGTATTCATGAAGTTTCTTATCGTTTAAATTTTCTATTCCTCTTTACAGTCAAGATCATTTAATTTCTCAAGCTGAATTCACTGTACAAAAATTTTCTGTTCGTTATGGTGCTACAAGTCAAATGAAAACAGTTTCTCGTCTAATGTGTTTGACTGAATCACTGTTGTTAGAAAGAGATCCGATTAGTTATCGACCGATTTCTGCTCATCCACTCTGCGAAGTAAATTCACACACATTTCTCTTTTGAATCATGTTTCTTGTAACACACTAATCTTATACGACATGGCTTAGAATCAGTTTAATTAGAGCAAATATATACATCAATCATAATAAACTCAGAGTTGAACACAAGTGTGCGTTACCCCGTTGTTGTACCACTGTTAGTAGTAGTTAGATGGCGGTTGTCACTTATATGTTGCCAACAATTCCCTCTACTTATTTGTTATGTAGCGATTTGTTCTGTACCGTACATGTAACAGGTGTTAAGTCCGTTTTGACTGACGTCAGAAAATAAAATATCAGTCAAGTCACTAAGTATATATGTTACTTTCACGAACCTCCTACTTCCAATCATTCGTCAGCTTATTTACTGTGAAGGATCAATCGAATTATATTGATTGAAACAGTTATTTCTTAAAGTCAGTTGAATGACTATATGACTAACAAGTAACAATATCTAGTTTTAGAAGTGAAACCGTACTATCTTTGGTGTGATATAAGTTTTTTTTTCCAGATAACCAGCTGCTTCAAGTGTTTCCTTCCCACAAACGAATGATAATTAGGAAATGTTCATTCTAGAGGTAACAGATGCTATTTCGCTTTATACGATTTCCATACTGAACGCATTTGGAGAAGTATGCATCTAACACAATCAAAATCACTCACAAATAAGTCATGGTTGATATTCTCAAGCAGCTGTTTTCTGTTCTGTTCAGTCAGGTTGAGAAGACTGTAATTGCGAATTACGGTCTGTCAATTATAAAGCTTACTGCAATATGAAATAGTCGCTGATATTATTATTATTATTATTACTACTGTTCAGAACTACAATAAAAATTTTGAAATGAGACCACTTTGCTAGGGAGATGCAACACCATCAATAACTAATTCCTTCCTACTATTTACCATCTACTTATTGTTACTATTTGTGTATTGTACTTATGTACAGAAGGAGAGTTGTGATCAAAACAATTTTGAAACTCCATATAGCGAAACAGTAAAAACTCTGGGAGTACTAGCCAGCTGTTTCGTTCACCATCACTCATTACCTTCAGATCTTGCGAGGTCGCGTTTGTACCACACACCATCTGTTTCAATCCGAGTAACCGCATAATATCATTAGCTATAATGTTTCGAGTGTTGATCGTAGCTAAGTACATAATTCTGCATCAACCAATTACACTGAACTTAAGTTACACTAGTGGCTTTTATGTTTATATTTATCGTGAAACTTGCTTTCAATTTGTGCTGACTATATGTACAATCTTTTTTAATGTAGATACATTTACTTGTTCGTGATCGTTTTCAACCGCAAAGATTTTCTATTGAGTATGTTCGCGGACAAATTGCCACTTATTATTCTACAGACAGGTAATTTTTATTCAGCATTTATTATTATTATTTACTGATCAGATGCTACCTTTCATCGCATAATTCAATGAATGTCTTAATAATTTCAGTTGAGATTTACATCAGACATCAGCAATTAAAATTATGTATAACTACGAATAAACTCAAATCGATTCATGCTCCATTTGTTCTATCAGAATTGCAATACTCGTTTATACTGTTGATTTGGAATTAGGGTTAACCAACTCCCTTAGATAGCATCCTCACTATCCACTAATCGCATTTTGTTTTCTCACTTCCATGGAAACTACGTCACGTAAAAGAAGTTAGTAAAACTTCTCTGAATTATAAACGCGTAACTGTATGTGAACATTTCATCTGGAATGATGGACATTATCGGAGGTGTCAGGGTATTGAGTAAGGTTGTACTAGTAATGACAAAATTTGGATGACTGAAATATAGGTTGTAGTATCGTTGAAACCTACGATCTGAAGGGTTAAGAGTTGATTGCATTAAACTACCCCACAATATGATATTAATGTGAATTATGTAGTGCGGGGTGGGGGTGATACACCTCACTTAAAAAGAAAGATTATTGTAAATTGAGAAAGCTTATCACATTTTCATAAACAGTTCAACAGACAACTACACCAGAATCACCACTAACTTCTATTCTAATAAAGTTTCATGGTACTGAGTTCCGCTATCTCTAGGATCTCCTAGTCAAGAAGTCGGTGGACCAACAGGAAAGTAGTGTTGCCTAACTTTCTTTCATAACACTACATCATGTCATAATCTGACCACTGTACACTTTGTTTATTTAGTCAGAATGTCAGCAAATAATGTACCATACGGAGGTCCCTGAAATGACCGGCGCACAAAAGCCAATGTTTCGTGATGGTGACACCAATTGAGCTTGCTGTGACTGTGCCTGTACACTCATTACTGGACCTCCATATTACTATCATGATGTTTACTCCTGATGCTAGCAATTATTCGTCGACAGTAGTGGTCGAACCCAGTAAGTTGCCGAAGATCCTGATCTTAGAAAGACTAGACATCACAAGCACAAAGCAGAAGTCTGCAAATGCTTCATAATTCTAAATGTTTGCAGTGAAACTTATGTCAAAACAGCCCCAATGTATAGGTTAGTCTCTTGTGTTACGGCACCATTACCACTCATTCAAAACCACGCAAGTATACAAACACTTTGAATATAATTGATACAGAATAAAGAGTAAGAAGATGTATAAGCTCTTGCTTGCCTCATGCATAACTAATATGCATTTTAATTCAGATAATGCTGTTTGGACGACTACTTGTTTATGCCTTTCTTTGTCTTGTAATGTGTTTCTATTTTTATTTCCTTCTTCTTTTAGAGATGCACTATTAGCTTCATTACTAGACGGTGTACGTGCCAGCGGTAATCGTGATGTTTGCGTGTGCAGTTCATTTTCTGACCGAAGTTTACGTTTTATCCCATTGATTAATTCAGCAACAGAAGAAATCGAATCAGTACATTTAAGATTTTTACGTCAACGTCCAGGTGAATGAATTATGTATATTATTACATAATTTTATTTTAAATGTTCTTCCTTTCAAGTAGACCTTTTACGATTTTCAGCTTCACATTGTTGACTTAATTAGACATTCATTATTACCATCTAGAAGCATTGGTTACAGTATAGTATAGGAGCGAGTGATAGCAGTATAGTATGAGGACGAGCTTGATCAATTATTACTATCCGCATAGAATAATTATCATACCCAAATAGGAGTGGTCTATATAATCCGTTGGCATTTGGACATCAGTTTTCGTAATTCCTCTGCATAATAATGTATGCAATTATGGAAACTGATTTCTGACATCACAAGATCGAAATTGTGGTGGTAATCATATCTTGCATTATGTGTTCGCCTTTATAGTCCCACTTAGACTCATGATTATTTGATAAAACTATCAAAAACTAGATACATCATATGTATATTATATTAACATAATCGTAAGCAGTCACTATTGGAAAATCACGCATACAGTAGGGAAGGTGAAATATATCTTAGTCACAATATTCTGTTAACTCAAACGTTATTCATCATCTGTTGTCCTCACTTTCTCGTTAGCCAATCGTAATTGCACAACTCTTTGTATTAGTTTCGAAATGTTAAAAAAGACTTTGATTACGTGACATTGTGCCAAGTAATTTGAGCTTAATGAGAATTCACTTAGACTAGAACCTAGACGCTTACTATTCATTGCATTTTGCTTACTTAGCAGCATGCCGTATAACCGAATAAATGATGAGGGTAACTAAACCGGCCTTGTGTAATTTACATACCTGTTTAATTTGTAATGAAGCCATATTGATCGTTGTGTAGTTGTACAGGAGAATTTAGTAAAGGAAAGTTATTATCGTCTAAGTCACTTATTGCGTATCATATGCCGCAATCCATGATATTAACTATTATAGAGAGAGGATTGAAAGTAAACTAGACACGTCTAACCCTAAAGTGTCATCATTTCATGACAGCATTGACTATTGGTCTGAGACAAAATGAGAGATGCAGACTACTTGATGTCATATCAGGTGAGAAGTAAGCAATCTACGTGTGGTATAAAGGGATATTCTGCTTGAATAAGTAAATTATTAAGGCCTAAGTTTGTTCTCGTAATGTCTTATGCACAGTGGATCTTTTTGTTGTTACGTGATTATGAAATGTCTGTGAATAGCCCTAATTAGTTTAGGTATCCTGAATAGCATTTCATTCATAACATCCATTGAAAAAGGTACTTGACAGAATCGTTTTTTTATTCTTACTAAATTTAGCCCATAACTGCTCTCTTCACTACTAGTATACATAAACACACACTCTAGATAGCATTCATGTTTTTGTTCATAAATGTGTTGTTGTTTTACTTACTGTAATTGGTAATCTTATCATAATGTTTATTGTAGAAGTGATATTTAGAAGTCTTTTTTTATTCTCTTGTGAAAGTGTTCACACTTTAGTTATTATTTATATAAGTAATATGGTGTAAGAATCTTGTTACCTTCGTTTTCTTCAGCTTGTTTTGTGAGATATTGCCTTTGCACATTAGATTACTCGTAAGCTTTGATTGAAGATTTTAATCTGTAAGGGAGTAAAACAGTGTTTAGAAATCTAATTCATTATTAGCCGATGATTAGATTTAGTTCACATAGTATTTATCCCCCCTAAATCCTGGAGCTTATATACATCGTCTATTCGGAAACAGAGTTTTTTTTATCTCTTCACCAGTACTCACTAACTTAGCTTACACATTGTACACCGAATTCCTCACTGCCTTTGTTATCGAAGTACCTGTTGATCACATGGGTGGCTATTAACATGCTGGTTAATACTTATAATTGGGGTTTAGACTGTGGTTAGAGTTAATTTACATGTTTCATGCTATTTAATTATTATTAACATAACATTCGATGCGTCTAACACTGTAAATGTTAGTTTGCATTATCGAAAATTACTTTTCCTCTGTATATTTAATGTTTTCAAGTGTTGTGAAATTGTCTTAGAACACCTACTTTCTAATTAGCTAGTTTTAGATTTCCTAGCTTGAATTTGATTGACTTACAACATAATTTATTGTGAACATTTCAATAATCACTAAATCTCGTCCTTACATGGCCATTAAGGACTGAGGATATTCGTAGGCTTCTCGTATTCGATCATAGATGTCTTCGGAACATTGTTAGTGTTTTCCGGGACTACCAAGTAAGCAATACGTGGGTTAGTAATAAAGTACTACGTTAGTATGGTAAATCTATTAATGAAGTAATGAACCTTCATCAGCTTAAATGGTTAGTACATGTCTTACGTATACTAGACCATCGCCTACCTCGACGAGCAATACTGTCTGGTGTATATGTAGGCTGGAAGAAAGCTAGGTGTGGACAAACCAAACATGGCACTAGTCTATGAAGTTATTGACAATCGGGCCTAGATATGTTAATAGGTGCAGTCTACCTGGTTGAGGTCCTCGTGATGATCGTTATCAATGATTAAAGACTTTGGATGACATGGCTCAAAATCGTTCTCTACTTTGCAGGTGCATCCATTCCTTGTTCTCCTACAAATTTTATGTTTCTCAATTCCCTATAATTTTTTTTTGTTTTACTGAACTTTCCTTTTTTAAATCTTATTTTCGATCTCTAATCCTATCCATTAATACTAACTCTTTTATTACCTCCACTACTTTGGGATTTGACGCGACTATTTTATCTTTATCTCCTGATTGGGGCATGGCAACTTGAACTGATGTACACACGTACCAACTTCTACGATGTGACTGACTGAAATCTCGTCCTTAAATCACTTCATAATAATGATCTTTCGTAACTGAAAAAAGTTTTTTTTAATTATTTTTTCTAGTGTCTAACGGTAACTATTTATTTTTGTTATTACAGAGGGTGTATCATTTTGGGAAGCAGTACAACGTTTCAATGCTAATATTGCTTACAGTGGCTTATTACATGCTGTTACTCAAGATGTAAGTAGGAAATATGTAGTAAATAATCCCTTTTTTCTCAGCATTCATGTAATTTCACATTATTAGTGAGTTTTTTTTAATTCTTTGTGTTTGGCGGAGATTCGCTTGATTTTGGATCGTCGAAGTAATCAATATAATGCTCTGAATTTAGATTTCATGCTAGTTGATTTTCATTAGTAAGACATATCTGTAATTCTTTTCGTTGGGTTCGCGCTTGTATCAAAGTTTGTTATTTGAGATTGTAACTATCTTTAAAATGTTTTTCATGTATATGGAAATCAGAATTGAGTTGCGCGATTACATATTTCTCTTAAACAACCAGAATTTGTAGCAACACTTTGTCCTCATATCAAAAGTATGTGGTTCAAAAAATCATCAAAGCTAAATGCATCACTCGTCACATTATTGCAATATAGCACAGTGATCATTCAATTCCTTTTGATGACGACTATGCTACTTTCCATGGTCTCATCTCCCAACTTGGACTACATAAAGATATCAATTATATAGTGGGACAAAACGGTTGTTTACTACATATTTGTTTAAATTATGTTCACTATTACCCGATAAAATAGGATTTTCTATTATCAGTTTTGTTTTTGTCTGTTGTTTTTTTTTTCAGGGAGTTTTTGCAGAGAATAAAGAAAAATTAATCAAAGATGCATTGATTACTATTCTTACACAAGATACACGTATCGTTGATATAAATCCTTTATCATCTGTTAGACGTTTATCATCTTCTTTACAATATACTACTGATAATGCTACTACTACTACTACTCCTACCAACAATGCTAATTACGAATTAATTCTAATCGAAGCACAATTTCATGCACTTCGTCGATTAGTAGCGTCAAAGGCAGGATTTAATGCTTTCACTCAGCTACCAGGGTTAGTCTTATTTCAAAGTTCACCATACGTATTATATTGTTGTTGTATACTATTAAACAAGAATGTAATAAATTTTGTGGAGATTATTCAGATTATGGGGTTACACCATGAATTAATTTTAGCTAGGCGATCGTTGAAGAATCTGTATATTACTAGCAGCTGTTTCAACAGAATCTACTCGTGACTCTGTCAGAAATAGAGCATAAGATCTTAAGTTCTGAAAATAAATAGATTGTGATTAGCAATAAAATTTGCTACATGAGTTTCATTTTGTCGTTGGCCTAGTGTACCCGAATCTTAGTTCTTATGTTTACATTAAGATTCGAATCCGATACCTTTCTTCTAAAACGTTCTGAATACCAACAACAGACCCACTCAAATACTTGCTAATATTTATCTCAACATCCTATCCATTAAGTTATGAGCTATCTTAACTCAGTAGCTAAATGGCTAACACACTGGACGCTTATAACATGATGTTAAGTTCAATTTTCAATGTTTAAATCAGCACTTGGATAAGAGGATATCCATGTAATGTGATCCTTCGATTGCGAAAACCGGGGGCATATAGTTATGTAAAGGTAGTCCTCTCAAAATGAGTCTATTCTAACAACGATTGATCAAATTCATACTTGAGCATTCACAATCGGATAATTGGAATTTTTACTGATGATAATGCAAGATCTACAGGTTTCGTGATAATCATGCTACTTTTAGACTGATGATTCATGCCTGTCATTGTTTTGTTCTTTTGATGCATATTAATTTAGTGACTAAATACTAGGACTGGCGGTGATTTGATAAGATATCAGTATTAGTAATGAAATAAAGTTGTTGTATGTGGCTAGACAATTTACGAGAGCAGCTGCCAGTGCTATCCAAATTTTCAAACTCTTATTGTCAGCGTATTATAAGAATGAAAGGCGGATGCTGAGACAGAGGTCTGAAATGTCGTATATAGTAGTTAATATAGTGTTTGAAACGGTGATGTCCAACGATTGTCAGATAAAAGGCTACTCCAGTGCGCCCCATGAATGTCGGCACCACAGACAGTGAAAATTGATTAGAGTGAGTGCGTCCGTTTGTTATGAAATCACGAACCCAAGGTTTTTGGATGTGTTGGAGTTGATTAAACGAAGTGTAAAGCAGTTATTAACTGGATTCGCTCATATTTTGCAACCTAAATCAGAATAAAATAATATGGTTGTAGATATTATAAAAAATGGAAGGCTATTGTTTCTGTGATTACATCGGAGCAGCGCATGATATTCTAGGAGTAGTTGTTAACAATACTTCTTTCCTCTGGGCTATTGTGGCCTACATAGATATCACCGTATGTAAATTGAAATTGGCGTTGAACCTCAGCGAGATCCACCTGACTAGTTTTACACCAGGATATGGTTCAACGAGAAAGAATGATTCTAAGGTATGTATGGAAGTATAATGGAGCTTGAGATCTGGTATTCTGATCGATTCTGAGCTATGATGTCACCCAGCCAATGACACCCCCTAACCGAATAGTCTGCACATGACAACACTTGACAAAAAATGTCAGCCCCTTCGTGAAACTATGCTACATCTAGGTTTGGCTGTCTCCAATTTTCCTTCTTCTTGCTACCGCACTAGCCAATATCATACGTCAAAGTAAGGGTAAGTGGTTAGGTACTTGTGATACCAATTCACCATGTTTGTTTAGTAATATGCGCCCAACTTCAGTATTACTTAGTTGGTCGTTCAACGAAAATGAGAATGATAGGTAGTGTCTATGGACAAGCGCCTGCAACACACACATCCTCTATTTTCATAATCCATGTTTCACTCCCATATATTAATACAGAACGTACTGTTGCACGGTGTACTCGTTGTTTGTTTGGCAGACAAATATTTAGCCTGAGTCACAAACAGTGCAAGTCTATTAAAACTTACCATACTTTGTGTATCAGTAGCGAGATCGCATAAAAGGCCAACCCAACAGGGATTATAGGTCTTCTCAGAGGAGTGAAGTTGCCAACTCAGTGTATGGGGATTTGATTATATACGACCCATAATAGAAATCACTGGCGATATATTATATTATTCATGACATTGAGGTGATCATTCACAACCGAAAGAGTCCTTTATTTCGTTCGCAATCGCATCTATTACGATGTAATTTTCTTATTCTCTCTTTAAAGTTTATTTCTTTAGTTATGATCTGTGTAGTTAATTAAAATAGAGAATATTATCCAATTTCATTGAATACCACCTAAAGTCGACAATTCCGATGATATTTCCCCCTATTCTGTGACTCTGATATTGAGCCTTTATATGGTTCATATGGTTCTAAGTTCCGCATTTTAGTTATCCCAAGCACTCTCGTAAGACTGCATGATTTATAGACGCTAACCACTGAGCTGCATCTCAGTATACTTATTATATTTATGAACATCATTTGCTCTTCAATTTTATCCCTTAGCTGCAGTTTTTATTTATTATTTATTACGCAACCAATCACATCTAATTTATTTCGGATCTACCACTTATATTTCAAACTCAATCTAAATTGGTTTTAAAAATATCACTGTTTTATTTATAAATACTTTATAGAAGCTCCTTATTTCATCCTTGTTCAATCACTTCTATCACTTGATAAACAATGAATGTCCATTAAATCTACAATGATATTCATATGTTTCACTAATTGGAATTAATTATCTATCGTATGTAACTGAAGAGAATGGAATGAAATACAATCGATTCAATATGTTCTGTGTATAGTATCATCTTAACTTTGTTTAAATATTGTATTTATGTTTATTATAATAATAATGAAATCTTGTTTTCTTATTTCTTACATAACAGAGTGCGTGTAACATTAGGTCAACTTGTTGTAAATGCATTGAGACGACGTGATGATGCTGTGACACATTCTGTCTTAGATGCTATCAATACGTTAATGCATCCAATGCATGATCAACCAGATATTAGACAAGAACAATTAAATAAAGCATCTATAATGTCGAGTGAAACATTTCTAGCTCATCTGGTTGATATATTCACTTTGCATTCTGTAAGTCTCTTAATGATTTGAATAATTGCTATTAATTAATTGTTTAAAATGTTGATTCTAATGATTTAAAAAATCCTATTCTAAGTTTAAAATGTATTTATAATTTTTACAGCCTTACATCAGTAACTGTTAATAGCTAAACAATCATTTGTAATTGGAAACTGTTAAATAGATCTTTCGTCTTAATATAGGAATCACTGACAATGCACCTCCACTTTCACACTACGGATCGTATTTAGGTTCTTGAAGCCACTGAATTGACATCTAGTGGTTTACCTTCGCAGCTTAGGTCGATTCACGACATTACACACCTCATGTACTTAAACTCTATTGAATACAGCTTCTCACGTAACCTCCGAGGTGGGGAGGGGGTGTTGCATTTCTAAATTAGTTACCAATATGCACTTGATGGCTTTCGCATAGGAGAGTTTGTATAATCTGCTAAACTTTAAATCTCGACCCAGTTTCTGGAGATTAAGCTCTCACTACTTATACGGCTTATAATGCGAGCATTGGGCTGCTATTTATCTCGCATTAAGTGACTGCTGGATAGAACGTAATTGATGACAAAGTAGAGGAAGGATAATGAAGTCGGGCAATCTTACCTAATCCTACTACTAGATTGGGACAGTTGAGAAAGGTTGTCTGTCCATCGTTTTTCTTTGTTGTCAAACTTCACAATCATCTAAGTTTTTGATTTATTATATGTTTCATCTATCCATCACAAACACTACACATTATGAATGCCTTATCTTGTATTTTTGTTTTGAACATTTTAGTTACGTGGCAGTGGTTCCCTAGTTCTTTGTGCTTTATTAGATTTCTTCACTTATGGTGTCTGCCTACCGTATTCTGAAACATCTGAAGGCGGTCTCTTTGATAATTTATTACGTTTATTGGCTAATCGTGGTAGGGCGTTATTTCGATTATATCACGTAAGTTTTATTAAATATTTTCTATTCGTTTCAAGCATACACTATTATGTATTGTTTGTATTCTTGGTAGATTTTTACCCGTTGAGTACCATTGAAAACTATTGAGCATTGGAAAGCTATTTGATCATCGTATGGGTTTCCTAGGTGGCGTTGGACACCCACAAACCCACCAGGTTTCGTGATGTGCTCGTAACCATCAGCACCACTAGGACAGCCAGCGTCCAGTGGTAGTGTTTTCATTTTATTATTCATATCGTATTAACTCGTCAGAGCTGTGGTTCCCTTAAGCTATATTATTCTAAGTGCTACCAAATACCAGATAGGTTTGTCAGTGAACGATGAGACTATAGATTAACGTTGATTTAGTTTTCTTACCTCAGGATGAAGCATCCTACCAGGTTATGGGGAACCGGGAAGTGATTACCACCTTCCTACCTATATCAACACTCGAGATTGCTCTGTTCAAAATCAAATCCCTCCTTCTCATAGTATTTTTTTACTTTCTCTTCCATCCCTCATCATCTCCCACTAGTACTGATGATATATTATCCCAAGACTCTTGAAATATTTTTTGAACCCCATGTTGGAGCTTTTGTTATGTAAACACTGTCAGCTTAGCTAAAAGGCCTTCAGAACTACTTGAGCAATATTACAGGCATATTTGGGAGTAGTTTCTCTCCATGTAAATGCAAAGTGTTACTTCATAACTGGTCTTTATTATTGTCTAGGTCGGTCTTTGGGAAATAAGTATTCAATTGCATTGACCATCCATCTCAGAAGTTCGATTAGCCCGGATATGTCAGCATCTTTAGAAATCTCGGCTCGGATTCATAGGAAGCTCGTTTGGCTTTTGTCAGACTGCGACATATGCGAGATATCCGTCTCGACGAAAGAATAAGTATAGTGCTAAACAACTGTTTCTGTTTCGACCTATGGATAGGAAACATTGGTTATGAAAATAATATATATTTGTAGGCTAACGATATTGTGCCAGAGAAGTTATCGGAGTATCCACCGCTTATTATAGAGTGACCGGGTAAGGAATATTGATGTCAAATACAGAGTACCAGGAAAAATAGCATTTTGAAGAGTTTGTGGACTTTCATAGACTGGAGTGGTTGGAACATATATTACGTATGCCCAATCATTTCACGTTATCAGTTGGGACTGTTTGAACCTTTTTACTAATAATGAAAGAAGTGTGAAATAATTTATCCGTAAAGTTGACATTATTTACGGCAAAATTCTTTAAGTAACCTGCTAAACAGGTTGAGTTCTCTGCAGTAACCCTGTTGAATGGCTGGAGACGTTAAATGATACAGGATGAGAATGTTATCTTCTCGAATTATATTCTCAATTTTTATTTCTTCTCATTGTCTATAATATTCCTATTGATAAACTAATCTTGATTGCAACGCCAATACAGTTTCTGTTATTTAAAATAATAATACACAATATTTGCAGTACAAGAACTTTTGCAAAAGTTGCAGTAGAAATAATGGTATAGGAACAATATATCTCTATTAAAATTGTATTTAATAAATGAGTAGTAATAATATCCTGAATAGTGCAAGGTAGTGTGAAGATATTCAGTAGGAATCCATGGACCTAGGTTTCACGCTATTCTGCACTCGTCAGCACTGCTTATCTACAATCTTGAGAGAAGTGATACTCGTTAATGGATTTTATGTAGAGCAACCAAGTTTTGAAGTTTTCAAGTCTATCACTGAGGAATTAAGGCCTCCGTTGGGACTTCGTATGACTGAGATTTGTGGATTAATTTAGAAGTGACCGATGTTACTTTTGTTTCAGTGATATACTTGGAATGAATTAAGACAATAGTAGAACTGAGCAGCGATGTTCGAAATAGAACTCTTTAATACGCGGGATCGTAATAGTAATCTAACATTTTATATGTTGTAACTACATAGAAACGAATGTCAACCGAATGATCCTACAGTGTATCAACGTATTTGATAATATCTGAAATATAGGTGGTCTTGATTGTATGTCAGCATCAGCGATGAGAATGCTGTGACTTGATTGTGTAGATCGAATCGATATAGTCTCATCGAACAATTAGTCATATGTCATAAATGATTCTACCAATGAAACTGGAAGACATTTAAATCATATGATAGTCTGATCTTATGTGAATATGAATTCACCATATTGTCATTACTACTGCAGTTATATCTCTCCCTTTATAAATTTGATTTTGTCAATTTCATCTCATCATATTGATGTGATTTGGTATCTTGTATTACGGAGAATTTGTACTAGATTCTGTATTAATCATTGACCTGTTTTCGCATATTTGTTGTTTCCTATGTCCATTATATGTCATTTTTTATTTTAAATGTCTCAGCATCCAAGTTTAGCTATTGTTCGTGGAGCAGGTATGATAATGCGTGCATTGATTGAAGAAGGCGGAGTAGATGTTGCCAAGGAATTACGTAATTTAGCACTAACTGAAGGTGCATTATTACATCATTTCTGGACAGCCTGTTTTACTCAGGGCAAAGATCCCAGAAGTTTAGCTGTACAGTAAGCAGTTTATTTGCTTAATGATCACTATTCAAATTTTCAATATTTTTGTTGAAAAACTACTTTCTTCTTAAAGTGAGATAAGATAATCAAAAGACACAAACCTTTTGCTATTTACATCAATTGATAATTGGACAGTAACCAATTGTCATGTTTACCTAATGCTTCATACTAAAGGAATCGTCTTGTTCAAGATGCAATTCAAAGGCCATTAGTCCATCTGGTGTAGTGTCTGAGATATCTGGAAGGAGACGTGATTGGTTAATATAGTGTGATAGACATATGAGTCAAAGGCTAAATCTTATATATATCTTGTATATTATTGGTTTACTGTTGTTGTAATACATGCGTGTGAGTGACTAGTTAGATTCTTGATAAATCAGTCGGATTATTGTGCCTGAGCAATAGATTAAGGCAAGGCTGGGTGCTAGCTGTAGGACGTAGCTCTGCAGATAACAGGATCGATAATATCGTCCATCCCTGCTCAGATACAACTGTGGCGGCGGGTATTTAAAGAGAAGAACCTACGTCTGATATTGGAGCGGTGACTGTGACTGGAAACTAAATTCAAAATTTCTTCATTGTCAGAAGCTTTATACTTCATAACAGAGAACATTAAGCTATTGCTACAACAACAGAATACTCTTATTGAGCTTATCGTTATGAGTTTATCTGTCTCACAAAAGTCAAGCTCTGAAAATTCTGTTATGACATCAGAAGCTATTGCGAATTCAATATAATAATTTGTTTATGAGCCTGAAAATGGAGTAACGTTCAAAGCATCGTTTAGACGACATGAAGACTTATTTATTAATCATTGCAAAGATTGGGATGAAGGCTCAAAACTTAGACTGTTACTTCGGAAGCTTAGTATATCTGTTCATGAGAAGTACTATAATTATGTCCTTCCGAAGAAGCCCGCTGACCTACAGTTTTCAGACACAGTCGAGTGTCTGACACGAATGTTTGGAGAAAGGTCATCTCATTTCATACTCGATACAGCTAATTGCTAGTAAAAAACCAATGATGACTCTTCGACTTATGCCAGCCTTGCAAACTCCCAATGTGATCGATTCCGATTGTTCGAGATGACCGCAGATCAGTTCAAATGTCTTGTATTTGTTTGTAGTTTAAAGTCGCCAGCAGATGATGATGTTCGCACCCGCATACTAACTAGAATCAAATCTGATCCTCATATAAGCTTACAATCTGCAAACCTGAAACATGATACCCAGCTGGTGGAGTGTCGCGACTCCATGGAAAGTATTGCTTTCCATGAGTCCACATCGTAGAAGAGAATTGTTACCAATAATCAAGTGAAGCATCGAACTGATCGAAGGTTACGATGCTGGCGTTGTGGTGAATATCACTTTTCCAGAGTTTGTCGTTTTAAGAAGAGCAATTGCTTTAAATGTGGTAAAAAGAGTCACATCTAAAAGTGCCGCAAGTTTACAGTGAAGAAAAATGTCCGCTCCGATGATTGCCGAAAGTTTAATAACGTAAATACGTGTCAAGACACCACGAAATTCTAATGTTACTCTGCTGACACGAGGAGTAAATTCCTTAGCAAAGAGAAAATTTGTGACACTTTATTACGGGAGTAATCCTATCCAGTTACAGGTGGATACAGGGTCGGATATTACTATGACTCCAGAAGCAACATGGTTAAACATTGGAAGACCGGAGTGTCATCCTACGTCGCACAAATCCCAAAGTGCTACTGGAGGAGATATTATTCTCCTCAGTGAAGTTCTATTGAGTCTTACTTTTTGTGGTAAGTCTGAATTTGGTAAATGCTATGTTTCGAAAAACTGTAAATCCGATTTGTTGGGCATAGACTAGATTGGGAAACTCGGATTTTGGGATGTGCTACTTAACTCTGTCTGTTGTAACATCACAAATAAATGTGTACAGATAACCATCGGGAATGAGCATAGCTTAGATTGTGTAAAACAGCTGCAGAAAGGATTCCCCGATGTTTTTGGAAGCCAGTTAAAAGGGGGAGTAGGGGCTATCAGTGATGAGGAAGCCTTGCAACAATTTCCTAATAGAAAAGATTGAAAGTCTTCAACTGAGATTATGTTTGGCCGACCTACGTGGATGTTTTTTTTTGATATTGTGATCCGAGACATAAAGTCAAGGTGAAATCAAATAACAATTTGAATGATTATAAAAGAACTAGTGATTTCAACATTAATGACTATGCCCATGCACGTGATTACAGGCCTGGTAGGCCGAAATGGATCAACGGGACAATTGTTACTAGGACAGGCAAAGTTTTATATGAAGTAAGGGTGGGTGACATGGTGATAATACGACATATTAATCAACTGGAAGAGATAATGATGACCCACCCTCGACAAGTAGAATCCCCATGGTAATCATGTATGATACTTTTGATATACCACTACCTACGTCATCACCTATGCGTCAACATATGGAAAGAAATGAAGGTCAGAATGAAGTGAAATGTAGACCGCGAAGGCTGCGTAGACAGAGAGAACCATTGCAAATTGTTCCAAAAGTCATCTTCTACACTAAAGAAGGGAGGTGACATATCTGGAAGTAGATATGTGATTGGTTAATATAGTGTGATAGACATATGAGTCAATGGCTAGACTTAATATATATCTTGTATATTATTGGTTTATCGTTGTTGTAATACATGCGTGTGAGTGACTAGTTAGATTCTTGATAAATCAGTCGGATTATTGTGCCTGAGCAATAGATTAAGGCAAGGCTGGGTGCTAGCTGTAGGACATAGCTCTGCAGATAACAGGATCGATAATATCGTCCATCCCGGCTCAGATACAGTAGTATCTCACACATTGTGTATGGTGTCTGCTCATGTTTAGCGTCAGTCTCCACGAAACCCTACTCTCCGTGGTAGTTGGAATTCAGTAACCTCAAGGAAACCGTAGGCCTATGGAACCCACCACTCAACTTTTTGACTGCAACTGTCATTCAGTTGAAATAAGGCACTGAAACTAATTATATGTGGAGCTTACGTATACGGTCATAGTTTCTAAGTTTCCTGCTGATATATTTCAATTTTCACAAAATTTTCTTATGCTTACGGTACGTAGTTAGTATAAGCATTTGTATTCAAGGGTGAGGTGGATTATGGTTTGAATGTATTTTAAAAGAAGATATTTTGTCGTTTTTGTGCTGTTTAAAAGAACGGTAACGGATATATGTTGTCTTTAGAGGTAGAAGAAAATCGTATATTAGATGACGTCAGATACTACTACAAGGAACATCCATCTCAGCCCGAATCGCTCAGTAGTAACTTTTCTGATGTTGATTTTGTATTATGTGACTTTGAAATTATCACGGATTATTAGTTACCTTACGGTAGCACATTCACTTAATGGCTTAACTTTCGGATCCCACTCCATTTACATTGTTTAAAGAAGCCTAGCAACATCACTCATACATAAACAGTACACCTCAAAACCAACTACAATAATTTCGTACTCGATAATTAAGTTACTTTAGTCATTAGTTAATTCATTGGAATTTCCACATGTAGGTTCTGATTAAACCAAGATTACTGGCTCGCAATTTGCATGCTTCCTTCCCCCCTCCAACACCAGCCTTGTAACTGACAAGACCCAAACCAAAAAAGCATGAGGAGAACAAAGTCTTTAAGTAAGAATCAAATATGTACAGAAGTCATAGGTTTGTGGGGTGACTAGAAGTCATCATCATCATTCAACCACACCGATAGCAGAAAGATGGGTAATTTTCCAGTAGAATAATTTCATGTCGAACCTGGCTTTCCTGCTAAATAACAATTGAATGGAACTTTTTTTCGACCTTTTACAACCTTCTGAAGGCTTCTTTCTAAACATATTTGCAACTCTTCTAAGCAGAACAGACACTGTTAAATTAATACTAACAACTTTGGAATTTTCGATCAAGTAGAGTGGCTCACTGGTCAAGACCATAGAACTTTCAATCACTAAGTTGTAGGTTTGAACTCTACTGTCTTCGGTTTATGAAACTGCGTTATGCAGCTAGTCCTTTTATCGCTCATAGCTGCGTACATAAATCTACATGTGCTACATAACGAAATCAATCATTTGTTATTTACAGTGTGGTTCTATTTGAGGTGTGCCTGCCTTGTAAATCAATGGAATTAGTGTCGCTAACCTGTGCTGCATCCTAACCGTAGCCTCTACTTTAAAGTATAGGTTGGGTATGCCTACTGTGATGTAAACCAATGTGGCCAGTTGGAGAGACGTAAGATAGAGCTGTAAGTTCAATCTATGGAATCTTACTACCAGTTGTATATGGAATGTGATGGTAATAAGTCATTTCCCTCAGATACCTGTTACTGTTGGTATTGCTGTTACCTTCGTATAACAGAAGGACGGGGTTAGGAATGGTCGGTTCTAAGTCTGCACTTCATCTTAATCTACGGATTTCAGTCTTTAGTAACAAAACCTTCAAAAACACGGAGCTATTATATCTAAGACTATTCATGGATTGTTTGTGTGTGACAAGACTGAAGTAATTTTTTCTTGGGCACAGTGGTGACGCTCCCTGGTTACCCTTTTCAATTAATTCAGAAAGCATGTCTCCACTTTATGAGCCACTAGGAAATGTTGATTTCCCTGTTTACTAATATTTAAAGTCCGTTCTTAATATGCAACTGGCTGATATCCATATACAATTATTGTGATTTTAATTGTTTTCTTTTCTGTATCTTCATTATTATAAATCCTACTCCTCAATATGGATGAACAAGACAGCTTAGTCGTCAGTTGGTTGCATTATGGTCTGAAAATAATCAAGATGCATGGGATTTACTTAAACGAATGCTTGTAAGTCAGATAATTGTTGTTGATGCTATGTCGTTTATTAAGTACTACTTAGCTTACAGTTGAGCTTAGAGCTCGGCTGACGAATCTTGGAGTTAATGGAGGAAAACAAAACCGTAACCTGTAGTCAAAAGTCGAACCTGTTAACCGAAAATATACTCCTCTAATATAAAATATTTTATCACAAGTTATGGCTAGAATTATTATTATTGATGTTATGTTATCTCTAGCTGATTTTCGTTTAACTTACATACATGCAGAACAAATTGAGGTGTAAGCTAGTTGCATGGTCTTAATCTAATGAGAGTAGGGAGCGTAACCAGAATTTTTATATACTGTGTCAATGAATAGTAAGCTTCTTTGACTATTGAACCACTGCTACGGTGATAGCATTTTTTTGATGTTCTGCAACAAATTAATATAAGGTGGAGTAGAACCTGACATATTTTTATTATTCCAAGTCCCCGTATTTATGATCATAACGTGGAGAATACTGATATAATGATAGTGAAAAAAGATCACACAGGAAAGACGGTTGAAAAAGAAAGAATCACATTTTAGTATGTAATGTATCTAATAGATGAAAAAGGACTATCGATTCGGAACTATGTTATCTAATGGTTTTGGTCACGTTAATCGAGTGAACCCTAACTGCGTTAGCGACATCCACGAATATAGCTTAATACAGCAGTCAACTACTTCATGGATTGATCCCGCGTCTCATTTTTATACCCTAAACTTCACCAACTAGGCATCGACTTGTGTCTTAGTATCATAAATCGTGGTGTCAGTGGGTGGTTGGACATACTTAGTACATTTCTTATCACTTCTGTCTGACAGTTAATCTCTATCTGCTAATTGGGGCATGGCAACTTGAACTGATGTACGCATGTACCAAGTTCTACGTTGTAACTGACTGATTAACTGACTTCTGTCTGAAGAATCAAGTCCTCACTAACCGATTTTTCACCTATATCACCTACCACTATGTGCCTTACCTCAGCATGATCACGAGAGTATTGCTGTAGCTTGTAGCCTACGTTTCACAGGCATAGGCTAGTGCAGAGTAGATCGATGTACTGTTTACTCGCTTGGTCGAAAGATAGATTATATGATATTTGATGAAAATATCAGCCATGAATAGCCTCACTTTGTTATGAATAGGTACAAGATCTGGAATAACTGCCCTCTAATTAGTTTGTATTTATAGTCAAATTGTCTATTTAGGTCATTGGCACTATGCAACCTGGTTATCCTTAGGCCCATCTTTGAACTACACCTTATATCTTTGTATACTCATGTTTTATGTTTGTCAGTATTATCTATCTAATATGGCTGAACTCTTGCAGTGAAGTGTTAAGCAGTGTAACCATGAAGGAGGTTGTCCTCCGCTTTAGTATTCAGTGCTTGTTATATTTAGAATTTTTGATGAATTTCTCATTTGTTTACCAGCTTAGGACTGTATATGATTATGTAATTTTTATCAAGAATTTTACTTTTCAAGTAGCTGGGATTAAGCACATCTGTTTTTTCTACATATGTCAGGGTAAAACCACAAGGAAGTTAAAGTTAGAAATGAAAATCACTATCTATAACTGAAGTATTCACTCACTGAATGAAACGAACAATAACGCGCAGTACTGGATGCAAAGCGTGCTGTGCTCATTAATAACATTACAGATAACCTCAGCCTGTAATCACTAAAATCAGTATCGGAGAATTTTACTATCATAATTTTTCACAAGATGACACATTACCGTACGGTTGTGATTGTGATAAATATAACACTTAGCTTATTAATCTCCTGTAATCTGATGTCGATTTATATAGTTTGTCTTTCATTAAATTTCAGCCATTAGGTTTACTATCATTTCTGGAGTCAACTGAAGAACCACCTGTAAAACTTGTCAATATGCTACCCGATCGTGATAACCTACGTTTGGCTCATGTATGTGTAATCCTTTTTCATTTCTGTAAATGATCGAGGTGAATTTTTTTATTCAACTGAGCCTTCAGCGATATAACAAATGATTTTGTTACTTTGGAATCATTTGGAGCCAATAAGTAGTATTTATAAGTATCCCCACCTACTTTCATCCTAGCGGGAGGTGTAAGCACGACGTGAACATTCGGTGCTAAAACCCACATAGCTCTTACTGAGGGTCTAACAGGGACATTTTGAAAATGCTTATTATAAACAAGTTAGTTAGTAATTAACCAACTTCTAGTGTAGCATATATGTGTTCGTCACTTAAAGTTCTTATATCATAATAAAGCCCGATAATAGGCATTGAAAATGTATGCATTAATGAATAATTGAACTGAATATCTAGAAGAAGATGAATGAATATACCAGTTCCACTCTGATCATTATTTTAGAAATATCACATTTATACTATACTTTAGTTTGACGGATCCTAGTTCCGTTCTAGTCAACTCCTACACAAGCTAGGTATTGACATTTATCTCAGCATCGTACGTTGGGCGTAATTCCATAGGCTGCTGGGCATATACAATACATATCCCAGGTCACCTCAGGCGGTGAACATTGGCATCCTCATCAATTGTTTTTCCATCTCAACCTAGAACTAAGTACCTAGCCTAGGCACTGTTTTTTGGTAGCTTCATGATATTCAAGCGATACTGCGGAAACTGCCAGTAATCAAACAACTATAACCTATACAAACCTTTTGCTTTCATAGCAAATTTCACTCAGATTGTGTTGGTTGTGACTGACTGATTTGTCTATGTGTGTTCAAAAAACTTTTTAAAGAAAATATTAGGGTTATAAACAGTGGATAAAGGGTTCTTTTCCTCAAGGCTTTTTATATCATACAAACCAGAAGTTAGTTACTTTTAAGGTCGTGTTTTGGAATCTAATTGCTACAGTCACGTAGTAAAACCCTATAACTGGTAAACTTTACTCGGCCTAGATTTCGTCTTGGTTAACATTCTTCAGCAAAACTTATTTACGACCCTGGATGAACTGTCATTCCCTGCAAAGTTTTTGGTTGTTTGTTCTTTAAGGTAGTTGAATAATGCTCCTTAAGACAGATTCCTATCTCTTCATTAACTCTGGACCGATAGACTTATTTAAGTAATAGGATTTCCAAGGTTGTGACAAAAATCTCTATACGTTGTTTGTATCCATCACAGCCTCATCTCTAGTTGGTCGCCATTGAAACCCAGAAAACACTAAATAGTTGTTTTAGTTCGTGTTATGGGACTCCCTGAAACCAAGATCCTCCTGCTTTCTGCGGTGCACGCTTAGTTGATCACATCGCTTTACCGTTCTCTGGCTTCCGTTGATACCTAGCAGTGATATACTTTTCGATAGTTTTAATCTAGTTCACTGGTGGGTTAATTATTATGATTAAGTTGAGATGATTTTGCTGACATTGCTTTTTTAATTTGTTGATATATATCCATCAGGGACTAACCCCATTTTTTCATGTGAATTTCTTTCGGTTATAATCATATGAAGTCTGTGTTTGATTTGTATATTATTTCATATTGCCTTACTTCTTCTTCCTTATCACTTCTCCAAATAATTTAGGAGCATATGATACGTATAGAAGAACGTAAACAAACTATTTCTTATCAGTTAGAAACAAAAATTGATGATCTACTTACACATTGGCGTCTACGTGTTGGTCTTCCTATCCCTAAATTAGTGAGTTGTCAAATAATTTTTCTTTCTAAATGGTCGTTTATCTGTTTGTTTTTCTGTCATTTTTGTGTCAAAATCGCTCGCAATAAGTCTGTACTTACTCTGTAGTCTAAGCGTTATGACCCTGAGTGTTGAGCTCGACCCCTTGTAAACACATAGATTGAGCATTACTGATGGATCGCATAACATAACGTAATAGCTGTCTAGGAGTGCCTCTTGATTTTCAGTAGTTGCCTGATGAGAAGCAGTTAAGTTTCATATCAATATTGTAAGTTGTTCTTTATTAAAATGCACGTTTTCTTCAGGTTAACATTTGTTCTTCTGTCTGGTTTGAATATTCTTATTGATTAGTTAATTATGATTTAATTTGGATTGTGACTGGCAAATGTTCACAGTGCGATTCGAACTCAGTCCGTTTCGTGTCAAACACCACCGCATTCACCACTAGACTACTGAGTCCAAACAGTCACATTTGTGTAACAGGGCAAATTGGTAGTAGGATGAATTTGTATATTCTTATGGATTTGTTATAGACTGAATCTGGTCAGTCACTGTTACTATATATGCATCCTGAGCGTATTGCCTCAATATTTGACACGAAACAGACTGAATTAGAATCCCACTGTCATCATCAACATTGGGATGAAGATACATCCAGCCGACTGAGTCCCAAATAGGTTGAAACGCGCGTCCTGGATTCCACTTGCCAGTCACAATCCAAATTAAATCATAATTAACTAATCAATAAGAATATTCAAACCAAACAGAAGAACAAATGTTAACCTGTTACTTTGTATGCTTCAAATTTAGAATTTATTGTCACTATTCTGAGTTACTGATCTTTGCTTGTTTCAATAGTACATTGCCAATTTGTTTTATCGACAGATTACAAAGCCGACTCATTTGAAAGAAGCAGAAGAACGTCCTGTTGTACTTCGACGACCTCGACATTTATTACAATCACTTACGTGGTGATGTGGAAAAATGTAAACCGGCAATTAATTGGCGACTATTTTTTTATCAATTTCAACAGGATCATGCAAAAGCTGATTTAATTTGGACTATACGAGTCAGTTTCTTTATTCAGTATCGTAGAACGAATATTCTCGTTATATACATACCTTTTGTTAATATTTTGAGTAAAGTAAATATCTAGTATACTGATTGAATTTGCTAGATACAGGAACTCGACTCTACGATACAGTTCATTTATTGATAGATGGTTAAAGTTAGTAATCAAAAAAATCTTTCTAACTTAGTATTACTGCGAATTAGCAGTGATCAACATGTCTATTGAGTGCTTCACGTGAATTCTAACATATTACACCCAGCCTCATAGCGAGAAAGATTCTACTATTAGTTTTGTGATTGGATCTAACAAGAAGCCTTACAATGATTTAAGGCTTCAGATATGCCTTCTTGATGATTTACAAACAAAAGGAAACTTGCATATGTAAATTTTCAAGCTATTTTTAACCGCCATACATCAAAGACTAAGGTTGACACTGTTTTGTACCTTTCATGTTTGAGACTACACTAATGGGGAATTAGTTTTAAGGTGATTTTAAGTTGTGCTATATGTATGACGTTTGAACATTTCGTACCTGAAACGATGCTATTATGTTGTAATTCTGACTACCGAAAAGCATGACTATTGTGTAGCAAACGTCAAAACAAAGTTGAAATATTTAGATAGAGAATGATTATAAATATTCGTCATAAGATTCAAAAGGAAGCTCTAGATATTCAATTCAATTAATTTGGTAGGATCCATAACACCATAAATGAGTGATTACATCGTAAAGAAATTCCATGCCTGATAACACTAATTCAGTTAGTGTAATCAAATAGTACGATTTCTTATTAAGTACTGTAAAAGGTTTCAGGGTATCTACCTACTTAATGTTCTGTGTCACCAGGATGTCTGAAAATCGCATTATTGAAAGTTCTTTTTATAATAATAGACTTAGGAGTATGTTGTATGCATTTGTGTATGTCCAACATAGAACCTGACCTATCTTTACATCTGTTCAAGTTGTTACACCTCATCAGGACATCAAGATTAAACACCAAATTAGCAAAAGTTGTAGTTATTTCTATGATAATAGTAGTTAAAAAAAT
The DNA here is from genome assembly GCA_025215515.1 of Schistosoma japonicum. Classification (NCBI taxonomy): domain Eukaryota; kingdom Metazoa; phylum Platyhelminthes; class Trematoda; order Strigeidida; family Schistosomatidae; genus Schistosoma; species Schistosoma japonicum. The sequence goes on along the minus strand of CM046067.1, from coordinate 5,218,572 downwards.
AGTAGATATATATGAATGTGGTCAGGTGATAAAGAATTGGTTCATAGAAAGAAAGCTGCGATATAATTTTAGGCCCTCGATTTTAGGGCGGACAAATAGTGAATGTAGCTGTCGATGAAAATTTGCAACCTCATTCAATTGATATGTCATGTTTTCCTAATGCCTGGTGTCTAACCTCATTATCTACTCAGTGATCCAAGCGAACGCGAGCTATGTCTTGAAGATATTGATGATCGAATATCAATAATCTACGAATGTCATCTGTTAGTTGTCACGTTTCACATCCATACAATAAAGGGAAATAAACTTTTGCACAATAGATTCATCCGTTCATTGGTAGACGGAATATCGCACCTATGCTATAGGTGATGTAAGCTGTCACAAGCCAAACGCACTTTCTGATTATGTACAGAAACTTATTAGGACTAGTCAGATTTCCAAGAAAAGTCAAGTGATCGGCGCACTTCACTGATTTCACTCCCTATAGTTCAGGTGTTACCGAAGATCAGTCCTGAAGCAACAACCGCTTGTATTGAGGGATATGTTGATTGAACTTAATATGGAATCTTCTTTCTAGTTCGATTGATATAGTGACAATCTAGGTTATATAAGTAGTAGCTGATGCGGACAAAACGAAAAAGTATGGATTTACTTTATTTTGTACTTAACGTATTCTCCTCGCTATTTTCACTTGACATGTGTGTATTGATAGATGTACGTTCCATTGATTGAAGAAGTCACCGTTAATTACCTCTGTTGTAATTTTTATCTAAAACTTTATTTTTATGATATCATATTTCTACAAAATATTTCAGACAAGAAATGAATTACGAGAGGCTATTGAGAAAGAATTGCAAGAATTTCAACAAGAGCGTAATTATTTTTCACAAAGCCGTTTAGAAGAGTCGGATCTTCCAGATATTGATCGCTCTGAACCTGTTGGTACTGGTCAGCCTAAACGAGTTTTTCCAATTGGTTTAACGAACCGGGCTCAAAGTACACCAGACATAAGTAGAAGTAGTAGCAATGGAATAATTAATGAAAACACCTCAAATTCACAAGCTACAGCTGATAACCATCCAAATATAGACGAAAATCACCAAATAAAAAAACTTGATGATACAGATGTACAGGTGAATCAATCTAAAATCCACAGTGCTAATGACCATGATCATCATGCACAAACGTTATCTCGTTCATCGGATCTTAGTCGCAAAACACGAGCATCAGTTAGTCCAACAAGAATGCAAGCTGATCGATTAATTAATCAGGTATTAGCGTGTAGGCTACTGTGTATTTTTAGATTTTTTGTTGTTACTTCGAAGCACGACTCACAGCTTTATATATCCATCTACTATACTAGCTGACATATGTATTTCGTGTGTACAGCGATGACTTACCTTGGTATGATGAGGTGTCTGGTGTAGCAGTAAACTCCACCAGGTGAAAAAGAATCAAGACATGGTATCTATTTATGTTGGCTCGTTTTGCCTGTTCGACGTTCTTGTGAAAACCGTAATCAGTGGTGTGAGATGTCGGACGACGTAGCTTCGAATTGACCACAGTTTCACATATAAATTCAGACTTTGTATCTTGAGTTCTATTATTTCCTGTACACCTTGGTACTGTATCTTCTCGAGAAATATTCGCGATGTTTAGTTATTCTCATCGATATTGTTATCGAATTATTTTCATGCCTTTGCCTTTCATCATAAGTAATTTCATTGCTTCATCTGATATATTATAGTAACTTGAAGCAACCCATAATAGTGCCCAGTCCCACGTTGATGATAACTTGCTGATTTATGTTGTCTTGTTGTACCTCTTTGTGAAGTATTTTGCATTAGCGAAAACATATGATATAGCTTAGTGAGCACTTGATAAGGGCTATGTTGTATCTGAGCTGATGGCCGATATTATCAGTCTTGTTATTCGCAGCGCTTTGTCTTACAGCTAGCACCTAGCCGTGCCTTAATCTATTGCTCAGGCACAATAATCCTGCTGACATATCAAGAAGCCAATTAGTCACTCACACGCATGTATTACAAAAACGATAAACCAATAATATTCAATATATATATATATATATAGCGATTGATTCATATGTCTGTCACACTATATTAACCAATCACATGTCTTCTTCCAAATATGTCAGACAGTACTTCAGATTAAACAGAAGATCTTACATATTCTAATAGGTTTCGTCATTACAGGTTCATGTCATTGCTGGTTGAGTAGTTCGGGAATGGATTGCTGATTCATCATTTTCCTTGAGAATATTTCACTAGTTGATGGACTTTTAAATTTTTCTGGAGCGTTAAAATTCACTAGACCCCCTGGACTTTTATGTATAGTTGGGAGCTGATAGTCAGAGAGCTAATTGTTATTTTGAGAGGTTTAGGAATCGGAATGTATCTCATTCTCATGAAATAAAGCAGCCACCATTGATGCCAAACCACTGGAAAACCTTCTAAGTCATTATGAACGCCGGACCTAGCACATCAAAATGCAGTCCAAGAAGTCTGTCGCCTTAGAAACGCTATCCAGTCTGTTTTGTATTTTATGGACGGCTAATTTTAGACCCCTCAGACTAAGCCTATGTCTCCTAAAGAACCACATGTCACTAAGCCTTGATTAGTTGGAATATTTTAGAGATGGTGGCGAACTTGTGGTCAGATGACTGCCTAGGTTGTTTGTAAACATTTACGAATCAGAATAAGTTCCGTCACCGTAGAGAGTAGCTACCATATTTCTTGCCTTTAAAACTGTCTCTCCTTGTGTTTACAACAACTTACAGTGTATCAGCTTCCTTTTTACTTCGTTACGAATATTGGTATCTGTCAAATTCATTAGATAGAACGGAACCCATTTTATACTGTCTCGTTAAGAACGGGTGGGTTTCTGACCAAGTCTTGAATGAGTCACTGTACCTTACGATTCCTGCTCCAACTGTGCTACTAACGCCATTCTAGAAATAGCTCCGTAAGAAGCACTAGACACTGATGTTGGCGGTGATCTTCTGATTAGTGAAAGATTTCCACGTTGAATATGTGGCTTCTATTTTCGTAATGTGCGATTATGCACAAGCCATTGGAACCCTACTCAGTCAGTTTGTATCGATAAGTATGGCTGCTACGTACTTAGCACCTTCTTGACGATATGTAATTCTACATGACTGGTCTCTGTCGATCCATGACAACTCCCTGATTGAGGTCTCAAGAAGATTCCATCTAAGTATTTTGAGACGTTGTCAGATGTAGTTAGGATTAGAAGCTGGTAGTGATTCCACTGAATTCTCTTTACTAAACTCATTTAATTTCGATAACCTTTTTCATTTAAAAGAAGTCCTTCTTTGCTGTATCCCCCCGTTAACTGTATTTCTTCTAATGTAATTTTCATTTCTTCATGTTAAATTTTGCTTATTTGATTCTGTTCTTTTTCCGTCCTTTGTTTCTCTACATTAATTGTGTTAGGGAGTGAAGTAGTTGAATGTGTTGATCGCTTCACTTATCTTGGGAGTCTCATCAGTCCTGATGGTCTGGTGTCTGATGAAACCTCGGCTCATATGCAGAAGGCTCATTTGGCTTTTACCAATTTGCTTTACTTGTGGTGTAGGCGAGACATCCGTCTACTGACCAAAGAATGCATTTTCTGCGCAGAAGTTTGATCCGTTTTGCTTCATTGATACGAAGCATGGCCATTAAGGATAGAGAATATTCGTAGGCTTCTAGTATTCGATCATAGATATCTTTGAAGCATTGCTCGTGTTTTCTGGGACCATCGAGTAGGCAATGCGTGGGTTAGGAATAGAGTACTAGGTAAATACGGTGAGCCTATTAATGAAGTAGGGAATCTTCACCAGCTGAGGTGGTTAGGACATGTATTACCTATGCCTGATTACCGTCTACCTCGACGAGCAATGTTGTCTGGTGTGGGAGTAGGCTCGAAGAAAGCTAAGTGCGGCCAAACGAAAACATGGCATCAGTCCATGAAGTGATTGACAATTGAGCTGATACATGTTAATAGATACAGACTATCTTGTCGGGATCACTGTGACGATGAAGACCTTGAGAGACATGACTTGAAATCCTTGCAGTGGCGCAAGTTCATCCATTCCTTGTCTACTTCCGAATCTTAAGCTTCTGAATTCATCAAATTTCCTTTTTACTTAATTATATTTGCTAAAATTGTATCCTCCCTACTAACATTAATTCTATCTCTACCTTCACTATTCTGGGATTTGATCCGGCAATTTCATTTATATGTGCTAATTGAGACCTGGCAACTTGAACTGATATACATACGTACTAAGTTCTATGTTGTACCGACTGACTGACATTAATTGTGGTACATCGTTGGTTCTCATCTGTACCGAAAGTGGGATGTTTCTATTGTTTTTCTTGATAACGTTTCCATCAATATTTACTTTTCTTTAGAAACAATCTTTTCAGTTATTCCATAAGTGTGAAATAAAGTCTTTCCGTCGGCCTTTTTGTGTTTAGTTGTACTCATAAGTTTTATTATCTTCATTAATCTTTTTATTCTTGATGCCTGTTGGTTAATATGTAATCCAAATGCTATGCTTCTTTGAATTTCTACGTTTCATGAATGGAATTAGCATTGTTTTTAGCTTACATACATTTATATGAGTGATAATATTTCATGTGGCAGTTAGTGTTCGTGTGTGTGTAGATGAAGGTGAGGCTATTTATAGACTGGAAGCTCCTGGAATTATAAAGTATTTGTATCCTTTTGTTAATGTTGTTATGTACTGAAACTGATTAGTCTGTGTTGTTATATTGTGAGGATCTCTTCTATACAGCATTATTTAATAAGTATTTAAGGAGTTAAATTGTGGTTGGCAGGTGAAATCCAAGACTCGCATTCCATCCTATTCAGGACTCATCAGCTGGTTAAGAAAGCTCGAATGATTTCTTTAAAGACAATAATGAAAAGATTCTAACTTCGAGAATACAATATTGCTGTAAAGATTAACGGTAACTACACATCTTCCCAATCATTTCCAAATGCTTATTGTCTGTCTGTCATATTTTATTTTGTTGCTTTCATAATTTAGTGTTAATTCATTTTCTCTCTTTGTTTGTTTATTTAATTATTTGTTTTCCGAATGTTTTCATGTAGGCAAGCCTTGTTTCATGGAATTATCGTGAATTTAAAGTGAATTATCCAAGTTTAATTGAAGAACCGCGTGTCGGTAATTATTTCCTACGCTTACTACTGGAAGAAGATAGACATTTGAACGATGATGCAATTGAAGCTACGACCTTAAATAATGCAAATTTAAATAATACGTTATCTATTGGTTTATCACGCATTTGTGATAGGTAAGTAAATAAGTAATTGAATTTAAGTGGTTTTGTGGAGATATATATTAGATTTTGTCCCATACTAAGATGAAACAATCGTCCAGTATTAACTAGTTTTCGGTGGTACCCAACTAACATCAGTTTATGACGAACAAGAATAACTAAAAAAAATAGGTAGTTATTGATTGCAGTTGAGTTGGTTTTGTGAGGATTTGACAGTTCCCTTATCCTAGTATTGAACTCCTTAGGGTACCCATCTTTGTTTCCGAAACGGTCTTGTATCGAACACAACCATCAGTTCACTGGTGACCTATATCAGAATTCCCTTGAAAGCTCTATTGAGAAGTCATAATTGATCGGGTTCAGACAAATTAGAAGCGAGGTAGTTATCGCGATGTTGGTTGGATGATATTCGTCGTGATATATCGCAGATTTATTCGATTGAACATCATTGCATTGGACGCCGGTCTAGTCGTTCAATTAGTTAAGGAATTACTTCTAGACCTGGAAGCCTTGGGTTCCATTTCTAATAAGGTTGTAGATACTTATTGGCGTTAAGGAGTCTCATATCATCGAGAAAAGATATCAAACTGCCCTTTGTTTCCAGTGATGTCAGAAATATGGACAACTTAATGTTAATCCATTGGTTTAAGAATAAAGCCCTCAATTCAAAACGGAGAAGGTCTAATCCGTGATTTGATTATGAGTGTTGATCTTCCTTCGAGAGTTTTATAATAAAATCCCCCCTCTTACTTTCAATCATTGTCTAATTAACGATAGTTCATAATCTGCCTTCAAATAAATATAATTTATACAATTAGATCTTTTTAGAAATTAATCAGTGTATAATGGGATCCAGATAAACCCCTTCATGTTTATCCTTTACCAACTTATACCACTTTTGACGTAGGTGTGATGTATGTCTTCGTAACGAAGTACTAGTATACTGCACAGGAGTCATCTATGTATTTATCTATGACTATGAAACATGACCTGCATAAGTAGATGAGATGCGTATACTACAGGTGTGTTTAATCATATACATCTCTCGTGCATTGCTTAAAGATCAAGTAAGTATTGGATGTGCTTAGGCACAAAATGTAATTTAGTGGTTAAGAGTGTGAATGTTACATCGACCTAGGCGGTTAGGACATGCATTACATTTACCTAACTACTCACCAATTACTTTAACTAACGATGATATCGGTTTGAAGGTATCATTAAAAATAAATGTTTGGGGAATCGAGAAACCAAGACGTAACATTTTATTATGTTGTTGTTTGTCAACTCTATTGGTAAGTATGAACCATCTGGTTGAGGTTCGCTAAGTGATAATCGCTGTCATTGTTTGTATGAATAATTTGGTGATGCGATGACCAAGCATCGATCAAATTGCCGCAAATACATCCACTCTTCATCTCCTCAATATTAAGTTCCACTATTATTTTAGACATACCTTCATTTTATTTGTTCTTGTTTTTAATATTGCTGGTCTCATCGTATTAATGTGATGTGACAGCTTGAGTTAACACTCATATATATTCCAGATACTATTTTATTTACGATTGACTGAACCAGAAAGAGCGGCTCCGAATAGTTATCACACCTAAGTTTGAGAACTTTCAATAGCTCTTACTGATGACCCCATGAAAATACACATAGATGTTTTTTGTTACCAAAAAGGAATGGACTAAGAAAGTTTGTTTCTAAGAAACAGTATGCTTTCTTTCTATCTAAGATTTTTATCACCGAGAGTAAGATAAACACGAAGTTAACTACATCAATCATTGTTTCTGTAAATACGTTTGTGTGTGTAAACTGGGCTCTGGGGTCTCTTTCTTCTAGGTCATTAAGAACAAATCTTTTTATATCTCTTTGATAAAATACGTTTCTGTAGTTTAGTAGTCAATTGTGTAGTGATAACTACGTTTATATAATTTGAAGTGCATCTTACTATGTTGATATGAAACTTATCAACATGTATTTTCCTTATTTTGTTTACTTGATTTATATGATTATATATATAAAAGTCTGTTTCATTTTATTGCTTTAATCACATACATTTTTAGTACTGCATTTTTCAATGAATTATTTCGACGCTATCTTCAATATGTTGCATCAGATCCATTTTATTCAATTAATGATAATTTGGCTAATTGTCTTACAATCGACCATTGTAATTTAACACAGAATACATTACGTCGCCTTACAATGCGTTGCTTATGTTTACATGCCATGTCAGTTGTTTACAATAGATGTCATGATGAGATTGGTCCAATCACTGATATACCATTACTTACTTATCTATTAGATCGTACAACATTTGCATCTGAAAGAGACTGTCTTCTTTTGCTACTGGAAAAATTGATGCTGAATAAAGTAAGTTGCCAGTTTGTTAGTTACATGTAATGAAAATGTTTCTTTCATAAGTTGATGCTTAAAACAACTAATTAGACAACGGTAAGTTGAGTCTCGGGGTGTTAGGAAACATTCCGAATTGGTCGATAAGGTTGTGTATGTGCATCGACTGATGTAGTTGAAACATTCGTTACGTTTACCCAATCACGTATCCACTAACTTGATATACGATGTTGGCTTGTATAGGGTCACGACAGAAGAAAACCATTTAGAGTGGTCAAAACTGTGTTCATCTGAGCTAAGGTTAATTGATGCATACTATGTGGTTGGGGTTTGCATAGCTGCATATGTTAGATCACGTGGCTTAGAATCACTTATATTGACACAGTTATATTCACACTTTATCTTATTCTAGGATCTGAGTTCAAGTACTCCTTAATGCATGTACTTTTTACACTTCGTTTTCTCAAAACAAACTCTCACTGTTTAGCTTATCATCATTACTACGAATATTTTGACTCCTTTACTGTTCTTGTTAATTTTAGTCGCATAATGCTAATGAAGTGCAATAACTTGACGCACATTTATAGTAGTCTCGTTCGTAGATTTTTCCTAGAATCTTAATATCAGCTTTAACTTTTTCAGCATCCTTTTTAATCCCTCTATTTGAAGATTTATTGAAAGTAAATCAATCGTATGTCTCCGCCTTGTAGGTTCATTCAAGTTCCATGTATGTGGAGGTTTGTAAAATTCTAAGATATACTCTAGGAAGTCAATGTCTAATATTTTATATATGAAATGTATCGCTTGCGTTTTAATATTGAGTTTATTTTTGTATGAACTGACCTTCCTAATGTTGGTAAGAATAGATTGAACGTGCTAGTTAAGATAGGATCACCCTAAACGTAGCGATTCAGATTGGTACCGTTGGTCTTTAACAGGATTACACGATCTTTAATTAACTACTCGATCAAACTCTTTGTTGACGAAAGGGCAGAACACACCTTCCAAGTAGAGAGTTATTTAACGGCCTTGTTTATTCGGCATGTTGCTAAGCTGTTTATTTGTATTGAGTATAGAGTATCTGAACTTAAATCATATTCAATTTACTTGATAATACTGCGGATAACCATAGTTTCTTCACTTACTTAGAACATTTATCCCTTCGCTGATGAAAATAGAAGGCACTATAATGGGAAAACTATGGGACTTATGTAAAGAAGTAGGATATTGTGTTTATAACATAATTACAATAACTCAGTTACGAGATGGGATTGATATCTGTTAATAAGCCTATGCGAAGCTTGCAATGTAGAGAACCACAAGTATTGTCTTTACTGAATATTTAATAAATATAGTGTAGATTCAGCAGATAGATCTCTTTTCGAGAACTTTATTTTCAAAGCTGTACCATCATTTACATGACTGATTTCAATAATGAAATTACAATCGGTCAAACATGGTAACAAATAGAAGTGTGCCAAGAAAAGGTGATTATCAGTTATTAGAACCTTAAGTAAGTTTGGAAAATGAATTTCATAGCAATTAAATAGAAAATATGCGTTAACTGATAAAATTTTGAATTTGAGTTGTATTCAGTATGGTAAAATGACTTATAAAAATGAACCAAGTTTAATGACGACCTGGAAACAAAATTAGTTCATATCAGGTAAATAAAGTGATAGGAGGGTGGGGTAGGGGTGGCAGAGAATGAATAGTGAAAATTCGTAAAATTATCAGAACAATATGAAGAATAATGTTAATTTAATGCAGTAACTTACTTTCAGTTTGATCCATGGTAAAAATAAGTAGATAGTCACTTTTCTTCTGCGCGTAGTTTTGGTTTCTCTCTATGTGGCAACAGCCTCCGCGATGTACACTGAGACGTTAACGTAATACTCTCGAAAAGTTTTGGTTCATTTTATAAGTTGCTTCGCCAATTTCATCTCTTTGAATCTGGTGGTTGGCGGTGATGAGATATTCAATTATCACACTTCTATTACAGTCACTGGTGTCTACTATAAGGTGAGATAGTACTCTTGAACTCTCTTGAATAAAGTAATGCATTGAACGTCCAATATACCTTGACATACAAACTACATGAATTGATAAATCCATATTGAATAGATCAAGTATGTGTTTATGGTTTGAGTTATTAGTAAATAGAGGTTGACTAGAAGACACAATCTTCATTCTGGTGCATCTAGTCAATAGTAGTTAAAGTATTGATAGGAATTAATTCTATAGGACTACATCATACGTTCCTTATGTTTTCAGAATTATTTAAATAAAAGTTGACTATTTCCGCTCCATAACTATTGCATGACCACACTTGTAAAATATATGCTGGAGTGCTTTTATAGCCCCCCGTTCTTGTTGTTGTTAAGGTCTAAATGTGATTAATCTTTATTACTAATGCATGTACATTCTAAGCTATTTGCATCGATATAGATAATTATCAATTTTAATTTTAAATAACATCAGCGGGAAAGTATGAACACATTCATATTACATATAAAGGGATATTTTGAAATATGTTGATGAATTTACCTAGTTCTGTGCCGAATATAACTGATTAAATATAAGCAGTTTAACTTGTAAATAAAAATAGAGTCAATTGGACTAGGTAATTGACTTTGATTTCATGAATTCATTATTATCTAACCATAGGATTTATATCTCATATCATATTTCTTTGTTTACTTCGTATTCCATTAAATTCATTTCGTTTCAACTATTCATTTTCAATTTCCAATTCATAGAGTAATGTTATGTCATTTGTTGATGCTGATGGTGTACGTGTGCTTGTCGATTTAGCTTGCTTAGCTCATTTACATACAAACCGTGCACCTACACCATTTCAATCTAATGTATTGAAAGCGAGCTCGGAACAGGAGTTCTCCGGTTCCGGTGCAAATACACAGCGTGAATGGTGGTATATTAATACAAATATTGACCGTACAACTAATCAACAATCGTCAATGATAAAACCTGGATCTAATCATATTCACGGTCCAGTTAGTTTTAATGAGGTATGTTATATATGCATTTATATGTGTAATGACTCAAGTTTACATTTCTTGATCTTTGAGCAATGAGTATTATGTTTTCCTAGTCCTTGAAGCTAGTTTCAATATTGTCGACAGAAAATTATTCTTAGTCTAGGTTTCTGATTGATTGGCGCTTGGCGACAAGGCTCATTTGTAATCTTGAAGGAACTGATTCTCTCTGATGATTTTTATCTCGAGTCCCCACTATTTCATTGCTTATGACTATAATTCCTCAGTTATTCGAACCTGCTTGTAGAACTGGCATATATACAATCATTAGTCCGTGATTAGTGATGATTGCATGTTATGAAGTTGGATGACGCTGATTTTAATACAACAGAGCGTCGGATCTTCTAAGGCGATGATGACTATCAACAACCCAGGAGCTAGGTTTAATGTTGAATTTTTTCGATTATTTGAAAATCACCTCGTGTTGTTTATGCTTCTTTCACTAAGAAAACTTCGTTTTTTCTTACATAGCTACAACAGTTAATTAAAGATGGACTTATTAATAGTGCTACAAAAGTCTACGCTCAGGGATTAGATTCAGCACCACGTTGTCGTCCAGATGGTTACTTAGCTGAAGATGATTATGTGGATATTAAGGAGGATGCTTGTTTGAATAGACTCACTTCATCTAGTAGCCAGTCACATGAAACTCCTACGAATAACGAAACTTCTACGTTAGATCCCTCGGAACAAATCAGTGACAAAACAATTGTCTGCGGAATGTATGGTTGGGTTCCGGTAAAGCGTGTTGTACAAATTCGTTGGACAACTGCTATTGACAAAACAGACATGAATTTGTTAACTACGCCTTCTGTATCAACTTTTTCAAATCCATCTATTCCAGTCACTGGAAATCATGATCTTAATATTGGTTGTTTAATTGATAAATTAAGTTATAATACTGGTGGGATGTTTACCAATTATACAAGTTTATCAATAAAATGTGTTGATATTTTGCGTCGATTATGTGATTGTTGCTCTTCACGTGATATACACGGTGGTGTTGTACGTCCATTACCGAAACCACGTCGTATGATCTCTGATATGAATTGTTTGCCGCATATAATTCAAGTAAGACTCATTAACTTTATATGCATGTGTTGATTGTAGTTAATGAGTGTTTAAGCATTTAAAATCGTTTGCACTAGTGAAACAATAGTTATTAGCTCTTAACCACAAATTATGTTAGTCCAACTGCTTTATATTCCTCTTTATTTTGTCATATGTCTTTTTTTAAAAACTACATTTGCTTAGTCTCACTTTTCAAGGATTGATCTACAACGAGGCTCAACTATCATCTAATAATACACAGATGACATAGTCGTATTCAATAAAGGCTCGTTATCGCCTTGCTTGACAGTGAATATATGTTTAGGATGCGTTTTCCTCCTTACAAATAAAAACTACTTCTTCAGGACTGGTCTGTATACTAAAAATTTGTATGAGACATGGTGTATGAATGTAGAAGACACCTGTGGGCTACAGATGTTCGGTCATCGGTGCCTTCGAAGTATTGCTAGCTTACAGAATACAAGACAAATATTACAAATTAGTGAATGTCCATCTGCTGAAGTGTGTGGGACATGTATTATGTATACCTAACCACCCGCTTCTTCTAAAACAAATTAATTAGTCGACAGAATATGATAGTATCATGTAACTGGAATTTTAATTTAGTTCAATCAATTGGTATTACAAATTGGTTATCTGTTTATTTGTTTTAACCTTGTTATGGTTTCGCTTTTCTAGGCTACTTCTATGCGTTATCCTTTAAGTTATTAAAATGATAATCCAGATATGATCCTATGTGTTAAGTGATAGGGAACTTGACATCTAGAATCCAGGTCCGTGTTTTGTCGTATTTTCAACAAAAGTACCTGAATGTGCTCTACACGACGATGTTGATGTTCACAACAAGACTGTAACTCAGCTACTCAGTGGATAACGCAACGATGTTCGACTCAAATGGACTGAGTTTTGGTCGCATAATGTAAGCACCAACATGATTGTGGATACATCTCACAGACAAGTCAAGACAGACATTCTGGATTCCATTTCCCAACCTTGGTTTGATCTTAATTTGACTTCTGAATCAACGGTATACGGAAATTGTCGGTTCAGGATGCACATGTAGCGGCAAGTGACCGGTGAAAGTCAATACCTAAGAGCACAAACAGGAAGATACAAATTAGCATTTATATATCAGCTGAATGCTCTTGTCAGTTTTACCTTTTTTAAAATGGATGTTAGTTCGATTACAACATTGTTGTTTTTTTAGATATCATCAGCGCCTCTTTCAATAAGAAGTGAGCATTGGGACTTTGTTTCCGACCTATTTTCGTAAATTTCATCATCTTCATATTTCTCAGTGCATCGCGGTTTATTGTCTTACTTAGTTAAGCCTTTAGACATTTGATTAGTCGATTGTATGTTAACTTCAATACTGTACTTTTGTAAAATCTTTTCTATTCTGGGATTTCATCGATCCTCTTAATCCAGTTTCATGAACGTTTTTGTAGGTGAAGTGAACGTTAATTTTTTTGTGATGCATTTGTTTCCACCTATTTATTTTTAAAAGAAATGTCTATTTTCTTTTAAAAATACATTTAGCTCCTGCTAACCTTCGATCCACCATTAGTAGAGCGGGTTGTTTCATTGTTACATGCTGTTATGGATCAAAACCCTTTTCTACCTCGATTATATTTAACTGGGATTTTTTACTTTATATTATTATATACTGGGAGTAATGTTTTGCCGATTGCACGATTTCTAAAAGATGTTCACTTGTTACAAGCTCTACGATTAGATGAAGTAAGTTATACTTTTTCAGTTTGGTATCGTTCGTTATTGTTGTTAGTTTCCTAATCTTTTCTTTCTTACGTGTCAGACCTTTGACTTTAAATGGTCGTTGTTATCGTTGCTGTGCTTGAACACTGTCAGTTTTCTTCTCCAAAGACATCAAGAAGAAATTAAGGTCTGTGTGACTTCTACGTGGAAGCGTGATCACAGTGTACTAAATAATGTTTGATCGAGGCATTTCACACGCTATTTTCGCAAACACCTTGTAGCCGTTTCTTTTCATTGTATAAATGTAACGTTGTTACATATGTTGATTATCTGAGACAAACACCTTAATGTTGTCACACCTCAGTAGAGATAGGAGTATGATATCGCCTTTGATCTAAGGTTTGCTACACAGAAGGACATTAAGAAGCAAGTATTCCGTCTCGTTGATGTGCCACCACGATAAAGAAACTTGAATCATGTCACTTTCAACCATAAAATTTAATCACTGATGATTTTGACATTTTCAATTGCTTGCTGTTCTGTTAACATTCAGCATGAACAGCTGGGTATAAAATTTCTCTAAAACTTGAATCATTTTTTTTCATGAGATATACTGTTGATACAATTGTCGATAGATCACATATTCTATGACCAACACAAATGACTACAACTTGAGATTGATTTATTGAAATTCTAAGCCCAAAACATAATCTGAAATATTCCTGGCAGTAACAAATGAAGACATTTAATGCAAGTTGGGGAGGCTTCAACAAGGCTCCTGTAAAAACAGATTTTCAGTATTTTTCAATTTGTTATCTATGGTTAGCCTCTAATTTATAAATGTGATAAAAACGAGCTGTATCTTCGGGCTATATCTATAAGCTACATCCATTGATATAAAGTCAATTTTGTTGTAAATTAAATTATTTGAAAGATAATTTTAGACATTACTATTGAATTCTAGCAAACAAAGGAATCCGGAATTTGTGTTTCTTTTTCACTAGATCGGTGTATCTGTTTCGTAAGTCGGTAATATTTACGATGTGATTAGAACCGACTTAGGTGATCAAGGTAGAGAGCAACCGCCCAAAAGCCTACATCGATACATGTTCCTAGCTAACTTAGATGTAGACTGGGAGTTTACTTTGAAGTATACTGTGGAATTATTTTTGTTAGTTAGGTTTTTCATCTTAATGTGAATATGATGACTTGAACTAACGCTCATATCTTCTCAATTCTACATCCATTATAATTGACTAACTAGCTTATCAATTACTTGTCTACTCAACTATTGTATATTAAGAGATGGACAATAAATTGTCAAAGACATGATTGATCAAATGTTATGAATATTCAAAAATAACCTAGTCGAATTACATACTTACTATTTTGTCTAAAGTTAGATGGATTTAACCTGTTCAGTTCAATACATTGTGGAATTTGATCATTAGTATGTTAATTTTATTTTGTTACGATTAAGAGTGGTTCACTTTAGAAAAATATTAAATGTTTAGTAGGTACAGTACAACATGTGATGTAAAATGCGTTAATCATAATTGTACATTTATTAGTCTATAGTGTGTTGTATGATAATTAGCCTGAAAATAAGTTCGATTTATTGTTTTAATGTTACAATGAATAGAAAGTAATATGTGCTGAGAATTTGAATTTTCTAGTCTCCTTATCATGAATTAATAGGTTATGGGATAAGGCATAGGTTCGAACTTCTCTCCTCCAGTAGATCTTCGTATATACACTTATTAGCTCAAATTGCCATAACGCGACTAATTATATTTAACTACAGTAATATCACAACATACTTCAACAAAATGGAACGAAATGAAGCCGCACACGAAAGAACAATGAATCTTAATGTACTTTGTTGCATAAATTCACGGTTGTTTACTTAGTGTTTCTAGGATACGCGAGATATGTTGCAAAGACGTTTATTATTTATGTACTACTGTATGAATAATTTATTCAGTCATTTTGATTGTAGCTGGATGATTTTTGTTAACCAGCAGATATATGGGGTACTTGTTTCGTGAAGTTATGGAGTTCGTCAATAAATCTACAAGTTTCAGATGTTGAAGTTCAAGTCTATCTGGCGAAGTTTACGTTTTTACAACAACTGAAATGTCATCTTTCATCTTTTATAATTCACCTTTCAGTGAATTCTCCATACTGTTCATCCGTCATTTAATATCATTGATGAATTAATTAACTTCTGCTCACATATTTGTATCCTTGGCCTCAGCTTCTCATTAGAACTTCGGAAATTATGTCATGCGATTGTAATTTTCATATAAAATAAATGATTTCGTGTAGATTGGAGACCGAGACTAGAAATATTCATCTAGTAAAATAAAATTTGAAATTGAATACACTTAGCATTTGGTAGCGTATACTTTTTTGAAACAGGAGCCTCTACTCAGAATACCATGACTAGCTTCATCCGAATTTAAAAGGTGAAACTTTAAACCATTTGAGATAGTCAATGAAAGTCTTTAAATGAATTTAAAATGTTTATTTAGTCCGACCCGATATCTCTAATCACTCAAGGATGTTAGAACAGAGATCTTAATTTGTCCTTGCTATCACTCTCGTAACCTGAACGGATTGTATTTAGGGATGCAGTGACCAACTTACTGAATGATTCCCCTTGTATGACTGGCTCCACAAGAGTAATTGAATTGATAAACGCGTTTACAAATTTCTATATGACTTATCACAAACCTTTCTTTACCGACATTTTCGTCATTTTGTTCATTAGAAGCCTGTCTTTATTTTCGGTATGCTTATCATTCCTTCTGCATTTATGTATCTACTATTTGTATGAAATCATTCTACCTATTTCCTTACTCGATATTATGTAAGCAGTTAATTTTAATGATTCATCACTGTTTGAAGTTGGATGGCCACTACTGGAAATCAGGTAGTATTGGATAACTGTTTCGTCCTAGTATGGATCACCTCAGCGATGCGCCTCTCTGCTTCTCCAGGGAATTGAACCCAGGGCCTTCAAATTTCACGTCGAACTCCTAAACCTATGTATCACTAACTGGGGTCTCACTTCCATTAATCTGTAATGTAGCGAGATGATAATCCACTGTCTTTGATAAAGAGTCCCATACTAGGAGGAAACAATTATCCAATGCTCCCTGGTTTTCAATCGTGATGAATACAAACAAATTAAATACCTATATCGACAAAAACCACCTTAAATCAACTCATTGTTTTTATCATTTGACACACCACTTACTACTTGATTGGCAACGATCTTCCGTTATCGTACGTTATAGGCATAGGTATCAAGGAAAAATCTTGATAGAAAACTAATTTAAAAAATCCGTTTGTTCCATTATTTTCTTTTTTTACTAAATGAACTCCACGTTTATTGTCAGGGAATGTATATGTATGGTTTATCACGTAGAAACATGAAAAATAGTAAAGTACTGAACATTGAAATTCATCCTAATCTAATACTACTCGATTATAAGTACCTCTTAATTCTACTGAGACTCAAACCTAAAATATTTATGTCATTTAGTCCTAGCTAGTTCACACTTTCTGACACCAATGATGATACTTGATTATTGTTCGTTCATATTCCATTCGTTCCATCAGAAATACAAAACCTATGTACCCCATTGCTTTACAATCAAGATTTCGCCATTTTTCTTATTCTCACCCTTACGGGGGTATCTAAGTATACGTTACAGTATAACCTAATTCATTTCTGATTCTCCTCGTCTTGTTGCATAATTAATGTTTTTCTTATGTAATTATTTAGTTTACTGGATCATCTGGGGTTGATTTAGCTTCACGATCAATTCTAGGGAATATGTTACCTGATGCTATGATTGCCTACTTAGAAAATCATCCGCCAGAAAAATTTGCAGAAATATTTCTTGGTGATTTTGATTCACCTGAAGCGATATGGAATTCAGAAATGCGGTAAGCTTTCCTTTGTACTTTGTTTTGTATAGTTCATTCTGGTGGTATTACTTTTTTTGCTTATGGGTTTATATAAACTGGAATCATTCAAACGCGACTTCTGTATACACATCATTATCGTAAAATATTTAATTAAGTACTCAGTTACTTCTTTATGGTTTGTGTTTATCTAAAAAGATATAGGTCATACATAAAGTGATCTCGAATTTCGTAGGTGTGTAGAAGGTCTTTTTTTTCTCAGATTTCTCACATTGTGAAGAGGTTCATTTTAATGAAACTATAAACAAAACTGAATTAATGAAAGCCTTGTTATCCTTAGGCATGACTCCAGAGCCGCCTGGGGCAACTCCTCAAGGCCTGTCACATACGACCTTCTTGTGGTTACATCTTGATGTGTTGGCTCCGTACTTATAATAGGTCTTTTCTTCTGGAAACGTAAATCCGTATGGTTTGGCGATTTGTACATTTCCAATACCGACCTTGATAAATCTGTTTCCGTTTGCAAAAGATAACTACCTGAATCGACTAACGTTTTGTAGTCCTCATTTCAGTTTAACATAATTAGTACTTACGTAATGGTTCTAATTTGTTGCGTAATACATGTCACAATCACCGCCGACCTCGATGCACGGTGCTAGGATACGTCGATACCTGACAGATGTATGAACAAGATGCAAAGGTACCAGAGTCATCCAAACAAGAAAGTGACATCCGTAAATGAAATCATTGACTGTTGATGTAAGCTGTGTTGATGGATGCATATTATTTGATTGGACACATAGTGTGATGAAATAGTTGAGAATCGATTATTATGGAGAGAGTACATTCACTTTTTATCTTCGTCTAGACATTAAGATTCATTATTCTTTCGTGTGTGGCTTCATTTCGTTCCATTTTGTTGAAGTATGTTGTGATATTATTGTAGTTAATTATAATTAGTTGTGTCAGTACTTTATGGCAATTTGAAGTAACATGCGTATGTTATGTGTTCTACCTGTTTGATGGCTGTGTGTATTTGCCTTCTGGTTGTAAGACCTCTGTTTGATCCTATTTTTGAAGTCGTCGAATAAGCATTTCTGTATTTCAATATTGATATTTACACAAATATTTTGATTGAATATCCATTGCTTTATATCTACTGTAATTGATTATATAAATTTGTTGATAAGTTTCAACTGGGGTATTACTTAGATAGACCAGGATTTTCCGTAAACTACTTTCAGCTATCTATCGTTAAAATATTATGCACACGATGTCAAGTCGCCTATATTCGGAACCATATTTCAATGTTATCAATAGAATTCGATGATTATTAAGAAGTTGTGTAACATGACATTGGTTAGTAAGTGTATAATTTTCTTCCTTACATAAATAAATACTTATCAGAGTTTTTCATTTTCTAAGCTTTTTACACTATTTTTCTACGTTTAATATCATTTAGGCGTTATATGATTAATCGGATTACATCACATTTGGCGGATTTCTCTCCTCGTCTACATAGTAATATACGAGCTATTTATCGATTTATCGGTATGCCAATTATTATTTATCCACAATTGGAAAACGAATTATTCTGTCATAATTATTATCTTCGTCATTTATGCGATACCCAACGATTTCCTGATTGGCCTATACGTGATCCGGTTTGTACTTTCCTTTTTTTTCAACTTTTATTACTACTGAATTATTGCAATTATATGTGGTAGTTATGTATACGTGTGTATAGAATATTTATGACGTCTGCATATACTAGTCGAATCTATTAATGATTAAAGGTATCTTACTTCCAGCTATTCTAAATGACGGGTTTGAATCCGATTTCATCTATTTCATTTTAGAAAACTTGACATCCAATGGCGATTCTATATCAAAATGATGACGAAGCCATTGTCTGTCTTTATCATAGAATTAGCCTTGAAACAATTAACCAATATTATCATTAAATGCTTGTAGTATTCTATCAAAACGTGCGTGGAGTGGGGATATCTTGAATTAACAGTAACCCAGTAATGCCGATGGGTAAGCGTTCGTTACGAGGCCTGAAGGTCTTGAGTTCAGTGTTTAGTGAGGTCGTAAATGCACATTATCACTATGGAATTCTATACAAAAATGAAACAGCTTCCCAGTGCTTCTCGGTTCAGTGGAACTCAAGCGAAATTGGTTTGTAATAAATACAGGCAACAGTACTTTACAATGCCTAGTAATTATATTCTTTTTGATTGATTTCCTTATCTCATAATTTAGGTAGCATTGTTACGTGATATATTGAAAACATGGCGTGATGAACTACAAAAGAAACCAGTTAATATGTCTTATGATGAAGCATTAGGTGAACTTGGATTAGATGCTAGTCTTTTAAATGCGTAAGTAAATTATATTTACTATTGTCATATTTAATACTTCCATTTTATTGAATCTAAATTCATCTTTCTGTCTGAGAGATTTTAGAAAGAGTGATTCTATTGGTAATCAATATTGCGCTCTATGTGTCATAAATTAATGGAAGTGGGAATTCTACCATTGGATACCGGCTCAGTGGTGCAGAGGGTTTGGTGTTCACTAATTTAAAGCCTGTGGGGGATTCGCTTTTTCTATTGCTGAGGGGTTCTGCACTAGAACGAATCAGCTATTCAGTGTTACTTGTTTTTCAGTGGTACCTTGTCAACATCAATCTGTGATGTGTTCATTCGATTAATATTGCATTAAATTTTATACCTAGTCAATGTTTTTCTGTAGTCACTTTAGAAGTGTCTGAATTTAAGGTACAATGTTATGTCACAGATACATTTTAACAGCACATTTGATTATGAACTGCCTGCCATTTAAATCACTGTTTCCATGATGGTCAATGATTATTCTATTAAGTAATCATATACTTATTTGTGATTGGCCTTTTCAAAATTCTAACTAGAAATATTAACACTGTTATAACTAAATCAAGATTAGAGTAGTGCAATATTCTAAATTCATATCAATTGAAATTGATGCGAAATCTAAGGGTTCAGGAATCGACTTTTGTTGATTTGGACATCATTATTCTATCTTTCTATGTGATTCTTTGTGATATGGTGATGAACCTATTGTTATCTTGAGTTTATCAGTGGTTAGCAAAACTTTAAGCGAGTTGACATAGGTAAACTGGCTGCACGTTTGTTTGCAACTAAATATCAAACTGAATTAGGTTTAAGACTAGCTACCACTCCCTTGGACAGTGTAGATCAAGATTGATGACATTTGCTTGATACCACGTTAATAATCTCACATACATGAATTGAATTTCTGCTGGTTACCTACAATTTCTTGAAGTACACTGTTTATTTCAGCGGGTGGAGGGTTTGATGCTACATAGTTGTGTCTATAGACTCGCCTAGCAAAGCTGTTGTCTTTAAAAAAACTTCTTTTAAAGAACCACAAGTTTTCAAATCCTGACCATGCTCTTCCCTACACATTTTAAGGATCGTTGCAAACTTATGATCGTCGAACTGACTGGATTGTTCGTAATGGTTGTAGGATTGGAATATGTCCCATCATAGCGGATAGAAACGACCATCATTACTACCTTGAGGGCTCTCTACATAAACACCCAATGTAGAGCTTGATTGTATAACCTTTGTCTCATTTGTTCCAATCTAGCAATCGAGTTAGGTAGAGTTACTAAATTTCACTATAACTTCTCAACTATGCTATCGATGATCATTTCTAAGCAATTTGTAGATAGTACGTAGTGGTTGTGCTTTTGATCTGTTATCTAGGAAATGACTTTTCGACCTTGATTATGGGTTTGATATCGTTTTACTGTACGATTATTCTCAAGTTATCGAAATCACATTTAGTCAGTTATCTGTTAATGTATGATGTAATTAACACATGCTACACCTTACATCACGTAGGTAAATCTGGTAGATGCTTTTTAATTCGATGCACCGGGAATTCGGAAGTAATGGTACCTATGAGAACAAGGTGAATTGGTATATACGTACTAATTTATTAAGTCATGGCATGTACTAAATGTAGGACACTCATCTTCACAATTATCCACTGGCTCAAATATGTTACTGTCTTGCGCTTTTTCAATGAAATTTTATTAATCTATTAAATTTACTGTAATAGTAGTATCTGCATTATGTAATACGGACATCAAGAACAAGGTAATTTAAATGCTGAATTTAACCTGAAACGTTCGTTTATTGATACGGGCATCATTTGATTTCTATTGTTGAAAGCTTCTTAGTTTTCATCCTGTTTCTTTTTTGAATGAATAAGTCGTATGTCTTCTGAATTTTCAAATACAATGATCAGTTTCTTTGTTTGTTTTTTCATTTTATTCCACACTAAATTTGATATGTAGATCAAATGAAGAATCATTTATTCGCCGTGCCTATTATCAGATGTCTATGAAGTATCATCCAGATAAAAATCCAAATGGTCGAGTCAGTAATACACGTTTTATTGTTGAATTATATCATCTTACATTAATAAGTTTATTTAATTAGATAATCATTGAACAGTCATTTATAGTCCAATCAGTCAGTTACAACGTAGAACTCGGTACACTGCGTACATCAGTTTAAGTTGCCATGTCCCGATTAGCAGATAGAGATTAAATTGTCGGACCAAATCCTAGAGTAGGGGAGGTTGTAACAGAGTATGTACTAATGGCAAAGGTACAGAGATCAGAGATAAAATTAGAGAAAATGTGATTCAGTAAAGAGAAAATTATGATAAGCTCAAATACTTAAAATTTGGATGAAGACAAGGAGTGGATGCACCTGCGCCTTTGCGAACGATTTTGAGCCATATCACCTAAAATCTCTAACCATTACGTTACGATCACCACGTGGCCCCTAATCATGTAGTTTGCATCTATTAACATGGCTTATTCAACAGTAATCTGTTGCATAATTTTACGATAATTCAGACATTTTATTCGGCTTCAGTCTTGTCCTAGGTCTTTCAGAGGAATAGTAGAAAACCAAGATTGTAAGATATAAATAAGAGACATTAAGCGGTCGTTAGAAGCTAAAAAAATCAGTGTTCAAATTATAGTCGGTGAATAAATCTGTCCCTAGGACGGAATCTGGGGTGCGCACTGCTGAGGAGTTCCACACTAGAACGAAGCAGCTCTTCAGTGCTCCCTGGTTTTCAGTGGTACCCTTTCAACATCAATCTGTGGTGTATTTTTCAATCAATTAGTAATAAATGTACGTTATTACATATATTTGACAAAAATTTTGTGTAAACATCACCTTATGTTATAGTCAGGGATAAGACTAGAATTTAGTTTAAGGCTAACGGATGGAATATGGGAATACACATTTCATCCTGCGTGAGGTTTACCAGCTGAATGTATTTGTCACATTCCTGATGTTCACATTCGGAACTTGAATTCAGTCTATTCATGTCAAATGCGATTGCATTCTCCACTAGGCTACTGAGTCCACATAAGTGTAACACTTGTGCAATATGGGGTTGTGTGTAATTTGAATGTATTTGTGTCTTCTCGTTGATGTTGTTACGGACTGAATGCCTTCTGTTTTTGTTTCTGCTATGTTTATTGTTTTCAGTAGTATTGCCTCGATTCAGTGGCTAATTAAATGTCAATAATGGCTAGTCAGAGAATAAGTAAATTATTAGCATTAAACTATAGTAGACGATCATTGGTGCCCCCAGAAACTAGTTTCAAAGTCATGGTCCATTGTCAATATAATGATGTTAATACATGATACAATCCTCTTTATTTGTTAATGAATGCGTCGTAGTTACTTTATTTTAAGTAAAAAAAATACTCAGAAAACATTTTTTTATTATTGTGTATAAGCAGTACCCAAAGTTGTTTGTGAGGTGAAATGTTACAGGTATTAACTGCTTGAAAATTAATGTTTTCACAAAGGCGTTTAATGCAGGATTATGTTTTATGAGTTCATTCATTCACTTGTTACCCCTCGTAGAACATAGGTCACTGACAGGAGTTTCCAACCAAGTCTGTCCTGAACTCTTCTTTGTAATACTTTCTCAGTGCTATTCATTCATGTCCACCTCCTATTTACGCCTCAATATGTCGTTTGATCTTGAAAATTCGAAATTAGGGCTTGCATTGTAAAACAGTGTAGTGATTTCCGTAATATCTGTTCTATCCAATAGAGCTTTCCCTAATTTCTTCCTCGTCTGGAAGTTGATTTGTTCTTTGTTGCAATAAGTTGTTGATTATGATATATGGCCAACAGATCCAGAGTATCTTGCGTTGACAACTTTTTATAAATGTTTCTATTTTTGGAGTGGTTTTTCGTAGTTTCCCAAGTTTCAGCTCCATAGAATAGAACTGTCCTTACATTTATATTGATATAATCATTGAACTCTGATAAAGTAACTTTTTCATTTTATTAAATATTTTTTATAGATTAAAATTATTCTGTTAACTCTATTTCAACAGAAAACCGTAATACTAATTTTAGATTTTAACACAAATTACTTTACAGAATCAAACCTTCACTGATCAATTTTACTAGCTCTTTTTAGGAATCGCTTAGTATCAACATCATAGTTTAGTTCTACCAGTAAAACAAATTTATAGGTCATTGAATAAACATATGCTCGTTACCGGTTGAAAAGTATAATTTGATTACATAATTCAATAGTTTGCCTAAAAACGGTATGTTTACATTTCTGTATTAACTTGACTAGTGGTCAAAAGTTAATCTAAATTTATTACAGTTCATTAAAACATTATACTGTAAATTGTTGTTGTTTCATGGTAGTGAATATCAAAATGTAGGGTTGCATTAGTAGATAAAGTGTAAATCTATTTAGTAGTCATTATTTAATTTGTATTGTGACTGGCAAGTGGAATCCACGACGCGCGTTTCGTCCTATTTGGGACTCATCGGCTGGATGTATCTGCATCCCAATTTTGATGTTCACAGTAGGATTCGAACTCAGTCCGGTTCGTGTCATACGCCACCGCGTACACTAATAGACTACTGAGTCCAGACAGTCACGTTTGTGCAATGGGCGAATTGGTAGTAGGATGAATTTGTATATTCCCATTAATTTGTTATAGACTGAAGCTGGTCAGTCACTGTTGCTATATGTGCATCCTGAGCGGATTGCCTCGATATAGCGATTATTCACAAGTATTATTTAATTTGTATTGTGACTGGCAAGTGGAATCCAGGACGCGCGTTTCGTCCTATTTGGGACTTATCGGCTGAATGTACCTGCATCCCAATGTTGATGTTCACAGTGACCAGCTTCAGTCTATAACAAATCAATGGGAATATAAAAATTCATCCTATTAGTAGTCATTAGTTGCCACGATACTACCTGCAGTACTCCTTAACAAATAGTTCATACTGTTTAATTGTACCTATATGTGTAAGGCTTCATTTATGAAAATTTTTCTCTTTATAACCTTTGCTTACTATTTTCTTACTATTGTTGTTCATACTCTTTTTATTTCAGGAGAAATTTCAATCGATCAAAAAAGCCTATCAATTTTTATGTAATCGTAGTAAATTATCCCGTGGTCCAAATCGTCTGCATATTCAATTAATGCTTCGAGCTCAAAGTATTGTATACAAACGTTATCGTTCTCGTAAGTTTCATTATATTCTGTTTTTTTTTAAAATATGAATCGTTTTGAATTTAATTGTGAGCATTAGCATCGTTAGGATGCATTTACATCCAACTGACAAATCCACAATAGGACAAAAACCATATCTGGGAATACTCTGTTAGTGATTGATGTTATCCGAAACATTTTTCTTGTTTTGTGTACTTGTTTTGTTCAGTTTCACTCAGATCGTACGAAATCCTTACAATGTAGACTTGCAAGAAATTCGATAGTTTTAGATCAGTTCCTGAATGCATTGATCACATCTTTTCTTTCCTCTAGTTGTTAGAGCAGTGTCACATCTATTACAAATGGGATAGTTTCTCACATCACACAATCATTTTCTGTCCATTGGACAGGACTATCCTTTGGAATTATCTATTGGAGAAGGGTTTAGTAAAAAGGGTTACTGACATTTTAAAGGCTATGTGCACAAACACCTGAGACAGATTCGGTGGTTCCTACCCAGCAGTGGGGTTTGGCAGGATTTGCGGCTGTCGCCATTTTACATCAATTGTGCTAACGATTACATTACTTGGTGATGTTTATGTTGATATATTACATATAGAACGAGTTTTTAATCTTGAATGTGTAAGTATTATTGTTTTACTGTGCAGTGATTTCTGTGTCTTTGAGAACATGTGAATACCTTAAGTCATAGTTACGGTTTGTAATGCAGACACGGCTAATTGAACAGGAGATGCTCTATTGTTTTTGAACTCGATGCGGTTGCGATTCACATTCTCATTAATATTTGCGCTTAAGACAATATATCACAGCCTCTTCCTAAAACCAAACGTACTTCACAAGATGTAATTTATAAGAAGATTTGTTTTTTTAGTGAGAATAAAATGATCAATATTCATCTTATGTGTATTTATGTATATATCAATTAAATCACATCGGTTATTTGCCTAAATGAAATGATCAAATGAATGATCTGTTTAAGTTGAATTGCGAGTGACAAACGGAATCCAGGACGCGCGTTTCGTTTTATTTGGGACTCGTTGGCTGGATGTACCTACATCCCACTGTTGATGTTCACATCCAGCTGAAGAGTCCTAAATAGGACAAAGCGCGCGTCGTAGATTTCGCTTGCCACTCACAATCCAACTTGTGATTAATAGCTATATCAAGTCATCTCAGGATGTACGTATAGTAAGAGAGGACTAAACACTTTCAGTTCATGCTAATCAACGGAAGATACAAATTCATCCTAATTATAAATGAATGATCATTTTATTAAGTGAGTGCGAAATTTCAATTGAATTACTTAGTAAAATTAAACAGTAGATTACTTAATCTACAGTATAACCATTATAGGTGGTCAAACATTTCATGTATTTTGGCAGATATGTGATTGATGATGGTTACTTAATGAATGAGATGAATCTAGGTATGATGTGAATCGGACTGATTTATGTTAATTTTAGTAATCTTCAGTGACTTTGTGAAAAGAGCTTGACTTTAGTGGGTTGTGTTTATATAATATCGGTGAGAGCAATTTTCCCCAGTGCTTGTGAAATGTAATCTCTGCATACAGTGTTTTGGGATTCTCTTTGTGTAAATAACATGTTTAGGCTGAGTAACTGCAATTTAATTAGTATCATTAATTTGAAACAACAACGTTTTCATTTTTTTAATCATCCCATCGGGTTTATCGTGTACTTAGTCTGAAAAATTGAAAAGATGATTAGTTTTCTGGAAATGTTGCCGTGTTTTAAAAGGTCATGTGGTTCTAGCCTTTGTCTGTCCATCACGATTCCCTTTTTAGAGTACACACGATAATCGTAAATCATGACTGGCTGTTCAAAAAATCTAACGTTTGATTTTATCACTTCAATTCATTTGTTAATTTCATCTAGTTATGTTAATGTCTTGTGTCAGCTTATCCCAAATGCCTATTTTTTGCTGGGTCCTATTTTGATTTTGTCTAACTAATTGACTTATGTATACTCAAGGTCTTCTATCATTTACATATCTTTGTTAAGTAACTTATTACTTCCTTCTACAAAATTTTTATTCATGGTATCATTCGAACCCCTCTTGATTCATTTAGTTTTGTTTATATATTCAAAAGTTTGTTTCAAGGCCAAGAACTCAAACGTATATACAGTGCATAAAATAGAGTAGAGTAGCTATTTACATATGTCGAGCCACTACGCATAATTCCATTAGGATTTCTGATATCACCTGTAAGATTTGAAAATAAATTATATAAAAAACTATTCGTGATCATCTTGAAATAACCTTTTCTGCTAACTTACGAGGTATACATTTGTGAAGTTGACTTGTAATAACCAGTCTCCTAAATTGAAATTGTCGGAATGGGGCTTAAATGTGTGATTTAATTATTGAAAATAGAGTGTTTTAACTATTAAGCTACAACACCTTTAATGCATGCTTATCATGGTTGTGTATCATTTCATTTTTTCGTTGATTGTACACAGTTCTTGTTTCGGAGAAGTATGCTGGGTATCCAATGCTTGTGGCAACTATCGTTGCTGAAATAGCCGATGACAAATTATTCTCTTACGGGGCACAACAATCTGATCAAGCTGCTAATACTGATGGGACTAATACTGCTAATAATGCTGAATCGTCAACATCCGATCAATGTAGTGAATCTGTTGGCAATACTGTATTACTGATTGCTGCAACTGAATTAACTTATGAAACTGTTGTGACTAGTGTGTTGAATGCAGAAGAATTACGTCGTGAAAATGGTATACCAGTGTTACAGAAAGCATTTTCTCAATGTTCTAACCTATTATCTCGTACATCAAGTCGACCAGGACATATTGTTGTTGAAGTATGCGGACATATTGTATCGGTATTGGCAGCAGCTTCTTTGTTTCCTTCGTCTAGGACAAACTATTCAGGAGACACCGCAGTTATTAAAAGATACTTTACGGTTATTGTATTATAAAGTAAGTTATGTTATTTCGATACCGTAATGAGATTGAATGAATTAAATTGTATGGTATGACATTTTATATTCAAATGACTGCGTAAGGATAGATTTTTTAGAGATTAAACCAATAAGAACTTACGGACTAAAGGACATGTACGATTATTTATCTACACATATCTACTGCGCCTCATGGGACTAGACTCAATAAGCTTTTACTTTTGCCTCTATCTCATTTCATGGCGTAAACAATTTGCATACAACTTCCCTCATTGGACTGTATTTGGCTAGAATTAGTAAAATGTCGACACATCAATCAGTCAATGCCTGTTACCCCATGTAGAGCATAGGCCAACAACCAGCGTTCTCCAACCAACTCTGTCCTGAGTTTTCCTTTCCAGCTCTTCCCAAGTCCTCTTTATTCTCTTCATATCTGTCTCCAATCCCCGACACAATGTGTTCTTGGATCTTCCTCTCTTCCTTTGGCCTACAGGATTCCATGTTACAGCTTGTCTTGTGACATAGTTTGGTGATTTCCTTAATGTGTGTCCTTGCCACCTCCAGCGTCTTTTACTAATTTTTTCCTCGGCTGTAGGTTGGTTTGTTCTCTGCCAAAGAAGGTTGCTATTGATGGTATCTGCCCAACGGATTCCAAGTATCATACGCAGACAGTTGTTTGTAAATATTTGTATTTTTTTTGATGATGCTTTCCATAATACTCAATTCACGTTTATGCTCCATACAACAGAACTGTTTTTACATTTGTATTGAAAATTTTGACCTTAATGTTGACTGACAGTTGGTTTGAGTTTCGAATGTCCTTCAGTTGTAAAAATGCTGTTCTTGACCTTGCAATCCACGCCTTTACATCTACATCAGACCCTCCTTGTTTATCGATGATGCTGTCCAATAATGTGAAGGTTTCTACATCTTCCAAATAGCGGGGACATATTTTCATCACTATCATCCAGTAATATTCAAAGTAATATTTTATCCTAGCGACAATTTTCTTTAAGGATTGAAAGACCTGAGCTTTAGTTTTTAGTTTCTTGAGTTAAAAATGTCTCCACATACTTCAATATCAACTGTACTCAGTCTAATCGGACTTGTCCCAATCATTGCTGATTCAGGTCTTTAAGAAAGGATATAAGTGCTCTTTTTTTAACCGCACTGGGATTAATGTAACTTATATTCTTTTAAAAATATTATTTGAAGCAAACCTGGATGTAAATGTACTGACCAGATATTCATCTTTTGTCAGACTCTAGAACACATGCGTATTTACTGATGTGCGACAATTCTGTTACTCTTTGGCTTAAAGGCACATTTTGAATTCGTAGACTGGCACTTCCTGTTGTGACTTTTGTTGTTGAACAGAGAGTACTTCAAAAGCACGTACTCAGACTACTACTAATCCAAGTGGTAGGTGACGACGAATTATCGTTAGAATGACCAACCTAAAGTGGTGTTTGTCAAGACTACCCCTTTTCCTTCATTTTTATGGATTTCTGTCATCTATCTTGAAATTATATTTTCTTCAACTAAATTCTCATGGATTGATGTACGAGGAATTTTACTATTATACTTAGAATACATAAACCATATGTTTATATCCAATTAGGACTCTGTTACAATGCAGAGTATGCGGATTAGCCTTCTTAATTCCCTAAATTGGTCATAGAGAGTAAAGTAGTTTTACCAATCCAACTGCTATATTCGGTTAAACGTTTACTGATAGTTTACTACGCGGTTACTGATACATCACTTAAAGAATATTTTATTTGCATAGACCAGTTACAAACTGACGTTCATTTTAATTGACATTTGATATTTTCTTTTTAAATTGTTGCTTTTCAGAATTTACCGCAACTTTGTTGTATAACTGCAGCCTGTATAGCTTCATTTTGTATAGATTATTGGTTATGTGTTACATGCTATGAATATGGTGGATTATTTTTATTACTACAACATGTATTCGCTTATGATTTCACATTAGAGGAAGCTAGTGTTGAAATCAATGAAGATACTAATTCACAAGTAAGTTTTTAATTGTTGTATTGTTCTCATTAGTAGTTACCATGCAGGTTGATTAGTTGTATGGGATGATATCGAAACTGTAATAGATATATGTTTGTATTGTTACACAAGATTGTGTAAATGGTTTTCAAGGAGTAGTGATCACATAAACCAAATGACAACAACAAATCTGTACTTAGGTAAATGATATATAAGTCAATATTGAATAGGTCATTGATTAATATTCAGACTAAATAACTGATGACACTTATTCGAACCCTACAGGGAGTACCAATTCTTTTGAAAATTTTAGATCTACCTTACTGATGAGTCCTAACTATCTAGGATCAATATATGCACAATATTTAATTTTTTTTCCAGGTTGTAGCAAATCGTCTTGCATTATTATCACTATGGGCTATTGGTCGAATGGTTAATGGTTATGCGAATCGGTCGTGAGATAACCGAAGATGGTTATTTATTACGTGAAGGACCAAGTGTAATGGATGCATTAAGTCGTTTGTTGACACCACATTTAGCTAGAAAAATCCTCGAATTAAATGTTTATGATTCAAGTCCTGTTGGTCGACTAGGAAATGGAATGAATGATTCACAAATTTTGCATGATTTCCCATTAGATACACCTAGGGGTAAATATTTACGTTCTTTGGCGAAATTATTAACAACGAACTCTATAACACCTTATTTAATATGGGATAATCGTTGTAGAGCTGAATTGGAAACTTTAATTGATTTACAAGTAGTACGTTTAATTAAAACTGTAAGTACTATTATCTATTCATTTGTTTGTTTTTGTTATAAATTTAATCTGTACTTATGTATTTTGGTATTCTACATATTTTGAAGTGATAACAAAAAAAACTCACTGAAAATTTCATAGACATATTATTTGATCCTTTTCGATGTGAAATTTGAGATACTTTACTTCTTAATGAAGTCTTATCATGTTAGACAGTCTAGTTGGTGTACAACGCCATTGCAACCAGTACAACTACAGCCTGAGTGCAAAGTCATAATGTTGAATACTTCAGTGTATGGCTCAAGTTAGACGCTGCGAAATATTGCACTCAGAGATGATCAATTGGTCACAATGGTTTTGATGCATTTACTCCTTATCCGATTCGGCATTTTAAGTTCCATTATTCTTCCAAACACCTTTTTATTTATTGTTAAAGCATATTCTAATACTAATGTTGTCAATTTGATCTCACTTGTGGTTATATGGTATGACACACATGATCCAAGCTCTACGTTACCTATGACTTACTAAGTGACTGAATCGTAGGGTGTTTAAAATCCATGTGCTCCAAACTAAAGCGTGGGATCACTTCGTGAGATGGCAAGTCTTTTGATCTGAGCAATTTTGGTAATTCCAGAGTATCTGTTAAGAGTCCACGCGATTATCAGAACTAATTGTTGGAGCTTCTGTTTGATATAGCTGATAATCAATCATAATAGGGCAAAATCGTCAACCTTTTGTTTGCCCTTAAATCCTGAGCTTTAAAATTTTTATTTGTCTTTTTTCTCTACAAGCTAGTTATCTCTTCTCGAGTCATTTTCTCTATGTCCTGTCACTTTTTACTGCTGATACTTTCACTATCCATGCTATAATGTTAATGCAATGTGGCATACGTAATAGATCTACATATGTCCTAAGTTCTTCGTTGTACATGACTGATTGATCGACTATACCATTGGTACGAAGCCTATGTGATATAAACACTACTAGTAAGAGACTACAAATAATAAATCTCTAAAGGTTATATTTTCAGACTATTTAAGTTCATTTTGCTTTAATCGGAATTGGCATTAACAATAAACAATATTCCGTATCACGCTCCCCCTGAAATGAAATCCTTTTTATAAAACCTTTTATACAAGCTGACTGAAGCGTTCACATATATTTCCAAATCCTTCTGCACTAAAGGAAAAGAAAATGTTTTACTATCCATCCAACATGAACTATCTCTCCCTAGCAACTACAATTAACTGCGTAATTTTAATATATTTGACACAAGTCTCAGAATAAACATCAACACTTAGGTTTAACAAGAACATTCACGTGATGAGTCTTATTTAGAATAAAATACACATTCTGGATTCTACTTCTCTGATACAATTTAATGTATATCATGTCTTTGCTGATTAAATTCGTCACAGATCGATATTGACAAGATACCTTTGAAAACTAAGGAAGTAGGAATCCTACCATGGGATGCCACCCTAGTGGTGCAGAGGGTTAATTGCTCACCAAACTGAAGCTCATGATATGAAATCTAGGGTGTGCATTGCCAATGAGTCCCTGTACTAGAACTAAACAGCTATCCATTCCTTTAATTTGTATTGTGACTGGCAAGTGGAATCCACGACGCGCGTTTCGTCCTATTTGGGACTCATCGGCTGGATGTACCTGCATCCCAATTTTGATGTTCACAGTGGGATTCGAACTCAGTCCGGTTCGTGTCATACGCCACCGCGTACACCACTAGACTACTGAGTCCATACAGTCACGTTTGTGCAATGGGCGAATTGGTAGTAGATTGGATTTGTATATTCCCATTGATTTGTTATAGACTGAAGCTGGTCAGTCACTATCCATTCCTCCCTGATTTTCAGTGGTACTCTGCAAACATCAATCTGTTTCGTATTCAATCCACTATTCGCGAAACCTTAGAAACTTTAATTCCTTTGGAGTGGAGCGACTCTATATTTGATATGTTTAATAAGGTTTATGCCTTAGGTAGATACTTCCTGTTGTGTTGTATTGTCTTACTTTGATAGTTGTACTTACACTACATAGAATTAAGTTGTTTAAATATTCCACAAATATTTGACTAACCTATGATATTGACATTGTCTGTGACGACAACGAAAGCTTTACACTTAAATCACCAGACTATGACTCAACAGAACCTGTGGTCAATACCATATATATACTACTACTGATTTATTTATCGTTTTCATTAATATCATAGATTACAGATTACTATTAGAGCGTCCATATTTCTCATACTTCCCTAGTTAGTAGTTTTCATCTCACGTCATGATTTAATTGCAAGGTTTTCGTTATCACTCTATACCTACAACGTCGTGTAAAAGTGAATTTCGCGGTTACTCTACAAGTAGTAGATTTATTACATGGTTCACATGAATTTACATGTATGATAAGGTTGTTATAAATGATTAAGATACACTATTTTAGAAGACGTAGTTAACTAGTTATTTCAGTTGTATACCTAATACAAATTCCATGACACTATGTAAACAGAACTTAAAGAAGTATTGAGTAGTTAAGGTGTTAATCTGTTATCTGATATAAGACTTTTCGAGCTTGAATAGTCAATTAATATTCTTTCATTGTTCAATGATTCTCATGCCATCGAAACCGCATTAAATCAATCCGCAATTATTGTTCATATGTGTGAATGGAATATATTTTGGACCTTTTAAATGCCAAATACTTCTACGAGACTAGCTCATTACTATTACTTATTTAGGGTCCTAGTGATAAAGAAGTCAGTGGTTTGAAACGTTAATCAAAAGTAGTTCGCAGTCGAAGTCACCAGTAATCCTGCTGCAGGTTTCTAGTTAACTCATCATTAAATTTATCTGGTCTTTCTCAGCCGAAAAATGTCCTTCTTTGTTGTATTTCCCATTTAACTGTATCTTTTCCTATGTAGTTTTCATATTCTATTATTAATTATTTTTATTATGTTCACTTTCTTTTATTTCTTTAACGTTATTTTGTCCTTTTCTTAGACCAGTTATGTACAATGACCTTATACCCAAAGAACTGGTATTTTATGCCCGTAGGTCTGCCTGATACTAACTAGTCACTAGTCATACAATCGTTTTAAGTGTATACACGCCTGCCTAAACCTTACAATAGATCATTAACAATAATACATCAATACCTTACGAATTTCAATGATAATAGATAATCGGGGTAAAGTGTATTAACTAATACTAATATTGACTAATTAGGTCTAGTTCATGAGTGGGAAAAGATGATATGATAACAATTACTATGTGAATAGGTAAGTTAAAACTAAAGGGAGGGGATATAAAAATATTGAAAACCAAGTGTTAAATACATGCACATCATCTGAGTCAACTTTAGATGTTTCTATGCTATCTCAGATATTAATGTTACCAGTGTATTATAGAGTTCAGGTATAACCTTTTTATATATTCTGAAGTAATCATTACATTTTTTTGTTACCAAAAATGCACAAACTCCGGGTGACATATCTTAAGAAAAGAAGCTTTCTGATATTGGTGTGATTCAATGATTTAACACAACCAGTTGTCAAAACGATTATGTGTATGAGGCTTGAATGATTGTGTGTTGCTAAAGCTGTTCCTTAACTTTTCTATCAATTATTTTTTTATATGTCGCCCAACCTGTTATGACTGGGACGTACGACTAATTGATTAATGTGACCTCGTGAACACAGAGGTTAACGAGAGTACTTAGTCGCTCCTTTTTCGTCCTGTCCGATAACCACTCAGTCCCATACCATAATAAGTTGATCATAAGCCGATTTACCAACCAGACAGATTGAATTGTACTTCAAGCACTCCACTGCATATACATAAAACCTATGCATCAAGTCAAGCAATTAGAGTATTAACATCAATACAAAATAAGGTAGGCAGTGTTAGTGAATGTAGCTAACGTATACACAATTAATTCGCTGTATTTCACAAATGCTAAATTACCTACTAACGGTCATTAAGTCATACGAGAGAGTAGGGCGAGAGAGATATAATAATGATTGGAAATAAAGTGCGCACTTACAGTAATTGAAATTGTTATAACTCCTGCTTGATAGCTTGACTAACCGCAGAAAACTTCATCATTCGGATGCCTTGAACCCTCCTCATCGCAACTTCAGAAGACAAGTAAACAGGAATTTTATTCCAGTAAGACAGAGAGAAAGATGGTTATGTACAAAATATTCGTTTCCTCAAACAAAAAAATTCTTATTATAATCTATCCAATCTGAACTAAGAAGTTTCAGCCATTACCCAATCAAAACAAACTATGTTGAGATTCTGAAAAGTTCTGTTGATCAGTGACTGGATAGAATGTCTCCGGCTCTTTCAAGGAGACTTCGTTAAGTTTTCAGAGAGCCATCTCAACAGAAATAATCATCCTAAACAAAGTTTCAATAGTTAGTTGTTTTTCTTTTATTGCTTAATATGACAATTTTCCTTTTCTTTTTTTGTTACTAATTAAACACACACAAAATTAGGGTGAATGTAATTTAAACTCCGTATTATCATTTACACATGAATCATATGCTCAAGAATTACTAATTGGTGAAGTATTTGTTAGATTGTATAATAAACAACCAGCCTATTCATTAGATGTAAGTTAAATTCAATTTCTTGATACATTCCTTTATGTATATCATCATGAAGTTAAACTTGTAACATTGTTTCATTTTAATTATCATCTATTTTTATGTCAATAATGAAGGTGTAGTTTGATTCATGGTGCATATTATATAGGTGAAGTTCTATTCTTTTAGTCAGTAAAGTTATACTTTGACTTTCAACTTCACTAAGTCACATTCTGGATAATCATATTGTAATTATTACCAGCTTTTAGTTACTAGTACTCATTTATTTGATATTCTTTAGTTTCTAACTGTTCTAATGAAACGCTTTCAATATATGGATTTCCTAACACTTTAGTTAACGAGATATGGTGTAATAAAAGGACTAAGAATCCGTAGGAAGCTTTATACCAAAAGTTTAATGAATATGTACATACATAGTATACTAAGGTGAGCTAGACAAATATATTTGTGAGTTGTGACTTTTAACAACAGGGTTTTGTTATTCACACTTCTCACTTGAAATAGTATGTGACCTACTTAAGGTGAACATTAAAATATCTTTTGGCACAATTGTAAAAAAATGTGTATATATAGTTATTCTTGTTAAAAATAAACATCACTATTCCTACAGAAGGTTACTTGCAATTTGTCTACTTTGATCCATTGCAAGGATGCTTTCTGATGATGTCTTAAAAGTTGTGAAGGGCTGCATCAGCCCTCAGTTGTTCACTGCTATACTCTAGCTGTTTAGCAAGTATGAACTTAAGTAATTAAAAGTATTTGATGAGGAATACTACCTCACTAATGATTCATTCCCGTTAGCACTTGTCGGTAAGATATATCTGCAATGTTGAAGAAACTATTAGCGCCTCTGGAATTCGAACCGATTGTCACCATGTTATGTATAGTGAAAATGCACAGTGGATTTAATAATTGCCAATCAATGTACGGACACGTCTGCCCCGCCACTACCAGTCCCCTAGCTAGAATAGAGAAAAACAACAATTGATGGGCCAAACAGATAGAATCGGTTTTCTATTTCAATCATGCCTTTATATATACACATAAACAGACCACACAGCGAACCAATTAGGAAACTAACAATAATACAGAACTAAGGAAATAGTGGTAGTGAATAGGCACAATTTGTACACAACTAATTAACTATAGTCCATAATAAGAGACAATATAATAACAACAAATATGCTAAACGGAAGGATAGGGTAAGAGGAACGTAACAATAATAGAAATTTAATGTTTACATTACTCACGACCAGAATAAATGAATTAGTCCTCTAAAACACAGTTTTGAGAGTTTCTCACTTCTTTTTAGTGGTTCGACATAACACA
This sequence comes from Schistosoma japonicum, assembly GCA_025215515.1. Taxonomy (NCBI): domain Eukaryota; kingdom Metazoa; phylum Platyhelminthes; class Trematoda; order Strigeidida; family Schistosomatidae; genus Schistosoma; species Schistosoma japonicum. Next base: position 5,181,829 of record CM046067.1, on the reverse strand, counting down.
CTTAGCTTGTAGTATAGGCACCTATGTAAATTGTTAGTGTTATGCAATTGGCGGTAGTCGATAGGTAATTCAGTCTTTTCTGTATCATGTTAGTTAACATTCATCAGTAGGTCATAACTACACATTTTTAAAGGAAACTAGTTTATCAGTCAATACTGAAAAGAAGCAGACAAGTATGACATTAGTCACTACTCAATGTACTTATAAAATATTTTGAAAAGTAAATTCATGTAACATTTTCTGTTCTTTTTTTAAATTGAACAATTTACGATCCAGGATCCTAAAGGTTTCATCATTGATTTGTTTCAATTTCTGACAAATGAATTACAAAATTTACATTCCGAAAATGTTTATACCAATAATCACTTAAATCGAACAATTCGTGTGAATTCTGAGTTGCAATTTACACCTATGCCGGAACATACTGTTAATAATGATGATGAAGATGATTATTTATCTGTGGATGATACAGTCAATATAAATAATGATGGTGAAATCGATTGGGGTGCTGAAGCGACTAATATCACTAATCAATGTGTTGTCAATGTTATTTCAGCTTTAGAGGCTTTAACAAATGTTATACGTCATAATACTGGTAAGTGTAATTACTGTGATTATCCGTATTTGTGTGTATAATAAGTGAAGATTATGAGTAAAGATAACCTTTAGTCTGTTAGGATATGTTCATTATTAAACAAGAAGTTGGACAATTTCATATTACTGAATCTCAGCTGAATGTATGTTTGTATATGTCAAGTGAATGTGTAGATCACTCCAAATTGTTACACCTCAGTAGCACAGCAACTTGAGCACCAGATAAGTAGGTTCAGTAGTTATGTCAATGGTAGTTAGAGAAAAATGTTAACATTGAATACTGATACACACAGAAAGACAGGTATAAAATAATTTATAGATTGCAATTTAAGGAACCATAAAAATTGCATGTACCTAAGCTACTGTGATTGATTCTGAGCTCCCTCACCCAGAGCTTCATACCATTTGTTACGACGACCTCATAAACCCTAAATAAATAATCTGCGTCTGCAAGACTAACAGTCGTTGACTTCATGAACTGATGATATGTTTTGTCGTCTCTAGGCAATAAACACTCGATCTTTGTAAGTGATCGAGTAATACACGACGTTTTACAATTATCAGACATTATTCTCAAGGGTTTTGGATCACTTGTATGCAAGACGACCTATTGCGATATTTCTTTTTGAAATATACTCCTTTTTCTTGACTTTGGAGTTAAAGGAGGCTATTACTATATAATTATAATTCATACTATATATAATTCGGATATCAAAAGGCGGATAACATCGTTTAATCGAACAGGTCGTAAACATTTTCGAATAAGTATGTTTGGTAAAACCTAATTACATACATACTTTCCGAATATTCGCGAGATAAGTATGCAGGAAATTGGAGTTTCGTCTACAATTTTGTATGTTTCGTACTGAGGATTGTTTACTGTAATCAAGTACATTACGTTGAGTTGAGTGAGTATGATCCATTATTATTGTCATCATCACTATTGATAATCATTTCTTTAATATCCTCTATTTTATGTTAGGTTTGGAAATCCAATGTATTGGTCATTTCCCTTTATTATTCTCTTCGCTTGACTTGCATGAACATCCTGAAATTCAGCTGCGTGCGTTAGACGTGAGTATTATTATAGTCTAAATTATTTATTATTATTATGTTACATCTTTAAGTATGTGTATGCAAATATTAGAGACAGAGCAATGGAATACAACAATCTCCAACAATGTTTCAATCCACCAATGGAATTAGATAAGGTTGACCAATATCATCATTTTTTTCAGCTTTATACTGAACAATAATCCGTAAACTGTTGTGGAGGAAATTCGCTGGTGGCAGTTCTTGATCTGTTATCTAAGGAAAGATTTCAACCTTTAGAATGAGATTGATATTTTTTACAGTGCAATGATACACAAGCTAATGAAATCGCACTTAATCAGTTGGCAGATTGTATTCATAAGTATGGATAACAAGTATTGTGCATTATCTTAATGAAAATTACTTCAACTCTTATTTAAATCTGTGCTTATTCTCATCTTTAGTGCTAATATCTATACCTGAGTAGTTTTGTGTGTTGATGTTTCTATGAAAAATGAACTCAAACTAAGTTTAATGAAAAGAATAGTGGCTTATGTTAGGTAATCTTTGATGCCTTTTTGAAACGGGCTCGGTTGTAAAGAATTATGTTTATAAGATGTCAGTGAGCGCATTTATCCCCCTATACTTTGAAATCTAGTTAACAGTGTTGAAGTGTTAAAATAGTATCATCATCTTGACTTGATCTTGTTGTAAAACATTCACCCTAGCGAATTCTACATCATGCATTGTTTACCGACAATGGAAATAGGTGAGAAAAGCTATAAGATGGTCAGTGCATAGGAAATAGTGGTATGAAGTAAAACTTTAATGAACTGGCAGCTGTCCGTTGTTCACAAATCTCCAGTTGAGGGATCTTAGAGTTGGTGCAATTGAACTGGCCTGAAACGCTTTCAGATATGTCTGAAGATAGTAACTAGTTTCAACCATGCAGGTAGTTTTTTGAGGAATCTCTCTATAAAAATGAGATAATCTTAAATATCGAAACATCGCCTTTTAATTGTGTTTCTGACTTTGTGGTACATACACTTTTAGTTGCTCACTAATTTCCTGATTTTATACTTAAATAGGTGGAAAACAGTAATAATTCGTCACAGATTGATCTTAGTTAGTGTACCAATGTAAACTAGAGGGTGCTAGACTGTTGTTTTGTCCTACTGTGAGACTCCTTAGCAGTGAGTGCTTGTGTATAGGTTTCCAATTCAAGAACTTCAATTATCGCTTCGAGTGCTTGTTCTCCGACCCATGAATTAGCACATAACTTTGTACAGTTCCAGCTCATTAGTTTCTGATACAGCCCAACAACCTAGTTTTGTTGATGGTTACGTCTTCATTCTTAATAAAACTGAGTTATATTAATCTAAACAATACATTTTAATTTGTATTGTGACTGGCAAGTGGAATCCAGGACGCGCGTTTCGTCCTATTTGGGACTCATCGGCTGGATGTACCTGCATCCCAATGTTGATGTTCACAGTCACTTGCCAGTCACAATACAAATTAAAATGATAATTACGAATAATCGCTATATCGAGGCGATCCGCACAGGATGCACATATAGCAACAGTGACTGACCAGCTTCAGTCTATAACAAATCAATGGGAATATACAAATTCATTCTACTAAACAATACAGTTATGTTTTTTAATTAATCTGAATTCGCATCACACAAATTGGCTGATTATTATAAGCTAATCGATCCAACAGTTGAATAAACCAACTAAAATGATTATTCATACTATTTTTCAATAAGAATCACTTTAAATATGTCTAGTACTCTCTAGTTTCCAAAGATATTCCAATTAAAGTGGCGTCTAGTAAACTTTCACTAGCAAACTTAAAGTCAACCTTTATTCACCACAACTTATTATTTATAAATATGTATGCACAATTCGAGTTTAATATTATTGCATGTACTACTGTGGTCTTATGGACTCTTATAATGTCACCAACTGTAATATCATAGATTACCAAACAAATGAAGTGTGACTCAAAACCTTGTTCCAAATAAACAGGTTACATTAAATGATTCCTTATATAATTGTTTTCATCTATACTCTTTGGTTAAATGCGTGAATGTATTCATCAGTATTCACTACCATCCAACACCTTCCCCCCTCCAACCTCCATTACAAATCACATGATATTGAACAATCTTTTCTGTAAGTCATTAACAACATAGAATCTTGCATATATGTTCATAGATTCAAGTTGCCATACCACATTAGCATGGAGAAATCAAATTTACAATAATAACACTATAGGGGAGAAGAAAGTAAATGTGTGAAAGAATAAGAAAACTTAAGATCTAAATAGACATAGAAAACGAATACACTGTGACTGATTCTGAGCCATATTACTTAGTGTCTTCTGCTATTGATTGCGATTATAACGTGGATTCTAACCTGGTAGTCAAGAATTACTATAACTATCGAACATTAGTAAATATACCGATGTTTAAACGTTGACTGAGAGTGAATATTTAATCAATACATTTTTGTTTCCATAACTTTTTTTGTGTTATCAGCTAATGAATTCATTTAATATGATCATATTAGTTCTGATCATTACCTGATTTACACTTCCTTTATTGTGCTCTGTTTATTTAATAAGTCACTTAAGGTCATTCAGATGTATCAGGTCGAATATTACTTACAATTAAAGTGAATTCTCACTGCGTTTAAATTACTTGGCATTACTTGCACTATTCATAGTGTGAATTTTTCAAAAGTATGTATGTATGAACGATATTGACTCATTTAGCACCTTTCTCTAATACTCGGATTCCAGCCTCATTTTTACCCACTCAGTAATCCCAGCTAACACGAGCGATGTTTTGAAGACACTAGTGATCAAGTATCATTAACCTACTAGTCCCGTCTATTCTTAATGGCCGCGTCTCACATCCATACAATGTAGCAGAGCAGACTGATGCTCAGTATACGCTTCCTTTGATTGAGAGACGAATATCTTGCCTACACCATTGGTGACATAAATTGACAAAAGTCAAATTAGTCGTCCTGAGATTTTTTCAGACACCTAGCCATTATAACTTATCAGACTTCCAACATAAGTGAAGTTATCAACGTGCTCAACTACTTTACTCTCTAATTTTAGCTCAGGTGTTAACGAAGACCAGTCCTAAAGTAACAGTTTGCATTTAGAGGGAGAGAAACATATTTCAAACATGCTTGCATTACTGTTTATTGCTGTCAAAAGACTACGTTTCCCTAACGTCTTCACTAAATAGGACTAAATCATCTCCATATTCTAAGTCAATAAGTGGATTTTCTAGTAGGAGATCAATTTTTGAAAAGTCAGACTATTTTACTGTTGTTTTCAACAGTGAATCTGTTACAAGATTAAACGAAAATGGAGAGAATGGAGAGTCTTGAAGAGCACTACTTGAGGTTACTAGTTCGGATGACAGTTCTCCATATTATCTAACTCGACTATTAGTGTTTGAGTAAAAAGCCATCATAAGATTTGTGCGTTTCAAGGGTAGCTCTTTTTTCACTGAAAGATACTGCTATAGAATGTCTTGATCTACATAGTCAAATTTCACTTTAAAGTCAAGAAAACGACCATTGTCGAACGCCGGAAAGTATGTCTCTGTTCTGAAACTTGTCTAGTTTTCCCGCATTTGCAGTTCACGAGTTGTAGTTAAGCGTCTGGTAATCATAAAATCTAGTATTGCAGATACTATATTAGTCTAGTTAATTTCTCTGTTACTACAAGATGATTTCGACTCTTTCTTATTTACTGGGATGATTAACTCTCTACACTGGTCAAGTGAAATTATGTCCCAAACTTTAACCAAAATGTCAGTCAGCCTAATTATAAAAGTGGGACCACCATCTTTAAAGACTTGTGAAGTTATCTATTTGGACACGCTGCCTCTTTTAGCCTAAAATAAGCTATAGCTTCTTAGACTCCTGTAATACTCAGGGTAAAGATGGGGTATCTAAATTGATTTCCGTTTAGGCTGCCTTAAAATAACGAGTTGTTCTGGAGCACCTAGAGGACAACTGAATTATTGTATGAATTGTCCAATTCGCTCCCTAAACATCTAGACTGAGAGCAGATAGATGTTCCACCTTTTTCGAAGATTATCTCACTAACAGTTGACTTTTACCAATCTGCTCAATTCGACGCAGAGTTTGTACATTGAATACTCCAATGTGCAGTTTATAGAGTGACCTTAGTATATGCAAGGCATTATTTCACGGGCTAGAATAGTTGGCATTGATGGAGTATAAGGAAGTAGGAGATGGAAGTTTTGGTTTTAAAGTAGAGGGAGGAGAAATATTGTGAATTAATGAAGGGATTTTATTAAAATGACAGTGATCTTGCGTGATGTTAGAAGTATGTGGGCAGTTGTCCACGCTAGTGGAAATGTCTTGTTTCTTGATGAATCTGAAAAGTAAATTGGGTTTTGGTTGATCTTTAAGATCTGAGAGGATGATCACAGTACTTAAGAGATGACTGCTTGAAACCGGTTACACATGATCTTTCTAAGAAAGGTTTTCGTTGTGATAGCTTACTGTCGGAGGAGGAAATTTTTGGAGTAAGATGAGGTATACGTTTTTAAGGTCAACCTTTTCCTACCCCACTTCTCCTTGTGGGATGGCAGCATTGCTTTTATGCTGGTTATCTGAGGGGAACACCTTATTGCTTTCATGCCTGTGTACAGTTGATAATACGACTTTCCCCTCGCTGTTTTCAGTCTTAGCACTCATTAACCGACCTGCCTGAGGTGGTAGGACCTTGAGAAATGATTGCTGCAACCTAGTATAATCCGATGGCATCATCACATTAGGCATGCCTGATCACCACGTCAAGGTAGCAGCAACGGTTTGGTTTGCGAACGTTCTAGTATTATAATTACATCAAAATAACAGACAATAACACATTACTGAAATTAACATAAATAATGCATAAGTAATTCAATAAAGATATGCTCAGGAAACGATACGTTCAAATGTTCGTAAAGATGACCCTTTCATAATTGATTTTTAATCGATCTTGCTTGATGGCTACTTCTAAAATCAGTTGTATAGTGAATGGCTTAATGAAGTTTCACATGATAGATCAGTCAGTCAATTATTGGACAATCCAGAAGAGTAGATCTGAAACGTTGGAGTTCTTGATTTGAATTTACATTAAGATCACGCATTTGATTTTTCAAGCTGAATGTGTGTAATGAATGTTGCAGATTATCTCATCCCATGTATCTACACGTTTTATCATTTTAGTAAAGTTATTTCAAATTATTGAGTTCAGAGGCTATACATAATCTTGTCTGAATTTATGTAAAATTCTTCTTCTTAATCTATAGGTTCTTCAAGCTGTCTCTACAAATCCACAGTGTCTTGAAGATATAGCTGCATCCCATTTATTGGCTTCACTGGTTATGTTATTCTTAGTTCTTCCACGAGGTATGTTGTAGACTTAGCCATTTGACTTATTGTTGTTATGCTTCTTTGGCACCATTAATAAAGCAAGGTGGTTGTAAAAGGTTGGGTTTACAACACATCAGTGAAAGCAGTTGTATTCTGTGCTTGTGAAACCTTGCCCTCCCCAAGCTGAGTATTTTTAGCAACCTTGTGTTTGATTATTGTTGTCTCAAAAGGATTTCTAACATTTGATGCCAATGACATGCTACTAATACTGACGTTTGTCAGTGTATTGTTTCTTAGTCTAAGTAGTGTCACTTTCTTAAAATGTCGTCTTCGTTTGTTTCGTCATGTCCTACAAATTACACTCCAGCAGTTGTGAGCTTTAAAAACTACCTGGACACTCAGTCTAAAGCTGATAGTTTTCTTGAAAAAATTATTCTTGGAGCTTTTGGTTTGGGGGTCTGATGCACATGGTAGTGAAGCAACATCAACGTATCCAATCCTATTGTAGAGAGTTATTATAAGAGGTTCGTTCGTCGTTCATTTTCTTCACTTGAGTATACCTTTCGTATCCATATATACAGTGAATATTGTTTTTAGAATTCCGATTACTCTAAAGTTTCTGTTTTAAACTGATATCAGTAATCTTTGCTCGACTCCTTAAAGCTGTCGATTAGATATGTCCTGTTGGCAGTTGCCAACCAGCATCAAACATACTATTAGATCTTCTTACCGATTGGACTGTATAGTAGTTAAAAGAAAAAGTCTTAGCTTTACATATTCACCTAATCAGTTTGTATTTTTTTGGCCCATAACATTCTGTTTAGCCCATCTTATACTTATACAAACAATGGAGCATTTAATCTCTTCGTCATTGTTACTCAAAGAATTTATCTACTCTGGAGGTTTAATTTACCTCATGGAATTAATATGTCATTCATCAAAACAACAAATACGTCATGCAGCTGTACATTTAATATCACATTGTTTAACTAATAAACAATTTGGTCGGCGTATACAAGCTATTATGAAACAATATTTACCCAGTGTATTTGTTGATACAATAAAAGATCAACCGGAAACATTTTTAGCATTATTTGATGGTAAGTTGTTACCCTGTCATTATATATATATATGTCTTCCCCCATTTTATTAACCTTTGAAGTTAAATCGTAATCACCATATCGTAACAGGATACCTCGTTGAAGCTTGCTTTCAATGTTGTCCACTGATTGTTGATTACTCCAGCTAGAAGATGTATCATAGCTTATCTCTTTATGAATTCAATAGATCTGTCATTAAATATTACCTTTTGAATATTCTATATAGCAATTTATTACCAACCTCTTTAAAAACTGAAATCAATTTCAAGTGATTTTAAAGATATGTGCGTAGTTGTCTGTTTCAGACTACACACACTATAAAGCGAAGACTGGGTTAGGCATGGCATTGATGATCTTGGAGCATGACTTTAGTTCCCAATGGGTGAGACAACTACATACGGTTAGGTTATGGTAGTTTTCAATTAGTTAGCTTAGTACTTTTAAAGATCTCATCATCGGTAATCGAAACCTGTCAAATAATATAAGGTGTACTGCTTCTAGGACCAACCTTTTCTAGCGGTTTTCTTTCGTTAGGAAGAAAAGGTCACTCTCAAAGCTAGTTTTATGAATGAAGCACTTTATTGCTGTCACACTTCGAAACTCAGGTCTTTGGTCTGCTAATTTTGGTCTCATAGATCTTAATTGAACTGACTGAAAAAAGCAGTATTTCACTCATTGTAAGTCGACTGATTCATCACATATATACTGCAAGCAAAACCAGTCAAATTTTAGAAGCCATAGATCGTTGGTTTATCACTGTTTTTCTGGAAGACTTGATTAGTTTGACAGAACTTTAGAAACATTCTCGACATCTGCATAATGTTGTTAACATTATCTTTTAGCATTAGTGAATATAAATAACAATTTGAAGCCACCTCACACAGATCAATAGATATCAGCTGTTGATAAGTTCATAGTTAGGTTAAAACATCTGTCCATTTACTATTGGTTTCTAAAGATTCATTTGAAATACTAAGTTTAAATTATCCATTCGCTTACTTTATTCCCCATCCGAATAGTTGTATCAAGTCGATTATGACGTCATAATTTAGTAAATATGTAATCAGTGCTGCATGTTATCTTTGTACTTTGCATCCTAGTGTTTGTGCTCAGACATACTTGGACTCACTTTTTGTCGTTCCAATATCCCTAAACTGTCAGTTAGGTTAATGATTTTCGTTGAGCACTAATTCTGAGATAATGATGAAGATTTGTATCTTAAATGGTTTTAGAATTGTTGTGTTCTCTCTTGGATTGTTTAGTGGTGAAGCTTTCATTAACTTACCAGCCGATAATATGTAGACCAAGTCAACAGAACAAGCTGTCTTCATTCTGAAGTACGCGCTTACAATTTCGATTAGTGAGTTTGTGATAGCTTTACAACCGTACCATTCAGGTCAGAGAACATAACACATCTAAAATACCCAGTAAAGTGTTTAACAGATATGTATTTTTACCTTTCTATTGTTTATACCTCAGAATTGATAAGCTTCGTTGATAATTGTTCTTCAAGTTTAAGTTTGAAAATCGATGTTGAAATACAAGTACAACCCTATAATTAGCTTGAACTTTTGCAAGATACGTATCATAGGTTTCACTACTAGCCTCACAATCCAAGTATTCTAAAAACATGTAACCCAAAAGCAATATCCTCTCAGAATCCATATATACCAACATCGATTGATTATTATTTAATCCTACATGTTCTCTTTGTATTCGAAACCCACTAGTTATATTCTTAATTTTTTCAAGTCGTAACTGGTTAAATTTAGATGTGACGGGATGGAAACAGTAATCACTAATTTCATTCGTTGCCTGCGCTATATCACCAACTGGTTGAAGTACAAATCTTATATTTACATGTTAACTAGTTGGTGTCGATGCTTAACTCTTACGCACCTGAGTCGGATCCCTGATAAGGTATTGAGTGCTCATTGCCACTGAGTTTTTTATTATGGCTAAATTATCTGTCTCATTCTAATGTAGTCAATTCAAAACAGCAAGTTCATTATACTATAGTTCTGTCCTTAATTTTTTTGGTTTTTTCAGCTGATCATGAAAACCCGGAAGTCATATGGGATTCAAATATGCGGAATATTTTAGCTGAAATTTTAAATGAACAAGCACAGAGGTAATGATTTCACTTACAAGTTTTTTTAAATGGCTGTTTTGTTTGGTTTCAGAATATTTTCATAGTGCTCTGAATGATAACTTGCTGTTCTATGTATTCCTCACGTTTTAAATACAAAATACTGTTTTAAGACTGGTCTATGTTAATACTGTTGTAGCCTGACCTTAACGGAGGTGGGTGAGCGGAGTGAAAAAACTGGACACACTGACCACTTTATTTATCTTCGACGTTTTATAATTTTTGGAAGGTTGTTGGTTAATAACATCTCTGCTTTGTTTAACTTGCACCACCTATCATATTAACGAGTTTTGCACTTTTCATCATTTGCAGCGAATCTTGCTTCAACATCGATCTTTGTCGAAGCTTAGTTTGATTGCAGTGTGCACTGAAGCATTTGAACATGTAGTCCACTTAATCAATCTTGAGAATTTTCACAGGTAGATTACATTCTATAATGGCCTAAAAAGTCTTAGAAACTTCAGGGGGAGGGGGCTATTCCGTGTCAGTGTAGGACTCCCCACAGGTACATACTAAAGACTCTAACCTGTATCAAAATAAAGATCATTGAAGTTAATGGCAATCATATAATCTGGAAGGGTTTTGTATGCCTACTTCTAGAGAGTTCAGGACAAACATATTCAGCTGTACTCAGTTCGTGATGCAAAATATCTTTAAACTAAAAAATCTCCGAAAAGCTACATTAATAACGTTTTATCATCTCTGCTGAGTTGACGGTTATTACAATGATGCGGCTGCAAAGCTTGGTTCCGCTTTTGCCGTCTGACACTACATGTGACTTCGGTGAGAGGTATTTATTGTTTTAGCAAAGTATCAGTTCTACTGTTATGCAGTGTGTTATGTTTTACTTCACTGCTGTGAAACGTCCTACAATGGTGTCTTTTTAGCATCGATTGTTTGTGGCGTTTTGTCTACTTAGCTTAAATGCAAGCCAATTTATTAACCAACTGCCTGACTATAAGTCAAACTTTCGATATAAAGCACAATTTCAATATTTAGTTAAACAGCTTTAACCACTCTACCACACTTATACAAATTAGGAAATCTCATTCACTAAGTAAAAATTCGTGTAACTAACTCTGTGCCGCACTGTATATTTGGATGTTAGTAATACTACTAGATTGTCTAAACCGAAATAGATTCACATTTGAATAATTGACTGAAAGAAATACTTCACTAAAGAGCAGCAACTCTTCTCAATTCATCTGTCCTTTTTTTACAACAAATTAAAGTTCTCGTGAAGCTCTAGTTGGAGGTTTTAAGTATGTATGTTTTTTTATTATTAAACATTCATCGTTTGTACTACTACATTTTTGTTTTAAAATTCTCTGGATGTCTAATATTAGTTTAAAGTTTTTCTTGTCGATAATATAATAAAGAAAGTAGTTCAGATAGATTCAACGTTCCAAATGCTACTAAGGCATGAGGGCACTTATTACACTATACAAGGTTTATTGAGGTATTTGGAAAGTAAACCAGGTTATAGGTTGTTTCGATAACTCGGGAGTGTGACCCCACTGCTCAAGAGACAACTGATTGTAACCGTTTTATGAGCAGTTTTTTTATATGTTAGCTTTGTACATGTAATGGGACTCACTACTGGAGACGGAAATCCATGGATTAGAATGATGTGTGCATGTTAAGGATCGACTTTTTCTAATCCCCCAGGTTGTTGGATGGCAGCATAGTTACAAAGTTGACTGTTTAAAGGAAACACCTTGCTACCTTCATACTCCTGTACAGTCGTCACTAAGATTTCTGCTTCGGGCCTCAATTTGGCTACCCTTACTTCCGCTCTCTAACTGACCTGTTTTGAATTAAAGGACCTAAAGGAACATACATTTCAGCAGTATTACCATGTTACTTTACCACCATAAACTAGCCTGAGCACGATGTCGAGATATCATCTGCGATCATGTTTAAGTGCCTCATTGAGTATCACGATTGCCTAAAATTAAGAAGATTATAGATATTTTATGAATATCAAACAGTCATGGTTTCCGTTATTTTTCCTGCTTACACTATATTCGACAAATTTCTCTGTGAAGATTGTTCAACAATATACTATGCAGTCCGAACGAAACGGCTAAACTTTAAGTAACTTCTAAGGTCCTTCTGTATAGTAGCAAGGTAAATTTTCGGAACAATCTACTGGGAATTTGTCACAGTCAGATTTTTTATAATTTCAGTTTGTACGCAACTCAAATCTCTTTATGAACTCAGAAACTCAGCTTAGTTTTTCTAATTTGAATCACTTGTGACAGGCGAAATATCAGTGTACTAGCTTACGGATTAATATACTACACAATAATCTGCTTTGATTTTCGAACTATTTATCGCTTATGTTTGGACAATCGAGTGGGAAATGTTGAGTTTGGACGTAAGATACTCGACAAAAATAGAAAATGAATTGATGTGGTTGTAAACACCTTCATTAACTAAGGTGGTCGAGTACTCCAGCTATCTGTAGACTAGTACTTGAAATCTGTCTTTAAATTCATTAACCATTAGTATGATCTGTGTTAGTGAAATGTAGATTAAATTATTAGGGTCTAGATGATAACCGCTACCGATGGTTAGAGATATAGTACTGGATCTTTTACGTTAGTATAAATCCTTTATTTTAATTTCCTTACTAACCATTTTATCCTGTTAATGTAGTATAAAATTAATGTTCATTTTATTTCAATACCTCACTACCTTATTTTTCTACTTAGTTTTTACAATGCTCAACTTGATGATCGTAATATTAAATGGAATTTACTAGATTCATTTAAAGTACCATATACAGAAGTAATCAGTAAAAAAGCAAATGAAGAGAATAGTAATAAACCAAATGAAATCGCACAATATGTTGCTTGTCTTGGTCCTATACAAATAGCTGGTGTTTATTTACATTTGTATATATCTCATCCTGGTTGGACATTACGTCATCCAGAGTTATTTTTAAATGAAATTATGGAGAAATGGATTGAGGTAAAGCAAAGTTAACTTTCTTTTTTTTCCCCCTCAGTTTAAGTGTAAAATGAAGTTGAGCTTGAGTGATTCTCAAAATATCCACCATTGCTACCATTATGTATCATATGATCATAACTGAGTAAACCATAGTAGAAGGAATTTGTATATTCCCATTGATTTGTTATAGACTGAAGCTGGTCAGTCACTGTTGCTATATGTGCATCCTGCGCGGATTGCCTCGATATAGCGATTATTCAGACGAAACGCGCGTCCTGGATTCCACTTGCCAGTCACAATACAAATTAAATGAGTAAACCATGTTTATTCGTGTACAAGAATTAGAAGATGAAGTTTATTAATAGAGAGGATTAAGCGTTGCATATAAATGACTGGTAGTAAGTTGAATAGATAATTAGAGTTTCAAATGGTAATAGGTTTGATAAATATTTAGATTTCGGGAGGAGTATAGAACGATTGTGCCCTGTATTTAGACATTTGTTGTCGGTTTTGACACTATAATCATTCACAGGTTCCTTGTAACAACAATTATTAGGAAGTTTTGTTACTTTAAAAACTCATTGGTTTGTCTCTTGCTACAAGAGAGTAAAATTTGTATTCTGTGTGTTATCGGGTCTCGGAAAGGGTAGAGATAGATTTATCCTTTTGTAATGACCCCTGTAGTGTGTGTACGTGTTACAAGAGATTTATGTCAAACATTTAGTAAGACGATTGACTGGGAACTAGTGTGGTCAGTGTTATGTGTTCGGAGGCCTATATCACTTATCTGACTGAATAGGTTGAGGTCAGGATTATTGTATGATATTTCATTCTAGTAAGGTACAACTCCTTTCATCAACTCTTGGGTCACACATTCTCACAAGAATTCAGTGTTTGTAATGTTCTTGGTGTTTATATCGATCCCTTAAGTGTGCTAGTCGGTTGAGTTTGTTAGGAAATGTCATCGAGGGAATTTTATACTAGCTGTATATTATTGAATGTCACGATTGTTATCACGAGGTATATAATGGAGAATGCTAGTGGTTATAATTTGAGGGATATCAGTTGTGAGCTTTGTTATACTGTATCGATTTGTTGGTAAATTCGGTGATTACTTGGTTAGTGTCAATCACCTTATCTTCACATATTCAACACTAGGAACAGGAGCAAAAGTGATAGGCAAGGTTGGTGTTGGTTGTGAAAATGATGGTTTAAAAGTGATGTGTACACTTTTAGTTAATTTTTTTGTCGGATATGTAGATCTCCTTAGCAGATTTGTGGACAACATGTGATGTCTGTTTGTTGGTTGCTCTCTTACCGGGTGTTAAGGAGTGTCCAAGGTATTTTAACAGGATGGCCAAGTATAACATGTACAGAGGTTCGGTTTGAGCTAAGTCAGTCACGAATAGCATAGAGTCATCCACATATGTGCATCGATCCATGATACTACACAGTAAATATGCCATAATGAATACCAAAGTAATAGATGTCGTAGTAAAACCAAGGATAGTAAAAAAAGACTGAATAAAGAGAATGAGATTAGAAAAGGAATTAGTTTATATAAAGAAAGCTATGTACAACTTCAAAGCTCGGAATTTAAGGATATACAAAGAATGAATTGCAAGCGATTATTACTTATATCACCCTAAAGTTTCAGCATTTAGTTACCATATATGTGTGGACTCCAACCAGATATTCAGCATTTACCAGCATGTCTCAGACCAGCAGCCAACCACTTGATAAATTGATGCCATGTTTTGCTTTGGAAGCAAATGACTTTCTTACAGCAAGCGATCACTCAGTTTGTAAGTCATTGGTAACGTAGAGTTTAGTTTATGTGTACTTGCGCTCTATTTGCCATACCATTTTATCGCAATGAGATCAAATTGACAACATTACTTCTAGAATATGCCTCAACAATGGTGTTTGGAAGAATAATGGAAAAATGTCGAAGCAGATAAGGAATGGATGCATCGGCACTACTGTTATCGTTTATGATTTCACTCATTCGTTAGCTGGGTCTTAATCTCTTTAATGGTAATGTCCATAGTCTGTGAAAGTAAATGATTAGATTTTGAATGCACTAGAGTTTTCTGTTTAGTTCCAAAGTATGTATTTGCTGATGAGTTATGTGTAGCGCGAAACCTTGGTCAAACATAATTTCCTGTCGACTCCCCTCTACTACTTAACTATCAAGATGGTGTACACTATGTCAAGTCACTTAAACTAGTAGGTGTCACATTGCAGCTTGATCGATATACGTTCACCTGGTCTTAGTGACTAGACTGAAAAGATTAAACAATAACCATCTGAGACTATCTTATACAGTATTTTTCTGAATACTTTATGTCGTTTTTGATTTTTTATTTATTAAAATTTCTTCACACGAAGCAGATATTAACGTTGTAAATAGAGGTGTGTATTTTTAAGATCAATATAGTTTAATCCCTTCCTTCCTCTCCAATGTCATTTGTCCGTGGAAAACATCATACTGTTATCACATTCCATATACAGTCTAGAGTAAAATTTTGCTATCAAATATATGATTTAGTTGATTTAATTTGTCACAGGTTGATTTTTGCAATGGTTCTATTGAAAACTAAGGAGTACCGGGCAGCTACTGCGTCCTAGTATGGGACGCCCCAGAAGTCCGCACCCTAGATTTCGCCCCAAGGGCTTCAGGTTAGTGAACATCTAAAGCTTTGCACCACTGGACCGGCATCCGATGGTTGAATTCCCATTTCCATTAATTTGTGAAATGGCGTAATGATCATCCATTGTCATTGGTTATAACTGCCTCACTGCCGACAAGTTTGAACTGATAAACTTAGTAAAAGCTGGCATTCTACCATTGGATACCGGCGCTTGCCAACCTAAAGCCTCTGAGGCGGAATCTAGAGTGCGTGCTCCTAAGGAGTTTCATACCAAGACTCAGTAGCTGTCCAGTGCTCCTTGATTTTCACTAATACTTTGCAAACATCATTCTGTGACATATTCAACCAACTAAGTTTAATAGCGATCTCCACAAACCATCTCAATCCAAATGTGTGATTTGCTGTTTTAAACCAACATTTTTCAATCAGCCTAAAGAAACTACTGTTCCATTAAATATATCTTGGTCGATTCACATTGAATGACAAATCTAACCACTACTTCACTATGACAAATTTAGTCGGCAATTGTGATACAGTATCGCTATAATTTTATTGAAAGTGCTAATTATTATTACTATTATCATATACTTTTATCTTTACTTTTCTTTGTTTTTTGTAGGCAATACATCAATTACCAGATTCAACTTTATTAGTTCGGCTATTAACTCGTTCATGTAAAACTGTCTTAACTGATCGTCCAGGTCTTATTGATTCTTTACCACGATCTGGTAATGTTCATCGAATATTGGAATTATTGGCAAAAGTCAATGATCCTGAAGGAGCAAAAGCAATTGTCGTTATATTACATCAAATGTCAGCTAGTAAAGTCAGTTTACATTTGTTAAATATTAATTAATATGGGATTTTCCATTCGAAAACTATTTCTATTATAGATTAATTCTAGAATAGACAAGTCAGTTTTTTATAATACATTCATTAAGTATAAAGATTCGTGTATTTGGCTAACGGGCTAGTGATATTACATTGCTCTTCAAATTAATGTACACGAAGTATGGTTCGAATTTGTAATTTGTTTACTGAAAGTTGGACACCTTAACCACTTAGTCGCAGTATCATGTTGAAACTTCAGACAGTTGTCAGATCTTATTATTAGGATGTCTTATAGACGCACACTCCTGATGAGTCTTGCATAAAAAAACAGAACAGCTGTCTAGTGCTCTTTAGCTTTTTTTGACTATCTAGTTGAAGTTATTCTCTAACGTCAGTTGTCTTGTGATTATAAGCCTAATTAACTTAACGTTTCCAACTAGGTAGTTTGTACTTACCAAAGTGTCAGACCAGTAGTCAAAGACTTAATGAACTGGTACTATACTTTAGTTCGGCTCCTCTTAGCTTTCATCCTACTCCTACACTGCTTAAAGTTGTCTATTAATGTGAGTGACCTTTGGACTTACTTAATATATATCCCAGCCACCACAGTCATTGAAGAATCGCAACTTTAATAATTGATTTGCCTAGTAACCTTCTTGTAATATCAGTGTTACTTGGTTCTAACATACTCAAGTAATATTTCAAAGCTTTCTCTGATCAAATACTAGTAGCTTACTGAATATTGTATACTTCTAAAGGCCATGTTTCACATCCGTACTGTAAAATAGAACTGACCGCGTCTCAGTATACTCGTAATTTCAGACCAACAGTTGATGATTTCATGAACCTAATACCATAGTTTGGCTACGTCCTTACTTACATATCTGATTTACGTGTGTGGTGATTGGTTAATGATGGCGTAGGCAGATAGATGACGGATCACAAGTGAATGGATAGGTAACTGTAACTTATATATTCACGTCATTATTTGGTATTTCGGGATTCTTCATTCGGTATTTCTGGAATATACGCATGTGCCTAACCTATCTGGTTCTTGATCATTCTGTCGAATTATCGTGTCTGTGTAATAATAGGTTAAAGCAATGCTGAGACTGTCATCAGGTATTGTATTGCACGTGAATCAGATTCAATAGAATCGTCAATCAAACCTTAAGATATTAATACTAACTCTATCTTTATGGATAAATTTTTTTATTTTGTGTACAGTTATGTGTACAATCAATGTCTGAAAGTGATATGATTGGTGGTTTAATTCGTATTGTCAATCAGTGTATCGGTGAGGAATTAGGATTAATTGGGAGAAACACTGTTCTGCTTATTCAATACACAGTATTCGGATCCCTTAATTGAACAGGTAGGAAAATTAGGTTTGCCTGTACTGCATGTTATTTTATTTGCTTCTATGTAATTCATGTCTTATTCTACTTTATAAGTTTATCATTAGGTCACTCATTAGAAATGCACCTCATCTACTTCAATTTAAGTGAACGGGTAGTTTCATTAGCTTATTTCACTTTTAGTTCATCTAATTCACTTTCACGAAGATTTTGATAGGATATTACAATACGATTGTATCACAAATTGACTGAATTAGAAATATCAACTGTTGGGAGCCGACTCAGTGATATAATGGTAAAGCGTTTCTCTGCCGAGCTAGAGGGGTCCTGGGTTGTTTCCCGATGAGGTTTTGAGTGCGCACTGCTGAATAGTCCCATACTAAGGCGAAACAGCTGTCCAGTGGAATGACTGAGGTTATTTATATGCAACCTTTTTTAGATCAAAAACTGCCAACTCCTTTTCTTTATCCATTCAGTTTCAGCGTCCACAGTTAATACTGTGTTTGAATATCACTGGGAAAGCACTCGTAAAACATGATCATGAAACGGAAGTCTATTTTTTAAGTTAATAATGTCAATTTACTGATCATCACTGTGCTGAAACACACCTCGCTGAATTTCACCATTATTAAAATGTTTTTACTACTGGTTATGTGTAATCCTTCGGGAAAACCGATATTCCAACTCAGAGTAACCGAATATCCTCTACTCAGTGATACTAGGTTTCACAAACATAGAGCACAACCGTCTTCACTAACATGTTGCAAATCTGACCTTTTAAAAGCAAACTCATATCTCAACGTTACCAGTGCTGTCTAAGATTGGTATTAGAATTCAAATATGTAAACAGTAAAATATATAACCATTACATTTTGTATCAGAGTAAGCACTGGTACATATGTACACTAACCTAAGTTGTCATACCGTATTAGCGTTATGATATCAAGTTAGTAAGATTAGTACCAGAATGTAGTTTGAGTAGGAATTAATGGTAGTTAAGTATGGAAGAATGATGAAACTTCTTATCTAGAAGTGAGTAAATAGTTGATATATTTGCATCACCTTGATTGGTCCTCAAGTATAGCGTTATTCAATAGTAATAACAACTCTAACCACTTCTTGTTATTGTCGCTTGGTAAACCTCAAACACATACCAATTTGGTTCGCAACAACAGTCAACGACCTTATGTGAAATTTTGATTTGGGTATACTTAATACATGTCCCAATTACCTCAGTCGATGAATATTCACAACTACACTAACCAGCTGGCCATGTTTACCATGTATTCTATGTCTAGCGTCAGTAGTGTTTATTTAGTCGTCCCTGGTTTAATGAGCGATGCTTCGAAGGCAGGTATAGTGATGCTGCTACATACTACTAATGTATTTCATTTTCATCGCTCCTTTTTTCATAACCACAGATTAATGCAAGGAGGTTTTCTGTTCAGTATATTTGTCCTTCGTTTGTCAAACGGTTATCTCTTCTTTGCAACAAGTAATGTAAATTGGAGAAAACCAAACAATTTTTGCTAGTCTGTGTTAAAATTTCATCAGAATACCAGCCTTACCAAATTTGATGTTTAGTTGTTTAATGCCATCGGCATGGCTTCTTGTCTTACCGACAAGCACCAACTAGTATGAATTCTTGATTTGAAGTCTCTTTTTGACTACCTTCAAATCACCTAACATCTAACTAAACACAATAAAGATGATGTTAAGTCATGTGAAATAATGACCATATTTCAATTGGTTAGGTAAATTTCAATTCGTATCTTTAAGAACATTAAACAAACGTGACTTTGGTAAACTATTCTGATTAGTTTTTCTGTATATTTTATTTTCTAGGCTTTAAAACATGATCTTATTGGTTTTGTATTACGTATGCTACAAAGTGGTTTCCCATCTTCAGTACGAGAACCTGGACAAACACGTGCCTATCTTATAAAAGCACTAAAAGCTATGCAGTACAGTACAGCTTATGGTGCAAAGGTTAGTGTTCATACATACATTGTTATTTAACAAACAGCGCTTATCTACCATTCACTCCGCTTCATTATACGGTTTCGTTGTAAAAAAACTAGAGTACATCTTTCAGTCTTCTCCGTATTTATGATAGTACTCATTCTATTTATTCATTTCCATCGTATACATTGTTCCCTATTTGTTATTAGTAGTCCTATTCTATTAACTAATTCACGCATTCTTCAAAGCAGCTAATACTTACTAAGGTGCTTTAGTTAGAACAACATGAATTTATCTGATATGTTAACATTATCCATTTCTTGGGAAAATTGAAATGTGTCTGTCAAAGTACAGTCGACTTTTATCCATTGACCAGATCCTTGAGTTAGAATACTAGGTTACCACCAACCCTTGTGTGATTACGCACGATCTTATTATCTAGACCAGTTACAACTTGATTCTCCACTTATCCATGGTACTAATGGAAACAACCCAATCGTCGTAATACACTTATATTTGTATAACAATCATCAACATCAACAGCTTGCTGGATAGTAACAAAGTCTAATAAAATAGAATTATCATTAAACTACAAGGTACTTCTAGTGGTATTTCTATTGGGTCTATCACACGAAACGGCTAATAACAACACCCAGAATGGTTGCTATCACGAATGAGAATGAACCAGGCCAGACAAAACAAATGACCAACGGTACCAATAGACAACCAACATTGACAATATCTTTCAATGTGAATGGTTTTTATTTTTCTATGAATTAGTTCTAGTAATTTAGTTAACCAACGATCCAGCGTGTTATACCGATGAGGCACTACCAATCTTAACGGAATATTTGACTTGTTGATTTTTGGAAGATTATACACGAATGGTGATCTTGATCCTTTTGCTTTTAGGTTATTGTACGTGGCACTATCACTTTCTTATTTTATGTTATATTTTTAACTCTGGTCTCACTGAATCAAAAAGGTTTATCCAATCATATCGAAAGCAGAAGTAATTGTATTCCATTCGTTAGACACAATCCAACTTGAAGCACCTTTGTGTCAATTTAATTCAGTTATTAATTCTATGATGAGGTTGAATTACACAAATTAACAAGCATCCTAAGAGGATTGTCTCAACACAACGATAAATGACAAGTATTGTATAAGCTAGATTGTGACTGGTGAGCGGAATGCTGATGTGAACACCAACATTGTGATGAGGTACACCCAGCCGACAAGTCCTGAATAGGACGAAACATACGTCCCTGGATTCTGATTAACAAGCTTTTGAAAAATTTAAGTTTCTGTATAATTTCAATCAGTTTTCTTCATTTCTAATTGAAGGTTACCTCAATTCTGGAAACATACCCTAACTGGGCGGATTATCGTGATCAAGGTCATGCCTTATTCATTGCCAATGTACCACAATCGATGACAACATATTTAACAGCTGGTCCAGCATCAGGTAGTTTACATAGTGGTTATATAGCATCACATGAAGTAGCTCCTCCACCATTGTCAAAGCCTTATCCATAACAGACATAACAAACAATCATTTATATTCTGTTTCAATTGTACAATTATGTAGCAATACGTATCATACATACATTTACACCTACATACTCAGGAGGTTCAATTTTATTTGTAAGTTACTTTAGTGAAATTATCTTCAGAAGAAATTATTCTTTCTTTTTCATTCAGTATCATGTATGTACACTTCCACGGTTGTTTCATTGTGTGTGTGTATGTGTATGTATGTATGTTCGTGAAGCCAGAGATTGATGATGTTACTATGGCTGTTATTTGTTTAAAAATATAAATTCTTATGATTTTACACTTCCTAATACTAATGATGTAATCAGTAAGTACTACTAATAACATTTCTATCAGTAATAATTTTTTTTATTGTGTTATTCATTTTATTTTATTTTCCTTTTATTATTATTTTTTAACTTAATGATGTTTTTCTCATGAAGTCATTAATGTACAAATAAAATGGAATTTGATTGAGTATTTGACATTTTACTTATAAATAGAAACACTCCACAACAACAAATTACATTCTCACTAGTGACTAACTTCGTCAGACACCACTAACCCTTCATGGCTTCAGACTTCAGACTTCCGAGATAAGTGAAGTGGTCAACTACTTTACTCTCTAATTTTAGCTCAGGTGTTGACGAAGGCCAGTCCTTGAAGTAACAGTTTACATTAAGAGTGAGAGAAATTCATTTAAACATGCTTACATTACTGTTTATTGCTACCAAAACATTGCGTTTTACTAGCGTCTTCTCCAAATAGGACTATATCATTCTCTATATTCTAAGTCAATAAGTGGTTTTGCTGATAGGAATTCAATTTCTGAAAAGTCAGACTATTTCAGTGTTATTTTCAACAGTGAATCTATTACAAAAATGGAGATAGTGGGTTGTCTTGACAGACACCATTTGAGATTAAAAATGTGCCAAGCTGTACGCTATACTTTCTAATATGACTAAGGGTGTCCGAATAAAGAACCTTTCACACAGTTGATGCACTTCTAGGGTACACCTTTCAATGATAGGCACTGCCATAGAACTTGTTCTACAAGGTCAAATGCCGTTTTCGAACACTGGAAAGTATGTCTATGTTCTGGAACCTGGCAAATGGTGAATATCTGGCCTACGCAACCATGACCGGGTCTGAAACCTGCCTGGTTTTCTTACATGTACAATTCACGAGTTGTAGTTTTGTGCCTGTAGCTAACATTTTAGACACTATATTAGTCAAGCTAATTTCTCTATGATTATCACAGGACGACCTTAGTATTTTTTTCATATACTGAGACGATTGACGCCAGTCAGATGAGATTTTGTGTCACTCCCAAACGGCTAAAATATCTGTCAGCCTAATTTTCAAAATAGGACTACTATCTTTAAAGGCTTACGGTGTTAACCCGTCCAAACTCGCTTCTCCTCGCCTCAAATTAGCTGTACCTTTTTAGATCTCTGTAATAGTCGGGAGTGAGGTTCCTTGGTTGATTCTTTTTCAGGCTGCCTGAAAATAGTGGAACGTTCTGAAGCACCTTAAAAACCACTGAGATGCTCCCTGGGGGTGTCCTGTCAGTCTCCCTAACCATCTAAATCGACAGCAGGTAAATGTTCCACCAACACTCGATCTTCAAAATCCAGTTTTTCGGCAATCTGAACAGTTGCCTCTTTTTACCTATCGCCGCTGCCTTCCCTTAACTCTTTTTATGTTTACCTAACGGTGCTCATGATCGTTCCGCATACTTTCGTTAGTCTAAATCTGATATGTCTACAATCATCATCGTGTTCGAAGCCTGACAGGATAGGATTTCGGGTGTTCATAAACTTAATAGACGTTTACGTGACCCATTGATTTTTCTTGACGTGTTGATTTAAGTCACTGAAAGATGTCATTTCATACTCCACAACTTTTTTGGACATCTAAGTAGGGTATAGTTGTTATAACTGTCTAATTGGTTTTTTTAGCTATTCCTGAAATTTACTCTTGGCTGTTTTATTGCTGAACTGGATTATAAAGGGTCTCCCTGTCGTGGTTCTCCTTCATTCAGTAAGATGCAAGTAAATGCAAACTCGTTCTAGGGCACTATTAGATTCTAAACAGATGATACAGTAAGATAGGCAATCTTCTATCGAGCCCCTCCTACAGTGACTGTTGATGATATGGTCAATTTGAGTTTACAATTGAATAGGTACAGGAGGTTGCCATGTTTAGCGCTGTCTCCTCATGTTTAAAATTCGGGCTTGCTCAAAATAAACGGTTGTCCGATCATATTTGCAGTAGGCGATCTCTTCTCTAAATTGAAAAAAAAATCTATCTAAATGTTCTTTAGACTAATT